>OZ005689.1:34984693-35572163 GCA_963930775.1 Cliona cf. orientalis | reverse complement strand
CATATCAAGAAGTTGGTGATCATTTGCTCAAGCTCACACTTTTTCACACAAATGACACATTCAGTCAATGTATTATCTCTATGGAAATAGATTTGTTCTTTGCCATTTTCTGCTTCCAGGTGCACCATATAAAAAAAAATAGGCCAGCATCACTTTCTTTGCATCACTAGCTATGCACCAATACCAAACATACAAGTAGGAGGAGCTTTGTCTCTCTGCCGATTTTGCGCAAAAATTTTATATTAGCATATATGGAAAAATCGGGAGTGTCCCGCTTTTCCGCGTTAATATCTCGAGTACAGAGGCTTGCAAGAAAAAAAATAGGGCACCATCAGGAACCTGAAAGAACGGAGATTTACAGGGAACAGGAGCGGTGATCTCATCTATTATGGCCTTTCTGCCGATTCTTTCAGAAGCTGGGACATTCGAAAATCTTCCTTCGTAATACAATACAGTGGAGGATACGTAGAACGGAGGCGTCAATCATAGCCAGTCACGCCTACTCACACCATCTTTATTGTGTTAGCACACTAGTAAGCATGATCACTGGTAGTACAAAACTTTTTGATATGATACTCTAGAAAGTATACTATAGTCATATGTCTATGTACAATCCCGCACCACTCTCTGTTCATGCTACTGATGTCTTCATTTACCACAATCACTACTCCCAGCTGCCAAAGCAAGCGAGGCAACAGTGGCTCTTGGATTACTTCAACATGCAATCTTCAAAAGATATAAAAACAGGAGAATCAGAAACAGCATACCTTGTGTGTGGAAAGCATGTGTGCCAGTCATTATGGATTGCAACAATTGGGATTAGTTAGTCCTTCTTTTATGAGATGAAAAAGTGCTTTCTCCAGGGACAGGTAAAGATCAACCATGAAGTGCAAGGACGACCACTACAGGTATATATGGCTGATTATTAATAATTACATCTCTATAAACTTTTTAGCGTACTACAGAAGCTAGTGCGTGGATGGATAACTTTTTTAACCTCATTGGTGACCACATGCCTCATCAGATGGGCATACATCTGCCCAGCAGCCTAACCAAGGTCTCTGTGTATCAACGCATGCTGTCAGAGCTGAAATCTCGTGGAAAGGTGTCCATTATAAGTAAAGCTCATTTTTTTAAACTCTGGGAGGAGCAGTTCAGTCAAGTAACAATTCCCGAGGTAACTAGGTATATACTATTAGGTAATAATTCTGATAGTAGTACATGTCCATGACCTCCACTGTAGAAGATTCACTAAATGCGTTATATGCACCATGGTGAAGCGTGAGAAAGAAAAGACAATGAATGAAGAAAAACTTAAGGAGCTGGATGAGATATTGAAAGATCATAATGATTTACAGATGTAAGCATATTGCAATAGCTACAGCTAGGGTTATATATTATTATAGCTTCATGATAATTGTGCATAACTGCATAAACTTTAATGCAGGGATCAAAGGAAACACTATCATTCCATACGTGAGAAGGCCGAGACAGATCCATCCATCATATCGATGATCATTGATGGTATGGACCAAAACAAAACTAATGTACCACATCTAAAAAGGTCGAAAAATCTGCTTGCAATTTTGGCAACTGAGAACACATCTAACAGGTGTCTTGGTTCATGGTCACTGGGCTGCAGCTTGTTTTGATCTTCATCAGTGGCCTCATGATCCCAATCTCACTATGAATGTTGTACTTCTCATCCTTTTGGTACGTATGCTGCAAAATTTCTGACCTGAGTGCATCATTGTTTATATCAATTTGGAATGATTCAAGCAAATTGTTAACCAAGAAGGCAGGCTACCTACTCGTCTATTTATTCAGATGGACAATTGTGGCCGTGAAAACAAGAACCAATATGTACTTGCGTTCCTGTTCCTTCTTGTTGAGCTCAAGGTATTTGATGAAGTGCAATATGTATGTGACCTGGATTACGGTAGTATGTTACTAATTACACAATCTTGTCACAAGTTTAACATGTGCATGGCAAGTTTATCAACAAAGACGGTAAATCTCATATCTTAATATATGCCTTATTATCCTTTTGTCTACCTTTAATTAATCTTATCAAGAAAATATATTGTCTTTTGAGAAAGGTGTCTGACTATAGTACGTGCATGCGCTACACCTGTGAATGTGATACGTGTATACGCCAGTAATGTGTTGCTGTTTGCATGCACATATGCATACACTGTGTACACATAATTATGCACACATGCTAACACACACATGCAGATACAACTAGGTTTCTTAATGAAAGGGCATACTCATGAGGATGTGGATGCTTTATTTGGAAACATAAGAAAGTGGTTACAGCGGCATGATGCACCAACTCTGCCAGGTTAGCTTATGTTTAGCCTACTAATTAGTCTTGCAGTCACTGTACATGTATGTGCTACATGTATGTGCTGCACATGGTAACCATGAGAGAAGATAGAACTTTCTATTGAATAACTCAACGCACGCAACATTGTTACAATGAATTGATCAAAATATTATTAACAGAGAACAGAAACACTGAATATTCTAGAAGATACTATAATTATAATTCCATAAGTATGATTTTACTACGTATACTATACATAAGCCAGCATAAATTAACAACAGATTACTACAGCTTTAAATCTGATATCCACTGATCACATGCATACTATTCAGCCTTAATGGAAGGATGCAAACAGGCTAACTACAATGTCCGTTCTCTGTCTCTGCTGCCAAAAATGTTCAACGTAAAGGGATGGCTATCTCCGTTCATCGAACCTATCACAGGGCATTCCAACCCTCACATATTTCGGTTTGTTAGAGGGTCAGATGGTCACTCTCAGAAGTACTATAAGCAATGGAATAGAGATAGGTGGGAACCGAGTGATGGAGTTGGTGAGGTACTTTTAAAGGTTAGTGCATTCTTAAGTCCAGAGTACAACAATCCAATAAAGCATCATAGACCATTTTTACTGAAGTGAAGCAATAGCCTGCATGTTGCAAATTTGGACCTGCTAAACCACAAGAATGCCGTTAATACCGATTGCACACATTGCATAATAGTATTAGCTAGCTCGATAATAGATAGGCACATAGAGCAACTATTGTTACCCACGTGCATGCACTGAGGGCTATTCATGATGACTTTGACTTAAGGGGCTGGGACACTTCCAAACTCATAATAATGCTAAAGGGAGCGGGTCAGGGCCATTTTAGCATGAAGTTTGAACCATTCGTTGGCCTTGAGCTGGATTATATATCTGTCACTGTATGTGTCCTCAGATTCAGATATTATGACTACCAGGACACTAATTTTAATAGATCAGAAGTGTTCACTATAATATAGCATAACAATATTATCATAGAGTCGGTAGACTCTAGTAGGGATGGCCCAGATATGCCATATATGTAATACATTACAAATATCCAAATATCTCAAAATAGGTAATTTTGTGAAATTTCTAAGTGCAGAATCTCCAGCAAATTGTGCATCTAACAAGACCAAGATCATTCATCAAACAGTTGTACACGTCAGAACCAGATGTTCAAAAAATAGGCCATTTGTCAATCTTTCTTCTTTCCTTCTCATTTCCAGGGCTAACTCAAGACTGTCTGGACCTCACCTTAGTTCTCATATAAATCCACTCTATTTTGTAGCGCGCAGTGCAGTGGCACGCTAGTTTGGCGTTATCTCGACAGTTACGTAATAGTGGGTGTGTACGGCGCATTATCAAATGGGTGTGTCTGATACGCCATTTTGTGATAATATTGCGCATGCTCGGAATTTGTTGCCATGGTGAAGTCATATGACAGCGCCTAGCCCTAGGCGCCGGCCGGCCGGCCTAAGCGAACTATATCGCTAGCGCGTGCAAAGGCGCGCTGGACCGATCGTGGATGTGAAGGTTCAAGGCTGGAGGAGCGGTAAGGCGCTAGGCATAGGCGAGCTACTCGCTAGCGCTTGCAGCGCGCTAGTGCTACGCAGGATCGATCATAGACATCATACAAAGGCACAAGTGGCTCGAGCAGGCGGTACGTCACTAGTATAGATCATAAAATTACGCCGGGTAGCTAGCTTAGAATTTGGTTTTCTCCCTAAGCGGAAAAGTCTCATTACTACTTGGGCCGCCTAAAGCAGCCTTCTTTGTCATCCTATTCATCATCATAATAATATTATTATGAACGCAAGTAATGAGGGGCGTGGCCGCAAAGAACTTTCGCACCTTCCATCTTCCACTTAATCAGAAGTTGTGAGCAAACCATGTAAGATGACATTGATAAATTACACTAAGTGCAATAAAAAGAACAGAAACAAGTATAAAAATAATTGAATAAAATTGAAGAATGAAGTAGGGATGGCGGGATCAAAAAGTATACAAACAAGAGATAATCGCATCTACTATACATCCCTACGCTTGCTTTTTGAGGGGTACAAAAATAACCAGTAATAATGCAATTGAATCAAAACTGACAAACCCGAACCATCGTGATAACTAGGGAACAACCTGCACGAATGTCTCCCACATACCGCACTCAACAAACACGTCAACCATGATTAATAGGTCCACAATAGTAGAGAAAAGCAAGCGTAGGGATGTATAGTAGATGCGATTATCTCTTGTTTGTATACTTTTTGATCCTGCCATCCCTACTTCATTCTTTAATTTTATTCAATTATTTTTATACTTGTTATTATAACCGTATAGATAACACTGAGTAATCATGTAGTCCATATAATGTAGTCTCTTGGGAATCCATCTATTGCAGAGGTTGGAATGGGGGAGAGGGGGGCGGGGGGAGCTATTCATCCAAATGTCCCTGCAGTACCTATATAGCAGAGATTACGGACATATCTACAACACAGGGTACTCCAGCAGGTGTTCCTGCTCTTGTGCAACCGAGTGGAGCAAAGATTGACATTGAGCAGCTTTGTCACGATATAATGCTCTTTCAGAGGGTGATAAGCAGTGGTGGCTTCAATTTTTGGAAGAGACTGAGAGTAGCCTAAATTGCATTGTCGGTGCCTGTTCAACCTGGCCATTAGAAGAGCTGTTGGATATAACTAAATCTCACCCTCGTGTGCAGTTAAATGTAGAGCATGCATCTGAACAGCTACAACAGCTGCATCAGTCTACCAAGAAAACACATGTGGTATGCTTAATTCATAAAATTAATGTAAAACTCTTGATGCCCATGATAATTTTAAATTGAGGGGGCTTGTCCAAAGTCCTTGTGGAAAAATTAATGTCATTATGACATTAGGGGGGAGGGGATCTTGGTCCATGACGTTTTACAATTGCATTGTCAGCAGACTCGAGCTTTAATTGTTAGCTATTGTGCATTCTTGTGGTTGAACAAGTCTAGACATGCCTCACAGTATTTCAGCTGATTATGCTCCATTTAGCCTACATATTTGGTATTCACATGTATTCTATAATGCTAGCTATATCTCCATGGATTCATTGCATACCTATGCTTCTTTTGACCATTTCTTGCTTGCCTGTAGCTCTGTGTACAACTTTTAGTTACGTAGTTCTTGACACAGCAGTCATTAAAGTGCAAATTTTGACACTGCTGGGATGATAAGAGGGGGGTGGGGTAAAATGTTAACGTCATAATGATGTTAATTTTTCCGCAAGGACTTCGGACAAACCCCCTAAGCCATTTTGCTGTTGTTGAGGTATCAATACACAGTATACAGATACAGGAAGCAAGTGTGGGTAATAATTATTAGTAAACAGTGTTGCCAGGTCTATGGATTTATCCGTATTTTAAGGATATTTCAAGCCTTACCTGGACTATGGACGGATATCAACACACCAGCTATATCTACGGATTTCTCGCTATTCAATGGCCTGCGGTCATTGTACCCATGCGCATGATTATTGAAACGTCATTTTATTTGACCTTGCCTGTCTTGACAGAAGTACTCGAAGTACCTGCCGGTCGATACGCGATATCTGGTGACAAATCATTGCAGTAGCTATGGCTTTCAAGGACATACATTTGGAAGGGGTGTGATATCATGAGACGGATTTTGGACTTTGGCAACCTGGCAACACTGAGTAAATGTCACAGGAAGCTATTATTTAGCACTCGTCATGCTCAATTTAGAATAGCCTAGGGTAGTGATGCCTGCTAATTGTTCTATTATGATAGTTGAATAGCCAAAAATACCGTAAAGTCTGGTTAATAAGCGCACATGCTTATTAAGCGCATATTTTTTAATAAGCGCATGCTTCCTTCCTGTTATTAAGTATTGTCTAATAAGCGCATGCGCCCAATAAAGACGACAGTAATAGTCATCGTTCGATCAAGAGTGCTCCATGCTCCACACGGCTAGAACTAATTTACCAACCTATTTTCGGATAGCCAGCTGTACGAGATCGGCTATACTCAACACTGCGATATTCCACTGAGACGGGTTCGGACTCTTGACCTCGACCGAAGCGAGTCTCGCCAAAGAAGTCGGCTATTTTTCCACGGTTTTCTTCCAGCGATGGCTTCCGATCATACTCCCATGAACTATTACAGAGCTTAGTCCAAGAATCGCTGTGTTCATAACTTGCTAGCTTTATGATTGAACGCTCGAACGTGCTGGCAGTGGGCGGGGCCAAAACTTCACTCTCTATTAAGCGCACATCGTCTAATAGGCGCATGTTTCCTTACCACCGAGAGTGATAAGCGCATGCGCTTATTAACCAGACTCTACGGTATATGCAACCAAAATTTAATTACAATAGTTGGCATGTGTAGTATTCACACCTCATCACCGAGTAAAGTTAAATAATTTTTCTGGTTTTATTACTGTCTGATAGCTGACCTATTAAGTCATTTTTCTAATAATTTTGAGAGTTTTGAAATTTCAAAGTTATTAGCTAGCTATAGCGCCAGGCTTGCGTAAATTTTGAGAGCTTTTAAAATTTTAAAATAGCTTAATTGCTTAGCCTATAGAAGCTACCTTAATTATTAGCCAACTGGTCATGCATTCAAATTAACAGTCATGTTTTGAAATTTCAAACTCAATAAATTAGCTAAATGGACGCTAACTTCTATTGCCATCAGGTTAATTACCATAGCTATCTGTGTGTTTATAGCTATATTATTATTCAATTTGTATCTTCGTGTTGGCAAGAGTGGTAGGAAGCAGCCAAATAAAGGAAAGCAACACACATCTGAATCATCAGGGAAGAAGCAAAGTTCAGGCGATTCAGAGAAAACTTTGAACTTTAAAGATCATTAACTCTGCTGAACTAAAAGCTGGCAATTTTGTTGCTGTTAGCCATCATTATTGGCTCAATGAGCCCTTAATTGGTGAAGTGCTGGAGGTGCAGTTGGCAACAATAAAGATACAATGGGGGTGTGGATCTTATAGGAGTGCATGGCAGATAGAAAAGGTGAAGAAAAATGGAGAAATGGAGCTACACCAAGAGGTCACAAAACGGCAGATTCTATTGGCATTCAGTTGGGAGAAAAAGCAGCCGATGAAGATACCTACTAAACTAAAGATAAAACTGAAAGACCTGTACTCCAAGCAGCACGATAAATCGTAATACATTCTTTTTTAAGGAACTCAGTAACAACGAAGCCGACATTTTTCCCGTTGGATCTTGGTCAATACTTCACTATATAGCAATCCCCAGTCTCCTTATAATTCTTTAATAAATTGTGAATAAATTCAAACTTATAATAATGTTTGACATGTGATATACAAATAATCCATTATTGTCAATACTGTTGATGAAATTAAGATAGAATGCAACAATTTGTCAGACATTTCCAATATTAGAATTTCCATACCGTAATAAGACATGGTTTATAGCAGCTGGGGGGCTTAGGGGATACCTGGAGGAAGCTGTTCCTTGGATTGTTGTTTTCTGGTGTTTAGCTCACCGTCTGGAGCTGTCGCTAAAAGATGCTTTGGCAAATACTTTCTTTTCTACGATTGACGACATGCTCGATGCATGTGTACTATATACTCGTATGAGAAGTCCCCTAAGAAATGTGTTGAGCTTGCAGAAGTTTTGGATGAGCTAAGGCAGTGTTTAGAAGATGGTGACATGCCCAACAAAGGAAACAGCCCTCTGCGAGCCTGTGGCACTCGCTTCATTGCTCACAAGGTGGCTGCATTAGGGCGCCTAATTGATCGGTATGGGGCTTACCTTGCTCATTTGACTGCACTGATAGAATACCCTCATGTCAAGAGTGTGGACAGGGAGAAACTCCGAGGCTATGTTCGGAAATGGTGCGACAGTAAGATGCTCCTAGGCTGTGCACTTTTTCATGATGTGCTCAAACCATGTGCAATTCTATGCAAGGTGCTACAGGAGGATGAAGTCTGTGTTGTTGGAGCAATTGAGTCTCTTCTGAAAGCCAAAAGGAATCTTGACAACCTCAAAACCACAACCTTTGAAAACCTCCCAGTAGTGAAAAAGGTCATTAACAGGATCAAAAGGGAGGATGGAATTGTCATGTATCAGCAGGCCGAGATAACTAACTATGAGGGTGCAGTTACATTTTTACGCTCACACCAGGCTGAGTACATGGAAGCTGTTCAGGACTGTTTGCGTAAATTACAACATACTGATGTACTCACACACTCACTGACCATTAATTTTTAGCTACATATGGATGGGAAAAGGGTGAGGATGGCTCATTTGCACACGATACTCTGGAAAGTCTGTCGACCAGATTTAGAGTTCCATTGGAGAAGGCTGGTGTTGACTGTTCCTTGATACAAGAAGAATGGGAAGACATCATAGATTATGCAAAGCGCTACTTAAATTTGGTTCAGGAGAAGTACACAACCGTTTGGTGGAAAGTCTTCAATGCTGTTGATGCCAGCAAGTGGCAAAACATCCTAAGAGTTGTTGAATATCTTTTCTGTCTTCCATTGACTAATGGTAGGTTGGAGAGATTATTTTCACAACTAAAGTTAATCAAGTCTGACAGGCGATCCTCACTCGGAGAAAATCGACTTGATCAACTCTTGCGAATCACTGTGGATGCACCACCTCTGTCTAAATGGGATGCATCTGTTGCTGTGCAATTATGGTGGGAAGATAAGACTCGTAGACCACAAACAAAAGGAACTCAAAAAGTCACTCAAAACCGAACTAAATCTGGTCCCTCCACGTCTAGCGATGCCTCCACATCTACAGTAGATGATACTGATACTCAACTAAGTGACTGCTTGGCACTGGATGACTGGGAAGCTTGGTTTTCATAGTATAATATGTTATTTTTAATATGATTATGACACTATTATATACCTTCTATTATCATATTATAATAATATTATTATGTGGGATGTTATTCATGCGTGTATTGTGTCCGACCAAGGAAAGTGTTGTCCGATCAAAATCTAACTTGATCTTATATTATGTCAGGGCATAATTTAATACTTAATAGGAGCACTGAGATCCTAAGCGAGGTTGGCTTAGATCCTAAGCTACCCTCGGTTCATTAAAGTGTAAATTTTTACAGAATCCGGAAAAAAAATATTCCGGATCTTAAATGGATACTGTTCATGGTCGAATGCACCCCAATTACTGGCAGATAACTATTTTGTTGGTAGTTGACCTCTGTTCATCATTGGCCTACTTTATGATGACTCAACCTCTTCCCATAGCCGGAAAATTGCCTATAAAAATTTTGGTAGCTAAGCCACTATAAACAAACAGGTAAAGTGGTATGCTCAATGCACATCATGTGCCAAAACATGACAGCAACATACACATGTTCTGCATGTACACAAACAAACACGTGTGTTAACAATACTTGGTATCCCCACTCCCCACCAATGCACACTATTATCAATAATCATCCATTGCATGCAGCTTTAATTGAGCTGTGAGAAATTTATGCATACAAAGTGGTAAGCTATTATAATTATAATAATAATAATATGTGACCGGATTTGGGAAAACCCTCCGTATGGGATCCGCGCGCGATTCGCGCAATGCACGTTTTTAGTAGCTCAGGTCGAAATTTGTCAAAGTCCAGATTTTGTCATATACATGTCGAACAACCCTTCTTCTAACTGTTGCCGTCTTCTACGGAGGCTAGTCGTGCTATACGAAGGCGAAATAAGCCTTCATTTTGACCCACCTAGTCGGCACAGCCGCCGTACACGGAGCTGTAACGAGTTAACCGGTCCCCCTACACAAGTGGTCCCCCAGGACCACTTATCTCATCATAAATGGTCCCCCGTTGCAATAAGTGGGCCCCCCATTACAACACATGCGAACTAGACTCAAGCACTGGCGGCAGCAAAGGCAGGAGGCGTCATCACCGACGTGGGAATATAGCAGCAGCGGCGATTTCGACTATCCATCGACAATCATACCCGAGGAAAATCAAGAAGACGCACCTACAGATCCTGAACATATCAATGTAACAATAGCTGTCAATGATAATGAATTTGATCAAGAGATAGCAGGATACGATGCTTGTAGAGAGTGCGTTTGAATACCCAACAAAAAATAAATACCCCCCTGGATGCAGCAAGAATCATAAAAGAATCATTCGGAGAAAAGCAGAGAGACTTGAAGAACGAAATGGAGAAATATTCTACAAGAAACAAGGAGTATGGTAAGTACGTGCATGATAATTGTTGTGGCACCAAAACCATGCATACTTGAGCCCAAAATTATTGTATTGATATGAGAAGCGCATTGTGTGACTGCTATATTATCTACTATTCATTACTGTGCCATGTTTATTTAATAATTAAATTTTGATCAATTCACACATGTCAATGTAGTATAATAGGTCTAGTTTTGTCTTGTACTGTGTGTTGGTTACCCCTTACAATTCTCTGATTTGTATTCAATCAACTGTGTGATATAATCTGTTATAGGTCCGGCTAATCACCGATTATCTACACCATACCATCCACAAGTGAGTACTATCATATGTTACTATTACTTTGACTGCATCATAATCATGCAATATTATTAAGGCCAATGGTTAGGTGGAGAGGTTTAATCAGACCATACAAAAGATGTTGGTCAAATTCATAGCCTCCAAGAAAGAATCTTGGCAAGACTATCTGGATATGTGTGTATGCCTACAACACCTCTCGCACTCCTTTTGAGCTTATGTTTGGGAGGCGAGCAGTGCTTCCAATTGATGTGAGATCTGATGCTGTTGAAGCTGTCAATGATGTCTTTACTGCTATCAATGAGGAGATGGTTAAGAAAATGGCAGAGGCTAAGAAGGCCACTCTTGAAAAGGCCAACACGGAAAAAGAGAAAAGGGGGGAAGCTTGACAGTACTTGGGTTGGTCCATATACTGTCACTTGAGTCCTAGGGAAAGGGTTTTTATCAGTTAGAATCATTCAACGATCCACCGACTATCATTAATTTGGTCAAGTCAATGGAGTACATTTGAAGCCATGGCGTGGGAAGGTATTATAATAATATTGCATGCAAGTCCACATGTAATAATGCTAAAATATTTTTTTTTCCTTTTTTAGAACCCTATGCGTGCAGCTGCTGTCGAACCTGAAACAAATCTTCCATCAAAGGATGTTTCTCATTCTCTGCCTCAGATGGATGCAGATCCTAACTGTACCAGCCCAGTTATTACAAGCACGCCAAAGAAGATAAACTACCGTAATGTGAATACTGTGGCAAGAAATTTAATTGCTCGTCAGGAAAAACAAAAATAACAAGGACTGTTCTCCCCCAAATCGTGTGTGTGCAATAATTGATCTTGATCGACTACCAGATCCACAGCCAAGTACGATTGGCAAATGGATGGAGACCTGTCTTTATACCCTGACCGATCTGGACAGAGCTATTCTGTTGAGCCCTATGGGATGGTTGAAAGACAGTCTCATCTAGCTGCTAGCTGCACAAAATCTTTTGAAGAAGCAGTCTTCGATGCCAGGATTTCAGGACACATGTCTTGGCCAATCATTGGGCTTCGAAATCCAGCGAGGAGAATTCATCCAAATTATTCATGATGGACACGGCCATTGGCTAATGATAAGCGGTGCTATCACAGAGAATGGTGCACAGGAGATACATGTGTACGACAGCATGTACCCTACTGTTGGGATGTATACTAAGAAGCAGATTGCATCAATTGTGTCAGCAAGCAAGAATATTGAATTGAAAATGATGAATGTGCAGTTTCAAAATGAAGGGTGTGACTGTGGACTTTTCGCCATCGCATTTGCCACTGCTTTGGATAATGCAATTCAGCCTGGAAACTGCTGTTTTAAACAGGACCTAATGAGGAAACATCTATACAAATGCTTAATGGAAGAGAAGATGACAATGTATGTTTCCACTGAAGCCAAGGCGGACGAATAGGCTGGTCAAATCAGAAGATACAATAGAGCTTTTCTGTACCTGCCGTATGCCAGAGATCCCACCAATGGTTGAGTGTAGCAAGTGCAATAACTGGTATCATGTTAGCTGTGTAAGCGTACCCCAGAAAGCATTGGATGACTCCAGCGTTGAATGGATTTGTCAAAACTGTTAGCTATAGATCTATATATATAGCTACCATATATTTGTTGACTTGTCACTCGTATCATTTTTTCCAGTGTTTGGAAGCATTGTGTAGCTTGCTCATTGAAAGGGAGGGGGGACCATTTACCACAACACAAGTTGTCCTAGGGGGACAACTTGCGGCAACACAAGTAGTCCTGGGGGACTACCTATTGCAACATATGTGGTCCGGGGGGACTGCCTGTGGGGGGGGCGGGGGGGGGACCATTAGTTCAAGGGTGTAGATAATGGGGGGGCTAGCCCCCAGATTTTTACCATAGACTATGTACAATCGAGGGCTTATCAATCCTTGGCTCAATAAGACCTTGGTATAATACTTGCATTTTTACCAAAAGACTCTCTCATTAATTTATTTATAACATCACTGCCACGGTGGCAATCCAATAATAAGTAGGAGTGGTCACAAAATTGGGTGTGGCAACACAAGCCCCCCACTACGAAGAAGTTATCTACACCCATGTAGTTGCATGCATGACAGAGCCCGTTGCTATGGGCGGTAATTAGAATTCTCTACCTAGATTCATCAATCTACTGTACGTTCGCTCACCTTTTTAGCTTCTTGGGCATCTAAGAACAATCGTCTCGTTATCAACAACGAAATTCAACTCTTGCTCGATCTTTACGTTCATTTCAAACGGCTCCACCCAGGTCCATTTAATTGATTTCCGTAGTATGCAGAAACGCCATACGCATGCATAGCAACACCGTTAGACCGCAATTTCTTGATTATTGGGGGTGTGGCGCTATCGCAAACAAAGCGCTGTATCTCCACAACCATTATACTTTAATATTCAGATAGATGCCTTTTGTGCACTTTTCCCGCGTAAAGTACAAATATGGCAAGTGGTACTGGCAGGACTTCTTCCAAGTTCCAGCAACAGCAGTTAACATTTGGTAAGAGAACGCGTTCAACATCTTTGCAATATGCCAAAGTTACAGCTGCAAAAAGACGAAAGGCAGGTGAAGTAAGGATAGAAGACAGCCTGTATCCATCAGGAATATCCAACCCAGCAAAACAATTCCTGGGCCAATGCAGTGCTTCAGTGTGTTTAACAACCCTATAAGCATGCAGCTAATCAATGATGTGACAACAAGGCACTCAGAGCCTTGCTCAGAGTGCTGCAACCGTTCCAGTACGCCCCACTTTAAATGCCGCAGGTCTATGTTACTGTTGATTACTATACGTGTCATATGGAAATATTGCTATGCGTTTTGTCATATACGGTGGCCCGGGAAAAAAATTATATGACGTCACGAACGTGACGTGTTGCACGCTCGATGAAACTTTTTTTTTTATGTGAGCTGCCGCATGGCCATGGCCGAGCAGCTGTTGATCAAGTCTTCTTTGAACACTGCAGGGCTCGAGCGCAGCTATGAGCGACAACCGAAGACTTCGAAGCGTCAAAAGAGTGGACTATAGTGAACTATCAGACATCAAGTTACCAAGGGAGAAGAAAGCGAAGGTGGCAAAAGAGGCTGACAGAGACAAGTTGTATCCAGTGGAAATAGTCGAACAAGATGATAGCAATGGACGATTCAAAGTGCACTACATTGGTTACAGTAGCCAATATGATGAATGGCGTGACAATTTGGAGGTCATTTCTTTGAATTGTGAACACACGAGTCAAGAGTCCATGCCATGGATCCAGAGAGTGCCAGAGCATCAGAGACTAATGTGAGCTTGCTCTTTCCCCCATTTTTGCTCTACAATGAATTGAGTGTTAAAGTGAAGTGTGCTCTCTCTAGCCGCCGAAAGGAAGACCCCTCCACTCGTATTGATATGCCCTTTGATAAACTATTGTTTGATGGGTGACTCAAGGCCTATGGCATACCTTCCAGACTCTACCGTGGCACACAGCGGTATAAAATTATAAAATACAAGGACTTAAATCCTCTCTTGGGACCTAACTGGCACTATAGGGGTTTGAACTGCAATGGTGATTTTTGTTTCGTTATCCTAAACACTATTGAGTACTACTTGTTCAAGCGTGACCCATTGAAGGAGTACTTTCCAAGTGAAGGTTTAGAGAAGCCATCTCTAAAGAGCAGAGATTTGGGCTACATGCTCGTTTTCTCATTTGTTAGGGGAGATGGGACAAAATCTGACTTCAGTAAAGATAAGAGCATATTTTGTTGACGGTGGTGTCTGTTACAGTATTCTAGATGTGGCAATGTGCATACAAACAGACAATGAGCTTGTCAATTATATAATAATATACAGCATGACTTTGTACACATGATTGTTAAATGTTCAGACATTATTACCATTAATTATTTTTGTGGTTTGACACTGAACACAACTGTAACCAACGTAGTGTACTTTGAACTGACCACTTTATGCAGATCGTGAACCATAATATATAATATTAATATTTGATTTGTGGTATGACACTGAGCACAACTGTAACCAACATAGTGTACTTTGAACTGACCACTTTATGCAGATTATGAACCATATTATATTAATATTTGATTTGCGGTATGACACGGAATACTACTGTAACCAACATAATGTACTCAGAGTCATGTATTGACCTGTAGTTCTGCTAAACACCTGCATTTGTTATGACCTGTTTGACCACAAATGGTACAGGTACACTTCCTCTTGGTACGCTGATAACCATCAAGTTCAAGATTCTCCAGTCAAAATTAGTTGTTGTAGAGAGTCCATCTCTTTGTCCTTGTGGTTGGTACTGCGAAGATAGTGCTTTGTTGTAAGGTCATTGAGTTTTTCTAGCCCTTGCTTGGTAAATTTGGTAAGGTTTCCATACAACTCAATAAATTGAGGCACCAATGCATGGACGTACGGAGTGACATGTTTGGTTTGATAAAGTGAACAAAAATCTCCCACCCAAGCTTTAGCATTAGAAGCCACAGTAGTATGATCACAATCAGAGTTCAGCGTTTTGATAATGCTATAAAAGGTTGACCATAATTCCTACTCGAGGTATCGATGGAAATAAGGTAGCAGGGGCGGATCCAGAGGGGGTTCGATGGGCTCGAACGAACCCCCCTTTCTGATTAGCTGTCTACTACTTAGCCTGTATAGTAGTGTAAAATCTAGGCTTCATAGAACCCCCCATACCTTTAGCTAGCTACAGTACTAAAGCCTCTGTCTTTAGCTCACCTACTTGGACGTTTCTTAGGTCGATTTAAAGTCTTGGAGCGCATCACAAGACCTCGAACACGCAATCTAGCGAGAAATGGGCGTGGTCAACGAGCAAAGTGGGCGTGGCTTAAAATTCGGGCGCGCTTTGCATACATACTGTTAAAGAACCCCCCTCTGATAAATCCTGGATCCGCCCCTGGGTAGTCAGGTTAACTGCCTTGAAGACGCGGTGCTTTTTGGGGCCGGTTAGATCCCTCCACTTGAGACCACTTGTGGCTTCTACGTACCAACAAAAGGATACATTAGTCTTCGTTGAGAAAGTGTTCATATTTAGCCAAGTGGGTCAATTTGTTTCTATCCAGTTTGACTCTAGTAGCTTTATCAATCCCATCTTGGCATCGTAGTTCCATAATGAGTAGATTGATCAACATGTCAGCGACACATAAAAATAGATGGAGAATATCAATAACGACATGATCGATGGGGATAGATTTGAAAATGGGAATATTTATGCAACCCAAGCATTTGCTGGCTGGTTTCGTTTCAATTTCGCTGATAGTCCTTGCCCCTTGGCTTGTATCCGTAAATGACCAGGATTTTGTCATATCCCATCGATCACCAGTGCAGCACTTGCACTATACACAGCTATATGTACCATTTGCAGCATTAATACCACACACTAGTGCGAGAAACTTCAGGTTGCCTCCTAAGAAGTACTCAAGGGTGTACTCTTCGTCCTGTATCTTGATGGATTTAAGAGTGCTAATTTCTTTAGCTATATCAGCTAGCCCTGATGCCAGGTTCTCATACGATTCACCAGTTTTTAAAATAGCGATGGTGTGGTTTCCAGCTACTGAAGTTGCTGTGGGAGTGTCCACAACAGTGAAAGTAAAATTTATAACATGTAAACTTCTGCTGACTTTGGTTCCATCTCCCGAAAGCTTGACTCGCAAAGGTGTGTCAGTAGGGAGGATGGTATATTTCTCTAATAAAATTGTAAGCCTCTCCTCGAAACTCTGCTGAACACCATATTCAGGTATAATAGAAATCTTTGACGATTCATCTAGTGTTCTGCTAGCAGTTTTCATTTTATGCAGTCGTGGTAAATCACTATAATATAACATTGAGAGTTCATGATAAGCTTCATCAGACAATGAAAATTTTTCTTTCACAAAGTATACTTGAGCTTTTCCTCAGAGTCCATGACGTCGCCCGAGTGTGAGGAAAATGTTCCATGTTCGATATCTAAAAATACCTTTTTTCCAGTGTCTCTGTTGAGTAATTCCACTGAAATAGGCTGAAAATGTTGATTATCGGTGAAACATGTTGCTTTTTTGATATCATTATCCAAATCTGTCTTTATCATGGATTGATGCTGTCGACTATAGGAACCCCATGGTTTTTTTTATCTTCCACGGGTTTTACTTGATTTTCCTGTTGAATTTTTATCACGAATTTTTTTAAGTTGCTTTACTTCTGATTTTAATGATTTTACTTCCTTTTCGAAATTTCACATTCTAATTGATGTTCAGTTTGTAGTGTTCTCTTACGTAGCTGCCGCAATACTTCATTCAAGTCTATTTTTAGCGACCAGATCGAAGCCTTCCATCGCCGTAACTGCTCCTCACGACTTGTCCCACCCAGTGTGGATAACTTTTTCCCCATCCTCCAAAGCTTTGATCGAAATGTGGCACAAACTGAATCTGTGACATTTAGTGGTACAGAATAGTGGTTGAATACCTTCGTTATGACACGCTCAGTTAATAATTGTACAGGTGTCAAATTTTTATCATTGATATCGACAATGGCCTCTGGATCCTTCGATAAATCATAAACAGGAAGTCCAGTCTTATTTGGATGGGAGATGCTGTACAGGTAATAGCCGCAAAAATGAGGGAATGATCATGCGAAGTATGTACACATACATGACATTGTAATACAATTAAATTTATGCAATACAGATCCCTGTACATACATGCAAACGCACTGTTTATTACTTGCCCATGCATGCACCATGTTTGTATGTATGTGTGACTTCCTAACCTTCGTGTATGCAACCTAAATATAAACTATTTCTCAATGGTGACATACAGTACATGTACACAATAACTATCGCATGACAGTGTCACTGCATGAGGTGCGCTGCAAAAATAGTAGTGGGAAATGACCATCAAAAAGAGTGGGCATTGGTTGACCCAAATAGCACACTAAATTTAGCGGTATGTACCCACCAATTGGTAGACTCACACTAATGCTAGTGGTAGCTTACCACTTCAATTAGTGTATTACAAGTATAAAAACAATCGAATAAAATTGAAGGATGAAGTAGGGATGGCAATGCCAAACAAGATTTTTAGGGATAAGAGATAATCACAACCACTATACATCCCTACGCTTGCTTTTCTACAGACCTATTGATGTCGACTTATTCAAGACACGCTATACTTGAAATATTCTTGACTTAGCTACATGTGGGAGAAATTTATGTTCTCCCTAGGTCTGTCAGTCATTTTTGTTATTATTTATGATCCCCATGCTACTCAAAAAGGCAAGCGTAGGGATGTATAGTGGTTATGATTATCTCTTATCCCTAAAAATCTTGTTTGTGTACTTTTTGGCATTGCCATCCCTACTTCATCCTTCAATTTTATTCGATGGTTTTTATAATTGTTTCTGTTCTTTATATTGCATGAGTGCAACTATATACAGTAAGTATAGATGGGAGCTGCCGAAGTTCGCGTAGCCACGCCTCTCGTTAACTCACCTAGGCGATAAAACTATGAAAGCTATTTCAGGCGGTCAAGTAGCGATGAGACTCTATTACTAATTATAGTATAGCTATTATCAACTATTTTTGTCACTACTAAGCTGGCTGCTATACCGACTGCCGAGGGCCATGCCGCGCCCGTACTGTTGAGGCCGCGAGTCTCCATATCCCAACGCAGTACTTTATCGCGCTCGCGCTCGCACTGGCCTAGCTCGCGTGGGAGAGCCTGGCGCTTAGCTATCTATGGCTAGGCTAAGCTAGCTTTGTTCGAGGTGCGGCGCTAGCTAGCTATTTAGCTAGTTAACGCTAGCACTAGCGGTGGTGGAGCGCACCGCTGACTACAGTCACATGACTTCACCATGGCAACACATTATGAGCATGTGCATTACTATGATAAAATGGCGTATCAGACACACCCTTTTCGTTAAGCGCTGTACACACCCACCATTACGTAACTGTAGAGATAACGCAAAACGAGCATGTCATGGACCTGCGCCCTACAAAATGGAGTGGATTTATGTTCAAACTGAGCGATCAAGGCAGTGTTGAGTTAGCCCTGATAATGAAAAAGAAAGAAAGAAAGAAGAAAGATTGACAAATGGCCTATTTTTTGAACGTCTGATTCTGGCATGAACAATTGTTTTGATGAATGATTTTGGTATCAATAGATAGGTAAGCTGCTGGAGATTCTGACTTTGACACTTAGAAATTTCATAAAGTTACCTGTTTTGAGATATTTGTGTATTTGTAATGTATTATGTATATGGAGTGTCCGGGCCATCCCTACTTAAAGAGTCTACCGACTCCATGATAATATTATCACTCATAATAATGAGCTTAATACTTAATTATTCAAGAATACAACCATGATAAAGAAGTTATATAACATAATACTATAATATAGCTGCTGTTCTGTGGCCAGTAACTGTTACTAGTGTTTTTGTGTTTCCATTGCATAGTAGACTATAGTTCTCTAGCTAGCTATGCATGAACTGGTCAGTGCAGACAGCAATGCACTAATCTTTGGGTCTACTTTACTAGGCACAAAATCTAGAAGCAAGATTTCTAGGGTTGCTAAGCACTTTCTTATTCCTTTAGGATGCTCTATATTGAAACTATAGTATGCAGCAAGAAGAGCTAATGGAGTCTCTTTGACTGGAAACACTGCAGAGAATTTGCCGCTCCACTACAAACGTCACTGCTGTTTCACCATGAACCAAGAGTGTTGGAGTTGGTAGTTGAACTTTGCTTGCAGTCTTTTCCATATCCACTGAGGTCTGAAAATAGCAGAAAAAAGAATAATTGTTATGTAAATGCCGTGACAATGTATATAAAATTTTATACATATTACCGTATTTTCTCGTTATTAGGCGCATCTCGCTTATAAGCGCATATTCATTATTAAGCGCATGCAATTTTCTTGACCTAAGTACTCGCTGTTAGGTGCATTTTGCGTATAAGCGCATGTGTGACCCTTGACCTCGATATTACGATATCTGCACGCTTTCTTAATAGCCCAGGGTTCCAGCCTTTTCAAGTCACTCGAAATCACGATGGCTACAATCGATTCTCAGGTTCTTCGAGCTATGAGCGCCATTTCGAGCTGGGCGGAATGCAACATCACGAATGATTGATTGGCCACGCCCATAAACGATACCGCGAACGCACATGCGTTCTTGGATGCAGCTATTCTTTGTTAGGCGCATCTCGCTATTAGGCGCACTTCGCTATTAACCCTTTCACGGGCAAGGGAGCAATTTTGCACCACACGTGGTATTGATTGAATGGGCAAGGGAGCATTTCTGCACCATCAGCAAATGGCTGTTTCTATCGACTCGCTTGACCAGAAAGTGTACGCCAATGGTAAATTTACTTCATATTCATGGTCACTTGGTCCTTTTCTAACTCTAAACCAAGTGACATAGCTATACTGCTTACCTTTGCACCAAAAAAGCGCCCGGTTTGAGTCATATTCGACCGCCGTTTTACAAATACCGTTCACACATATGGCACTGTGTACTTTTGCTATTGCAGCAGGTCATGACCTGAAGCCACACAGAGGTAAGGGAAGGCCCATAGAGACCTCAAACAGGAAGAGTGACTATGAATATCCTTATATTGCCTGCTGGTGCTAGTTGCTGAATGAGCAAAAATAGCTAAAATCTCCGCCCAACGGGTGTGACATAGTTAATTGGGCACCGCCCATGAAAGGGTTAAGCGCAGATTTCCTTCCTGTGGAGATATAAGCGCATGTGCTTAATAGCGGGAAAATACCAGGGGCGGATCCAGAGGGGGTTCAATGGGCTCGAACGAACCCCCCTTTCTGATTAGCTGTCTAATATTTAGCCTGTATAGTAGTGTAAAATCTAGGCTTCATAGAACCCTCCATGCCTTTAGCTAGCTACAGTACTGAAGCCTCTGTCTTTAGCTCACCTACTTGGACGTTTTTTAGGTCGATTTGGAGTCTTGGAGCGCATCACAAGACCTCGAACACCCAATCTAGCGAGAAATGGGCGTGGTCAACGAGCAAAGTGGGCGTGGTTTAAAAATTCGAGCGCGCTTTGCGTGCATACTGTTAAACAAAGAACTCCCCTCTGATAAATCCTGGATCCGCCCCTGAATACGGTATTAAGATGACTATGAAAGATGAGAGAGGGGGAGGGAAGTGGAAGAGAGGGAGGGCGAGAGAGAGAACTTTACTTACTGGAAGAAATACAATGAGTTTGTCAGGATCAGCCTTCAACTTTCCATCCCTGATGGCATACACAAGTAGTGGCAATGCATATAGGTTTGTGGCTTCTATATAATATTATAATAATGGATGAAATTCATAATACACAAATTTTTCATGTATAATTACCTGCATTTTTACCATCCTCGTCTTCAATCTCATCTAATTCCTTCAGCAATTCTTTGCACTTGAGGTTTTGTTGGACAGCGAAACAATCCTTGGCACCCACAGCTTCCACGACTCCCTGGCAGACTTACAAACATCCTTTGAAATGACCCGAGAGAGTTCACATATTAACTGTACAATATCATGTATGTTAATACTCATTCGTATATTCATACTATATTAGTTTACCTGCTCATAATGGTGGAGGAAGGGAAATTTCAGTAGTACTTCACTCACAAGCATAGTTTTACAAAAGGTGATTGCCATCAGTTCGGTCATAACACCTTCATTGGGCTTGACTTTGCGGTACTCAACTGTCATAGCTTTGATGAGACACTCATAAGATATGGCATCTTCACCGTCGTCTGGTGGGGTACTGGCTGAAGATTGCTTCCCTTTGCCACCAGTAGGGGCCTTGCTACGAATCATATTGTGAGGTGTTCTCCTGAACTCTTTGAAGCGGCCTAGCAACCCTGTCAGAATATGACCATAAATGAATAATATAAATATTAATATGGAATTAGATAGCAACTCTAATAACAGCTACTTACATATGGAGAGCCATGAGGTGCTCGTAGAAAGATCCATTTTTCAGTTGCCTGTATCGCTACTCTTTCAAGTTCTTTCAAAGTTGGATAGCATTTCAAGGCAAAGACAGCTCTTCCCACTGCTGTTATGGACTTTCCTAGTGTATCTGGCGGCATTAGGACTGTAGTTGTCAGGAAATGAGAACAGATCAGGAAGAGGCTTGGTATACTTATTCACTAGTATGACTTTTTGTTTTGTTTTCTCATCTTGTTCTGTCTCAATTTTCTTTGGTGGTGGAAAACTCTTAATCTCTATCTCATTGCTGCAAGGTAAATCATCTTGCTCTGCACTTACGGTGACAATGTAGTCGTCCTGTTACGAGGTATATATAATAGAATAGTAATCAGATTCCTGACAGCACATTAAGGGTTATACTAACTTGCTTTAACATAACATGCACTGTACATTATTATTGCAATAGACTGGTGGGATGGAACGAGACACAATAAAATTCCAACTGAGCCAATGAGCACATGCAAAAATTGGAAGATCAGCGCCTTAGTAGTTAGACCATCCATCCTACCTTCTCTGGCATTAGATTATGTACATTAGAACTTACGTCAGTAAATTTTGAAGAATCAATATCAGCGTCATGCTCTCTACTCTGTATCATTTGAAGAGATCTTCTGCTGTATTATGGTATAGAAATTAAAGCTAAACCACAGTTTATGTATACAAAGACTACCTTCTCACTGATAGGGCAATCATCATCAGTTAAACATACAGAGCTAGGAGCTTTGCTTGGGGACCAATATTTGGGACTAAGCACCTCTTCACTCATAAGCAAGAAGCCCTCACCATAAATCTCATTCTCTGAAAGATAAGAATTTTATATAGCCACTATATTAAGACCCTGCCTCACCCCCTCTCCCCCCCCCCAACACACGCTATGCACGACTTTTCTTGCACAGGTGAAATTTTAGTGTACCCGGCAAAACTAAGGATGTTTGCAGCTCTGCGGGTATGCTACTTACCCTGGGAAAACTTAATGTGAATTCACGACCTTCTAAGAACCTGATATGCACACTTGTGTGATATGCTCATTTCCCGGTAAGGACACTGATGGTTGGCAGTATCAAATATGCCCAAGCCTAAGAGTATATTTCTAATTAGCTACTTACCAATAAATAAATCCACTACACCCTGACTGAATCCTTCTCCTGAAAGCCATTCTGCCAAAAGATCCTCATCTTTTCCTTAAAATTCAAAATCCACTGGAAACAGCTAGATTTGTAAGTATAGTTCATAATTAAACAACATTATGGTCACTTATAGCTACCTTATCTTTGTCAGAAAGGGAGGCACATAAAACCATAAAATCTTGTGCTTTTGAGAAAATTTCACTTGAGGGCCTACGGCTTTAATCGGATCTTTTATTTGCTTCTCACTCAACAGCAGAAATGCATCGCCATCAACTTCATTTTCTAGATAAAATTAATGTCACGAGTAAATATTTTTGAATAATATTACTAACTCAGTTTGTTGACATTGTCATAATTTCAAAAGCATCCACAATAGTCGCCTTGAACCCTTGCTTAGTTAGCCATTCAGACACAAAAGATTCATCCTTTCCCTTAATTCCATCACCATCACGACAAGATTCCAGCTATCCTTTTTCTTCAACCGAACGAGGCAGCAGCTGCATTCAGTACTCCGCGCAGCTGCAATTGTGCATGCGCACGTGCTACATAGATGATGTAATCAGTAGTACGCATGCGCAAGCTCTAAAATGCGTGGGAGATCTTACACAGATTTACAATCGTTATGTCGAACCTAGTACAGTATTTCTTCTGCCAGTCATTTAAAGGAACTACGTTCACTGCAGTAGTCAGACACATTGGAAGTGTTCACTCCCATGATCCAGGATTCAGCATATCCTGTGGCATCAAGGACTGTCCTCGACGTTCAACAAGACCTTATAACAACTTTGCATCCTACAAATAAACACTTGTATCGGCACCACCCAGATGTTTTGAATCAAACCATTCATCCAGCTGCAGCAGATAATGATAGAACGCAAGATGATGATCCTGAGTTGCACCCAAATGATCCATGTGATGACATTTCAGACCCACCAGAACTTGATGCTAACAGTTTGCAAGAGTGTGAACAACTGAAGCGATCAGCTGCCCTATTTATCCTCAAGACAGCTGTAGTTCGAAAGCTGACCCTTACAGCTGTAAACTGAGTTCTGGAAGATATACAAGAGCTAGTGGAGAGGGCTATCCATAGCACACACAGTAAAGTACGCTCCATACTTCATAAGGCACGGGTAAGTACAAATGATGTCCCTGAACTCCACGATTTGTTCTCGGATTAAAATCTGCTGAATCCTTTCATGCGAATCCAAACTGAGCACTTACAAGTAAAGTACTTCAAAGAAGAGTTTGGTTACATTGTAAGTCCCCGACTCCACCCCCACCCCCCCCCCCCCCCCCAATTGTGTACATGATTAATACCACATGTCAATAATTAAATATTAACGGTTCAATTACACTTAATCATAATAATAGGAACCGGCAGAACGAGTTCTTGGATGGAATTATGAGTCAGGATCAAGAGTTGTGGAAACATGTTATGATATCCCTTTGAAATTGGCCCTACAGAAGCTTTTGAACAACAGCTCTGTACTTGAGCAAGTATGCCAATTTAATATTGATCTCTCCAGATGTCACAATTGTCACCCTGCAGGTATACAACCCACACTCTTTATCTGATGGGAAAATTGGGGATTACTGTGATGGGTCTCAGTGTAAAGCACACCCTTTATTTTCAACTGATCCATCTGCTCTACAGATTCAGTTGTACTATGATGATATGGAAGTCTGCAACCCCTTGGGTCCAACCTCAATCGCCACAAATTAGGTAAGTTACATTGTTTCCATGCACACGTTGTACAACAAAAAAAGTTGCTACTAGTCTATAGTTACTTGTGTGTCACACTGAACAGGGTTATTTTATTTCACCTTGGGGAATATTGATCCTATATTTCGATCTACAGTGCGAGTCATCCAGCTATTGTGTGCTGTGAAAACCGAGTACATCCAAAAGAGTATGGGATTGATGATGTTTTGATACCGTTCATGACAGATATTAAGGAACTTGAAAGTGTAAATCATTTCCTACAAACTAGCAATCCAATAATCAATACTTTCTGCTATTTATATGATCAACGGGGATGGAACTTACTGTGGATGGAGTAGCCAAGAAGTATCATGGGTCAATATCAGTGGTTTCTTCTGACAATCTTGCTAGCCAAGAGTTAGGTGGCTACAAAGCACTCAACGCTGGTCTGAGAAAGTGCCGTTGCTGTATGACCACTGATGAGGATATGCAAATTAAGGTATACTATGTTATTAAACATTCAAGGGTGATTGTTGGTTGACTTAATAAATGAATTTAATAGTTGCATTCCAGCCAGTTTCAGCTAAGAACCAGGGACATGCATGATCTCTACTACTGCCAACGACTTGACAGCCATTTGAGGGATCACATTGCAACTACTTATGGCATTGCACAACCATCCATTCTAAATACCTCCCGCTATTACCACGTAGCAGATGGTTTACCACCTGATTGTATGCATGACATTTTGGAGGGTGTCTTATCCTACAAAGCCAAGATGTTGCTGGTGACTTTCATCACACAACGCCACTACTTTGATTTGGATATTCTTAATGGCCGGATTCGATCATTTCCATTCGGTGATGCAGAGTCCAGTAAGCCAACATGCATATCCTCTGCTACTCTGTGCTCGAATGACAAAAAACTGAAACAGTTAGGTAATAATAAATTATTTTATAACATCATTATTCATGCCGCTCAATTTATTTCTTTAGCATCAGAAATGTGGTGCTTGGGGCGATACTTGCCTTTGCTCATCGGTGATCTTATTCCAGAGGATGATGAAAATTGGCAAAATTTTCTTCGGCTAATGAGCCTTGTTGATTATTTTTTTGCTCCAGTGTGTACAGCTATCATAGTGGCTCATATGGGTCATCATATCCAGCTGTTTCTTACTGACTTCAAAACTTTTTATCCAGATAGTAATCTCACACCAAAAATGCACTATCTTGTTCATTATCCTGAACACATGTTAAGGTATACAGTGGAACCCCTCTAAAGCGGACACCATTGGGACCAAAAATTTTGTTCGTTGTAGCGAGGTGTCCTTAGCTCAGGGGTTAATGGTTGACCACGCCCCTCCTACAATCGTGGCCAGCTATGATGAAGCACTACTGTGGACGACGATGAACACCGTATTGATGAGAGATCTGTCAACTGACAGCTTCTAAGCAAGAATATGAGACATAAATGCCTTACTGTAGTGGTCGCTGAATATGAGACATATTAATGCTTTACTGTAGTTACTGGTCGCTGAAACCGACCGATTTTAATGGTGGGTGTGGCCTAACTGTCCGTTATGCGAGGTTGTTCACTATTGTGCAGGCTCGAACGGGACCAAAATAAGTGTCCGTTATACGGAATAGCGGGGTGTCCGCTGTTGACTATAATAGTAGCACTCTTACTAATACAAGACCTAATGATCCCAATGATACTTTCGGATAGCATGCATATGCATTAAACCTACACATGTGCCTGTACACAGTATTGCAGGTGTTCTTGGGTGAAGATCAATCAGTTTATAAGGCTGGATATGTTGTGATCTCTGATGTGCTACATGATGAACGATTTTTTGTCTGTTGAGTATTATCTCCATTCTCATTCCTATGTGATGGCTTCTGTTAATAGTCATTTAGGACCCATCAGACTCCTCAAAGTCGATGACCTTTATAATTTTCACACTTAAAAACTATTTCAGAGTTTTGATTGTAATTTTCGTCACTTGCATTTTATTTATCCAAAGTACACCTTGCTTTATTAAATTTGTATGGCTGTTAACATTAACTCATGCAACACTCAAAAAATCTTAAAACTAATTTGATCGTTACCTTTATATAATATGTTGATCCACTGAGACTGAGTCACACTGAATGCAATATGATCATGAACTAGCCATGCATTTGAACTTCTGTGTAGCCCATGCAGTGTGGCACCCGCTCATTAAAGTGGGAAATACCCACCAAAATTAGTGGTATGATAAGAGTCTGCTTTACCACCAGGGTGGAGAATACTATTGGTGTGATATACCCACCAGGGTAGTGGTTATTTACCGTAAATCGCGAATATTTCGTGTCTAAAATATTTCATGCGATAAATTTTCGCGTTAAATAATTTTCGGACAAACTACCCTGTACCTCATTATCGTTAATATTGCGCAAGTATTTTCGTGCATTTAATTTTCGCACAAGCCAGGCTGTCCGAAAATATTTTAACATAGAAATATTCGCGATTTACGTACCACCACTTTTTGTAGTGTGGTAATTAATATTTAAGCATAATATTGTACTTACATATTTTGTTCTGATCTATTAATAATTGATTCACAAATGTTTACTATATACCACCTCATTGGGGCAAGTTTAACTGTGACTCTAAATCAGCGGCGGATTTAGGGGGGTTTCGGAGATTTCGACCGAACCCCCCCAACCCCCCTTTGGGCTGCACTTGGTCAGCCAGGGCTGCACCTAGTACTAAGAAGTACTGAACTGGAACCCCCCTTTCTGGCTGCAGAACAAAGAAAACTGTTTTTGTGGCTCACCTTAGCATGCTTCAGCAGAAAATTTATTAAAAATCGATCGACTGAACTGCATGGTTGGGCTTGTACCAGTGGTAGTTGCTCTCAAACGATCAAAATAGGCATGGTTTACCCGGAAGTGGGCGTGGTTTCTAAAATTTCGCACGCAAGAGCATAACAGAACCCCCCTTCAAGAAATCCTAGTTCCGCCACTGTAAATGCCTGCTCATCAAAAACATGGCATATTAAGGTCCAATCTTGATTGAGTAAAAAATGCGTGGGTGGATATTCACCAAATTCAATGGAAAATATACCTTTTAGATCGTCTCAACTAGCTTGTTAAAACACCGCACTCCCATCTTCTGCAAGTCCAGTAGAAGAGATTCTCGGAGGTTAGGGCCATCACTTTTGAAAGTATTATAGCCACACTGCGCGCGCCGCGCCTTCGTGCACGTGCGCAGATGTGACGCTTTAACTATAAATAACTATTGATAACTAGCTGGGCGGGGTTGTAGGATCAGGTTTGTGCACGCGCAATTGCACAAATCGACACATGGCCTGGGTCAAAGTACTCAACAGGCTGGTGGCAGTTAGGCAAGTTACCTACCTTAGTACTGTAATTAATTTTCAGAACGTGACTATGTGCCGAAGTACCAAGATGATAGTCTAGCGGGACAGCCCATCGCACGGGATGGCCGCTATGCCTTTTGGCAGCCAGGTCAGAGAACTAGAACGTAAATTTGTGTTGAAAAATACGTGTATTCGCTTGGGTGAGAGGTGGGGACATGTTACACCACAGGAGTAGGCAGGTGGTGGGGGATTAGTGGCTCACTCCTTGGTGCTGAGCTATACAATATACACCAAGCCTGAGATTTGTTTACCCCACACGCCTTGACATAATAATATTATGCTGAAGACGACCTTTACCTAGGACGATTGTACATGAGCAGAAAGAACATGCATAAATGCATGCATGCGCTGCTCCTGGGCACGGTCAGTGAGCATGGCTACAATGGCCAACCAAAATGCACTATTTGTGACTTGTAGGTCTTACCACTCAATTCAAGTTTTTTTCAAATTTGACAGATTTATTCTTACAGCTCGCACAGGTGCCGTGATATTTTGTTGACAAGGACATTACTGCTTACTTTACCTCTTGTGCATGCACGCAGGGTATCAAGCACTTGTCCCTTGAAGCATTCTGTACTATGCTTTGGATGGGGGAGCCTGGGGATGTGGCCAGTGTTTCTAGTTCAGTGTGTATACTGCTTTCTTTTAGTAAACCAATACATGTATGGACATACATGATCCATCACATTCCTTCCATTCAGGCATAGTGTGCTGATATCTGTGATGGGAAGATAGTTTGCATCAGTATGAGTAACTGAGCCAGAGCTTTCCACCCCTCTCTGTGGCCGCTTTCTTCTTCTCTTTTCTCTTTCCTCAAGTGAGTTAATGAAATTTATCAAGTTTAGTAATAAAGCTTGCAGTTTTCTTGTTTGTGGCCAGTAGCTCTTGATAACACTCACTGTCGTGTTATTTTTCTAGTCAAAGATAGAACCTTGCATAGCCTCTACATTAGGTCAGCTGGGGCTTCAGTGCTTGAGTTTTAGAAGTAAGTATAGGGATGGCAGGACCTAATAGTACACAAACAAGACTAGTAGGGATAATGCACAGACAAGATGCATCCCTACACGGTTCAAGCAACAGTTTCTTTGAAAAAGTGTGTAGGGATGCATCTTATGTGTGCATTGTTCATAGCCTTGTTTGTGGCCATTCCTATTTACTAGTTGCACCCCCTGACGGAAGAGATCGCACTGAATTCTGTGGAGGATAGCACAAAGTCCCCCTCCCAAGTGATGTCCATAAGTAGTGATGACAAAAATTTTCTCCTAGTGAAGTTTTTATTGTATGGTAACCAGGGTGGCTGTGTCAAGTTGGCCATTCTGATCCATTTGGAGGTTGACAACTTAACCATTAATTTTTATCGACCCCATTTATGAGACTTACTTATACAGTATACTTGCATTATATACCAGGGCTTCTAGGTAGAAAATCAGGCTGTAATCAAGGTTAACCATATTATTTCAGTTGAATTTTAGGACCGTGGTATGATACTACATGTGTATATTATGGGCATATCCGGGCCATCTCTACTTGTATAGAGTCCACTGAATAGAATTATGTGTTTGTGTCATCAAACGAAATGTGATAGTATACAAGTATGTATGTTTGATGTCACAATAATGGGATAGTGTGCACGAGCTATTGACAGTATGTGGTCAGAAGAGAAAATCCAAATGGTATTAACTCAACAGTAGATAGCACATTAGTACAGTGCGCATGCACAGATGAAAGTAAATGAACTTTGAACCTAATATCGCGTAGGCCACACCTCTCAGGCCAACAGTAGCTGTATGCTCGAACCACCACTAAGAAGTGTGCAAGGGAGACATTCGAGCAGACCGAGAATGTCGAATCTGCTGGACTATTGACAGGTATGACAAAGAACAGTCCACCTCGCCTCTCGCTTCGCTCAAGGCTCGGTGGCCTGCTCAGTAGGCCTCTCAAAACGTGTGGTGCTTTGTGCGCTCGTTCAAGAATGCATCTCTATGGCCACCCTTATTTGTACACATGGCCCTACAGTTCTGACCAATCATAGGTTATGACACGGACTATATAAAAAAAATTGATCGTCTGAAAAAAATTTTTTATAGATAGTATTATAACCAGTATAAATTTACTTTTTTGCGGTTATTAGGTAATTATGTTGTAATTATGATGTAACCTATGTCGTCATAGCGCTAAAATTCAGAGCCTTTACAGAACACTTCTGAGACCTGAAAATCCACAGAATCATATATTAACTTACATACATATCCAGCGAATACATTAAAAGCTGAGCGCTACTTTCTCCGACAAGCAATGCTGGCCGAACTTCATGCGTTCTCTTGGCTGACGTAATCCTGTGGATAAATAAAGCTAGCCTTGCACTATTTATAGCACGCGTCATGCCATGACCGATCTGAAGCTCGGAAGCTGTACTGTGCTGTCGAGTTCATCTCCTTTGATCGAAGCATCGAAACTCAAAGTTGATCTTAGACTCCATCTCTGTGATTGAGGCCCCGGCATCGATGTGTGTATTGACGACCTTTACCACATGCACCATTAGAACTATGCAGCTACTGGGGATGTGGTCAAGTTTTTCATAAATACAATAAACACGAAATGTAAATAAGACAACGAAGATTCTTTGTGAATAACTTAGTGGTCGGTGTACAACTTGCCACCAATCACTAAGTTGTCCATGGAGAATCTTTGTTTTCAAAATTTTAAATGTAATAAATTATTATGTATCAGTCACTGGATAGTTCGCTTTCAATGAATATTCAAAGTAGCCATTAGTCCCTCCATTGACTGTCCAGGTGTAGGTTGTGGTATGTCTACATCGAGGTTAATCAGATTCTCTGGAGGAGAAGGAAGAGGAGGCAACTATAGTGAGGGGTAGAAGGCCCAGGACTACTGCTTCCAGTGGGAGTGGGCCCAGTAAGAGAGTTGCCAGCAGTAGGAGGCTGGGAAGATGGAGGATGCCTTTGCCGCCCTCTCCTACGCCTCCCTCTTCTATGTTTACTGCTCCTCTTTGGATGATGATCTGCTGTTATACATGTAGGTGAGTGAGTTAATATTGAATGTTTATACTTCGTTCAGTTTTACCTGCATGAGATATTCGCTCTCCTGCTCTCCACCTCCTCTCAATCTCAGTCAATATTCTCTCCCTTTCAGCCAGCCGCCACTGAAGATAGTGGAGCTCGTTAACTGCAACTACTAATACCTAGAGGTTAGTGATACTGCATAATACCGTGTTTACTTACGTACCGCTCAAAATATCACCCATTACTACTTCTTGTAATCGTTGCTAATCCCTAATCCAAGATTCTTTTTATATAATGAGAAATGACCTTGCACCATACAGCTTGCACCATAGAGCTACGTACTACATGTAGCTAGGTCTTGCACCATGCTGTTTATCGTGCAAGGTCCATGGTGCAAGATCTAGCTAGCTCTATGGTGCAAGTACAAGGTCAAGGTGCACATACATGTAGGATGTGGCTTACAGCATTACACAACCGCAATAGCAAAATAAGTTGATGCAAGAATACAGCGTCTAGAGGTAATGCAAAACGTGTCTGTAGCGTTTTTCCTTTCACAACCTTTCAGTGAGCTGTACTGTGCATATGCATACTCAGATGGTGTGAGCCACATAGGAAGTGCTTGCGGGTGATTAACATTTCTACTTCGTACCCACAAGCATTGCAATCCAGGTACAGCATATACAGTCAGAACACTATTAACCTACAGCACGGAGGAGAGTCCGTCTTTCACCCGGATGGGGGGGGGGGGGGGGGGGGGCAGGGATTTCCCCCTTGAAATATGCCAAGTATTATACCAATACATATTGCAGAGTGTGATCTTTGCACCCTCGGGGAGTGTAGTACAGTCGATTTCGGCTGCGTTTGAACATGTTTGCACTAGTGCGTGGGAGCATGTGGGAGGCCACCAACTTCACGCAATTTATGCCTCCTAGTGGATCATTCTGACAAATTTATGAATTTAGGTACTTGCATGAATGGCCAGCTTCTTCATACATTGGTACACAGCGTGTCCACGCACACACGCACATTCAAACGCATTCGAAATCGACTGTAAATGCCATACATCCCTCGCACCTGTGATATAACTATTCTTATATCCCGTGGGCACAGCTACCATGGATACACATGTACATTCAGAAGACAACAATAATTGCGATGGTCGACCCCGTACTGCATAATTGTAGTACACTAAAAGAAACTTTTAATTCACAATCATTGAAAACCCAACCTACGGTACTGTAATTCACGAAATGTTTGTGTTAGAAAGTTTGTGTGACAACATTTTTGTTCATATCCAATGTATATAGTAATATTATTTTCGTGACTTTGCAAGAGACAAAAAATTTTTAACAATGAAAATTTCATGAATTACCGTATGTGAATGGTAAGTATTTTTTATGCATACAGCCGTTACGCCAGCGGTCCAATAGTTGCAGACCCAGGAAGTGCATCCGGGGACACATTACCTGCTCTATCTAGGACATCTTTCACTTTCAGGACTCCAAACATAAACCAGAAGATAGAGCAACTCTTCTACTGTCCAGTGGTTCAAGCCCCATTGCCAGGAGACCTCCACAAGCTCAGTGGTAAACGGTTTTCTCTATGCTATTCGCAAGCACTCAAAAAGTGCCTCGTGCTTGTGAATAACATACAGAAAACCGTTTACCGCTTCATGGTGGTAGTGTATGTTTGGCAGTGTACATGTATACGCTCATTGGAAGTTATTGCTGGGGTGCGTACATAATATAATTATACCATGGATAAGTTATGTGAGTGAGAAGTAAGGCTAAATTTATAACAATAATATTATAATTATTTGGCAGTTAGAAAAGTGAATATTATTGGCCACCAATTTTTATTGCTAACCACGTATAATCTACCTAGTATATCTATGTTGCATTTGGAATCTGCTCAAAGCAAGCAATTAAAGTTAATACTCCTGACACTTTTGGTACTAACGAAATGGAAAAAGGAATAGAGAATGCGTACACAGCAGCTACATAACTTTATACTTGTCATACTCAGTGCTCGCAATAACTTTCAGATGTAAGGGCAAAGTGTCCTGGTGTTTTCAAAATGGTCAGACACATTTAAAATTTGATTGGACATCATGCAATCATTTTTGGCATATGCATGGAATGATGTCTTATCTTTTATCAAGAGGCTTATCATTGGCCTATAGTTAGCTTACCCTAACTTAAAATAGTGACAATTCAACTTCAAGTTAAATGTTTAGAACCAGGTGGCTGTAACTATTAATACACGTTTATCTAGCAGCAAGCCACCATCATCTACTGGTGTGAACTGTGAGCCACCTCATGATGTGAGTATTGTTTGTGGCAGAAAAAAAGGCTGTGGCCAGTTGCTACATAGCAAGCTTTCATGTACTGACATAATATTATTATCTCCGACCAAATACCGCTGGGGTTACACAAACAGGAAATTTGCTCGGAAATTGTCTGTTACTGCAAGCACTGCATACTGGCTCTTGTATTTGCATCTGCAGCTAAAGCAGGAGGGCCTGGGTTCGATTCCCAGCGGTTCCCGTGGGTTTTTTCACTTCCAGTTGGCTTATACTAATGTTGACGTGCAAAACATCCAAAAAAAATATTAATAAGCGGAAAATTTCTAGATACACAGCTCGGCTGGTGCGCATGCGCAATTAAAACTAAAAACCTAATCTCTGCTGAGCAGGAGCAGAACCTTCTGAAACTTAACATCAGCAAGTGTGAAATAGTATTGTTCTTGAAGCAAGCAAGCTCTAGTGCTCTCCCAGTGTGTGAGGTGGATGGATCAGTTCTACCTGCTGGTGATGTCGGAAAATGCCTGGGTTATTGGTGGAAAGGTGACCTCTCAGCTTCAAGGTCAGTTGAGGAGAACATAAGAAGGCACATCGTGCATTTTTCCACTACGGCAGCATTGGTGTTTTCCGAGGTGACATCAGTCCTCTATCATCTAGAGAGGTGATAGAGTCCTGTGTGATGCCAGTGCTGCTATATGGCTCTGAGAACTGGATACCCACGGATGCTCTAAATTATATGGAGCTGCATGGGACCACGCATGGTATAAGATGTCCTCATTTCAGGGGTTTCCTTATGGAGGGGTTCCACTGTTGTACATGTAACACCCTTTATAATTATTATTCCCAGGTATGTTGGTTCTACGACGTTTGCGCCTGGGAAGTGGGTTGGTGTGGAGCTGGATGAAACTCTCGGGAAGAACAATGGAGTGGTCCAGGGCAAGACCTACTTCAATTGCCGAGAAAACCACGGCATCTTTGTCTGACAGCAACAGCTCCAGGTATGTATGGTACAGGATAGTGTATGTACGTCATTAGTCGAGGCATGTGACCAGTACTATACTGTATAGAGGGAGTCCTGGGTCACGACCAACTTTAATGACAGCAAGCTCATGTCATTTCCACAATAGTAATGTGTGGTACACATACACCATACACCATACACCACACATTAATATAACATATTTGTGATAGTGTGTGAGTGATGACAGTAAGAGTGATGGAGCGATCAGATGAGTGATTTTGTCTCACACACGTATGTGACCGTCCACGAGAAAGCCATGCATAATGCACTGGATATCAATCCGAGATACAGGCCAAAATAGTTACCTATGGTGATTTTCACTTTTTGGTGTAAATCGATAGAGGAATCATTCCTCTACACAAAATTCTACTTCGTAGCTTCTAGAACACTATATGAACCGAGTTATGGCTCGAAGAAGTCGGCCGTGTAGCTAACATTGGCCGTCCATGATACGGGGCCGTTGCCGTAGTTGCAGGTAGGCAAGCATGGCAGCTGCACACACAAAAATAATCTCCAGCCACTTCTATCTTCGATTCTGTGTACTAATGATCTTTAGAAACGCTTGTGTTCTTGTTCCTTTCCATCAAAATGTTGGCTGCTGCTCTCAATTGAGCATTTTGGCAGCCAGCTAGCTCATTGATTTGGTGGGCGGGGCCACGTATTTACAATAAATGGACTTCTGTGTGCAACATATGTTCATTGCAATTTTTTGCAAAACTTTAGTACTGGCGATCCGGGTATATTTTTCATAGTAGTAACTAGTAACTATTGTTACTTGACTGAGTCATCTGTATGTGTACATTTGAGAGCGTCATGATAATAACATTATGTTGTTAGTGTACTCTATGTTTGTTTGTAGCCGTTTGCTTGGGAAGCCCGTGAGTTCTTGAGGAAGATGCTCATTGGAAAATAAATCATGTTCAGTGTTGAATACAAGGTAAGTTAGGGGTTTCCCATCCAACTCTCTATATCTTCTTCCTTTCCTCTCTCTCTTCCCCTCACTCTCTTTTCCCTGCCATTACTCAAGTTTGTTCTCTACCATCCAGTGGTGGTGAGTATGGCTCAGTGTGGCTGAAGGTTGATGGTCAGCCTCAGAATATCACCGATACTCTCATCTCTGAAGGCATGATTGAGGTTTGTCAGGCTGGAAGAGCAAGCGAGTGAGTACATACACTCCATTCTGCATCATTGTATGTCTATGTACAGTAGTGTATTCATGAATATTCATCTGCTCTCTATTAATTATTAAATTTTTAATTCTGCTCTTAATGGTGGTATAGAGCGGGAGGGAAGGCTGCTGGTCACACCACTTTCTCCCCCCAATACAACTTCCCTACACACCAATACCGTTAGTAGACACTCTCCCAACACAATGAAATGGTAAAGACCGCCTATCCCGTGGAAATTGAACCACTTAACAATTTCCTGCCGTTTGTCTTCACATACTTGTGGGATCGGTGTTGTGGTCTTGTTTGTGTGGTCTTGTTTGTGTGAAGTATATATATACACTGTGATGATGATGACAGTTGTTCTTACTAATGGTTGCAGGTGCCGATGATCCGTTGCAAGACTGTGACTGGCTGAAGGTTGATGGTCAGCCTCAGAATATCACCGATACTCTCATCTCTGAAGGCATGATTGAGGTTTGTCAGGCTGGAAGAGCAAGCGAGTGAGTACATACACTCCATTCTGCATCATTGTATGTCTATGTACAGTAGTGTATTCATGAATATTCATCTGCTCTCTATTAATTATTAAATTTTTAATTCTGCTCTTAATGGTGGTATAGAGCGGGAGGGAAGGCTGCTGGTCACACCACTTTCTCCCCCCAATACAACTTCCCTACACACCAATACCGTTAGTAGACACTCTCCCAACACAATGAAATGGTAAAGACCGCCTATCCCGTGGAAATTGAACCACTTAACAATTTCCTGCCGTTTGTCTTCACATACTTGTGGGATCGGTGTTGTGGTCTTGTTTGTGTGAAGTGATTGTACCTTGCACTGTTATTCTCACCTATACATGTACATGGAAAATATTATTGAGCTTCCCTCAACGTAAGGGGCAACTATCCCATTAATTGCCTGCTCAGGCAAACCTATTCCCAACGAAAAGCATAGCCACTTAAGTGTTGATATCTAGTGATGGTTGGTAAGCCTTTGTGCATGTACTCTGGGAAGTGTATGTTGTTTTATGTACCCTGCACTGTTCATTCTGTTGAGATACACCTTGTATATGCAGTCAGTCAGAAAGTGTTTTGTGTTAATTGGTTCTACTTACCTTGTATTGTTCATTGTTAGTGAGCTGCAGCCTCTAGGAGCCCTTGAAGCAGCTGCCAAGGCTTCCGGCAAGGGCACGTGGAACAAGGACACTGCAAAGGTAAGCTTTTATGTCTTCCCTCCTCAGTCTTTGAAGCTACCTCTGAATTGCTTCCTTTATCTTACTGGTATCTGATTGCTAGAATATTATACCGTGTTTGTGCTAATAAAACGCATGATCTAATTAGCGTTAGAAAATTGGCGTTCTAGGATTTTTCATAGTGTATCTTAATGGAGTGTGTGATGACCTTTACCAGATAATCATGCAAAATAAAATTTTAAGATTGTAATTATCTTTTTAGCTTGTGTTCTATTAGCATAAACACACAGCGTATATGTATATTGGTGTTCTCCTCAGTATACTTTATGTAAGGGCTTTTAGTGGACAGTTTCCCTTGGTCTTGATATGTGATAGGATCTGAGAAAAGGGATAATTTCGCGCAAAACGCTAAATTTTGACATTTTTTAAGTTGCCACCACTCAAAGATACCAAGAGCCATAGACTTTATTCTTGGTTTATAAGCACCCCAGCCCCTCTACTAAAGAAATTCAACGTTAGAAAGCCTAGCTATGTTCTTACCTGAAATGTTGGAGCTCCAAAGTGAGGCATAAAACGGCCGATTTTCGACCGCGTGCGATACCGGCGATCGCCACGCCCACACCGGAAGTGGGCGTGGCACGAAATTTCAGCGAGTGTAGAGCAATGATTGAAGAATCATTCATTGTACCAGGTTTGAAGATTGTAGCTACTACAGCCTTGAAGATATGCGCGATTTAAAATGAAAATTCGGCCTGCGCGCGAAATTATCCCTTTTCTCAGATCCTACCACATATAGGTACGACTCGTTTGCGTGATGTGTCTGTTGATTCCTCCCGCTATGCCTTACTTCTGGGGAGAATACTGCATTAATTTTTGTAATTGCTGTTTCAGACTGTGACATTGTGTGGAGTATGTCGAACGACGAGGTTAGGACTTTTGTGGAGAATAAACAGATTGATGATCAGTTTGCTTGCGATCGCTTACTTGAGCCTAGGCAAATTTTGTTTCTTTCTCTCCCTCTCCTTCTCCCTCTCTCTCTGCATGTACAGTGGAACTTTTCATAACGGACCCTCCCAGGAGCGGCCACCCACTATGTAACGGACAACCACTATTGAATGGATTGAATTTGCCATAGATGTAGTACATTACATACAAACCTCCGAGGAGCGGACAACCTCGCAATTCACTACAACGAATGATTGTCGATTAAACCTCTCATTGTAGTGGACATACCGGAAGCCATACTCCTTTCCACGGCAAGTGATGCATGTTTGGAATTGCTGGCCTAGCGCCTGGCAAGCTGGGTAGTCAGTCCCTTCGTAGGAAGGCTGTAGTGACTATCTCGACAGCGGGGTCTGGGACAAGGCTCATAATACTATGTATTGCATGAATACTGTTCATTGATAAGTGTACACAGTAAATCAAAGTAGTCTCAAGTCCAGCCGATACCCTCAGTTCTTGCTTTCCTGTGACTCTTTCTCTTCTGCAAATACTATTAAACTAGCTATAGCTATCATAATAATGATACTGTATATTATACCATGGTAGATTGAATTATTATACTATATACATTCCACTATATTGACTACTAATACGTATATTAATTATACTATATACAACAAAAAATATTTTTCAGAGCGAGAATTTTCTTATATAGTCCGTGTCCTAACCTGGAGGGCATTGAGACGCGCTGAGTTACCATTAGCAATCTCTGATATGTCATGGATACGTGTCTTGGACACGCCCAGTTGTTATGGACGCGGCGCGATAGTGTGGGCTGAGAGAAAGTTGGTGCGGCCTCTCGCCCCATTGGTCAGAACTGTGGAGCCGTGTGCACAGAGGCGCAGCGCGAGTGCGCACGTGCATGATATGAGCGGTTAGCTAGCCATGGTAACCATTCGTTCTGCACCTGCTTGCTACGTATCTTCAAGATTTGTCTCTGAGGTTGAGCTGAATCTTGGTCGTTGTGAAACAAACGAGTGATTTGTTTGACGAAGTTTCGTTCTGGAATTTAAAAACAGTAAGTGGCCTGCTTCTCTTTTGGCATGCTCATGGATTTATCCTCTCTTTTTCAACACTGAGGTCAGCAAATTGGAGTCAAGTTTTGCTGGCTATCACACAAGTCACTCAAGGGGTAGGAGTGTTGGAGCTCTCGGGTTCTTTTACTGTTGGCTACGTGTACTGACTAATTTATATCTTCCCCAAAAAAGAAGTATCTATCAATGAGGTAAATTTACTCATGGGTATACTATAGGACAATATCCTATTATGTTTGGGTGTTACTTGCAATTATGTTATATCTATTTATTGTAGTTTCCTTTAATCAAGAGTATCAGTATCATACCAGTATCCCTGTTAGTATATACGCGTTTGTGGGCTATTTAATTTTTTATGACATGTATATGTACACGCTTGGATGTTATCTAGCCATGGTGGTATGGAAGCAGTGTTTGAGGCAGGGTGTTGTGTGTAGTTGCAATAAGAAGAATAATTTAGTTGCACATTTTATTGGTAGTATTCATCGTGTTTGTGTCTGTGGATACTATAATGTTTTTTTGCTACTCATTGTTGGTAGTATTTTGTTCATTGCTGCTGGGTATGTAGCTTATCCTAAATGGTTTAAATCTCATACACTGATATGCGTAAAAACTTCCTTAAGACTTTACCATTTATGGTTCTTTTTCATTTACTGCTGATGTTAAGTGGTGATATAGAAGTAAACCCTGGCCCTAAGTCCAAGACAAACAAGCGTACGGCAAAAAGTAGATTCATATCTGACCTGAACACTGATATAAGCTTGGCTCACTCTGATCCCAAAGAATTGGCTACAAAATATCATGTGAATGTTCAAACTGTTCAAAGGTGGCTTAGGGATTGTTTACCATTACGATTTACGAGTTGCAATCCTTTTTTTGACAAACCTGAATTGTTACTCGAGTGTGACGAGTCGCTATGCAAAAAATATAACGTTCATATCAGATCTGTTAGGAGGTGGAAGCATGACTACCAACATTCCAGGTTTGCATGTAGCGTTGATATGGATAATGCTGACAACGATGAATTGGCAAAAAAATACGGTGTTCGAACAGCAACAATCAACTTATGGAAGAAGGATGCGGATACACAATGGGCAATTTGGCATGAATATTCTGAACAATTGATTGATTGTAGTGATGGGTTTAAAAGTATGTGCGAGCAATGCCAATCCTAGGACATTTCATGTTGTACATTAATATTCTAAATTTCATGACCCAATCATATGCAAAAAAAGGCCATACTTTGTCATGACGCCATCTAGGATCAGCATGCATCAATCTGATTTTTGCATACTGGCCATGGGTTACCACCTTAACTGAAGATGAGCGAAGAGTCATGTCAAAGCCCCCTCTACCAAATGGATATAGATGTGGAAACCATTTCTCCTCAATTTTGGGATCTCTTAAGCTCATTTTGTATGACGTACTAAGGAGTTTCAAATCTTCATCACTAGCAATTCTACGTCTTTGTACACCAGCATTATCCAACAATGTCAAGTCATTTATCCCTTGAACCTGAGCATTCGCAACGCCAGCTAGTGGATCGGCTTCTATGATCATTCCTTCACACTGCCCAAGATCTTCTGCAGAAAGCTGTTAACCGGATACTATTTCAATATCACCAGTTTTCATAGGAAGAGGATTCCCAGCTCCACTCATGGTTGTTGTTGGAAAGTAAGCATAGAGTGTTTCTAACTGGGCCAAAAAATGTTCATATAAGGGATTGTTTTTCTTTAGCCAGTGAAAGGCTTTCAAAATGGCTTCTCTGTCATAGGTACAGTTATGTCTCCAATGTGCTTTTGAAATTGAAGTATCCCTGCCATCCCCCTCAAATGATCTATAGACACACCATATCCAATTGGACCTGAACTATGCACATAGGAATAGTTGGATGGTTTGAATGTGCTACAGTATAATGATCCTATTGCTAGCCTACGGGATTCACCAAACCCAGCTACATCCTTAATACAATCTGGTAATGACTCAAAATAGCTCTTCACTGGAGTTAAGGTTACCACAGTGTCTACAACATGCCACTTTGAGCACCCCATCCTTATCCATTGTCACAATAGTTAGGCTGTAGGATAGGTTCTCAAACTTGGACGCTCTATAGGGAGAGGTAATCTTTCTACTGTCCACCGATTTGACATCACATGGAAATAAAATTATCCCACACTCACAGCAAATACAAATCAATTATGCCAGATTCGAAAGTGAGGATGCCAAGGTAGTTCCGTACAATAGGGAGTTACTGAAGGCATGGGATGGACACATCAATGTACAGAGAGTTACTCAGTTGGGTTTAGTGAGCAGAGGCGTAGGAAGATGTTTTAAGATGGGGGTGCTGAGGACTGGCCTTTGGCCAGTCCTCCCCTAGGGGGGTCCGGGGGCATGCTCCCCCGGAAAATTTTGAATTCTACATTCCCGGAGATGCATTCTGAGCCATTCTGAACCACTTTTTATCAAAACTTTCAACATCAATTTTACGTACTGTAAAAAACAAAACACATTTAAAAGTGACCAAAATAATTAATTCTACGAGAGTTAGCTGACACAAAGTACATGCATGTAGCCAGAGACCAACAGTCTGGTCAGAGACTCATTGTTGCTTGGCTACGCTTAGATACACTTGCTAAGTTACTTACTATTGTTTTCAGCTTGCTCCTCACTAGCACTCTCTGTTCCAACAAAAAAGGACAGCAGACTCGTTTGTGTAGCCATTGATAGCACGTGCACATGTACGTACAAGCTCAAGAGAGCTAGCTGCATGCAGCATGCGCATGCAGGTATTGGCACGTGATAAACCACCATGACCTCTGAACTCTGTAGTTTGACCTTCAAGCGTTGACACTGCATGTACAATACTGACTACAAGCAAGCCCTAGTCAAGGATCAAGTAGGTAAGTATAGCTGAAAATAAGGGGGTGCTCCAGCACCCGGAGCACCCCCCCTTCCTACGCCACTGGTGAGGTATTTGGTTAAGTATGTTTCTAAAATTGAGCCTACATTCACACTGAGTGTAAAACAAAATAAGACCGAAGTTGACAAGTACTTCACAACGAGACTAATTGGAGCACCTGAGGTAGCAACCACTTTGCTATCTTTTCAAATGGCTGGCGGTACCAGGCAAGCTTCTTTCTTGGATACCATTTTTATTGAAAAAAGGAGGAAGCTGAAAAGTCTAGAGGAAATCAGTGAACTAGAATATGGAAGTAGTAATGTGTTTTGTGATTCATTGAGGGAAAAATATGCGGATAGGCCAGTTGAACTAGAGGATGTGAGGTACCCTGACTATTTAGCAAAATGGGAAATTTTTAGTGACTACAGCAGCATTCCCGAAAGTAGACATCTGCATGTATACACTGATGCCCAAGGTAGACATGTATGCCAAAGATTAAAGGAAGTCATCCCTAGGTGGAGGTTTCTTAGTCCGCTGGATGGGGAACTGTACTACTATCAGCATCTATTATTAAATATAGCTTTTAGAAGTGAGAAAGACTTGCTGAGTAATAGCAACATTTCCAAAACATACAAGGAGTGTTACCTACGAGACCTGATAAAGCAGGAGGATGCCATTAGTTCCCTTGAAGATGCAGCGAAACGTAGTTTTAGTGTTGATTACATACACAGACTAGCTAAGATGCTGATCCTCCAAAACAGAGAGGCTAGTGAGGCTGTGAATAGCAAGCTGAGAGATTTAGACTTGGGAGAAGTAGACCTGGATAGTGATGACAAATGCGATGACCAATCGCGCGTTGAGGGAGCATGTGTAGACCTACCTCCTGGGTTAGGACAATCTACAGATCTTATCAGCTTAGTTGGGTGCAATCCAACTAGACTAGTGAAAGATGAGGAAGAGTTGCAGGCACGCATAAAGTCCTTGACTCCGTCACAGATAGAAGCTTTCCAACTAATGACCAACTCTTCGCAGCAACGATTGCTGTTTGTGACTGGCCCTGGTGGTACCGGGAAAAGCTTCCTGATCCATACTGTAGTTGGTCATCTCACCCTCCGTCAGGGAAAATTTGTTGAGGTTTTGGCTTCATCTGGCTCAGCAGCTTACCTTCTGGGTGGAAAGACGGTTCACAGATTTTTCAGACTAGGTGTCAACCTTGAATGTTTTCTGGATTGGGGGACTATTGACTGCAGTATGATCAATAATGCAGACGTCCTGATAATAGATGAATGTAGCATGATATCGGCAGGTCTATTAGAAACAGTCCATAAACTATGTTGCTTTGCAACAAAGGATGCCGGAAAGAACAAACTTTTGTTTGCTGGAAAATCTGTCTATCTGTTTGGAGATTTGTTTCAACTTCCTGCTGTTGAGAATCCACAGGTATTTCAAAGCCCTTTATGGAAACATTTCCAAATGGTATCGCTCAAAGAAAACTGTAGGCAGTCTGAAGATTTGGTATATGCAGAACTCCTGAATCGAATCCGTATTGGCAACCATAGTAGTGATGATTTAGAAGTGCTATCGAAACGAGTATGTGGTACAGGTCACCCTTTTGATCAAGAGTGTGCCATCACTGAAAACGCAACAGTACTGTGTTCAAAACATGAATATAAGGATGTCATAAATGAACAATTATTGTCCACCTTGCCGTCAGAGGTAATAGAGTGCCACACTTCCGATATTGATTGTTCGGGTGCTCCTTTGAACAAATTTCAAATAACTAAACTAAATCAGAGCAAACATGCACCTCCACAAGTTTTGAAGCTAAAGTGTGGCGCTCGAGTAGTGATTACCAGAAATATTGATGTAGCAGGTGGTGTTGTCAATGGTACTATTGGGACCGTAGAAAATATTCAGGCCAATTTAATCACTGTTAGACGTCTTAAAGACAATGAGCTTATGTGCATTACCCGTATTAAACACTATGTTAGCTTGCGTCACAGTACAGACATTGCCATTAGGGAACAGTTTCCTTTGATTCTGGGTTGGGCAATAACTCTTCATAGAGTTCAGGGTATGACTATAAGCAGCAATGTATTTGTTGTGTTGGATTCAACATTCTTCGCCTCGGGGCAGGCTTATGTAGCACTAAGTAGGATAAAAAAATCTGCCCAATTACATCTGCTAGCTTTTGATCCAGACAATGCAATTATTGTATCCAATAATGTCAGATCCTTATATGGGTTACAGCCTCTCATGCAGTCCAATGCTGTTTGCGTTGAGCCTACAAGTTCATGCATACACCCTAAAACCATTCAGCCTAGTCCCTGTACTGTCACAGATGTAGATGCTTTGGTCCGTGTGAACCCTTCATCCACCGACTTGCTAAAGGAAGTTACTGTAAATGACATGGGCAGGATTGAATGCATTTTTAGACTTACAATGCTTTTTGCTACCAACAGAGCACAGTTTCAACAATTTTTTATCGATAACGAGAGTACTATCCAGCTGTTGATCCAAAGACTTTATTCCCTACCAGTTCCATATTCCATTCAACGCTCTGTAACCGTGGATACATATACAGCTTCTCGGTTACATCCTGCTACGTTAGAAGCACTCACTCCAGTGCGTACTACAGGGAATGGTGACTGTCTGTGGAATGGTATATCTAATTGTCTCTGTGGTAGTGAGAGATACACGTACAGCTTGCGCTTACTAACTGCTTATGGTTTAATAAAATTCAAGGAGAGAATGGTTGCACAGCTTTGTGTGCAGTACCTTGGTGATACGGCTGGTGCTGATCGTAGATGGTCTGATTTGCTAAGAATTGCTATCACACCAACGGCATGGGGGACAGACTTCCATGTATATGTGATTTCAGTAGTTTTGAATATTCCCATTTTCATGTTTACGTCATTTGTATGTGAACAGGACAGAGTACCCAGTTATTACATTGATCCCTCATTAGATTTGACACAACTATCTGCTTATTTTCATTCCCATGGTGAGAGATGTACAGCTCATCAGTTGCACTGCTCGGAAGAGCATGTTCAAAGCTTACTAAATGAGCCATATGAAAGATGGATTAGAGATCCTATATGCATGTTTTTTCATATTGACCATTTTGTGGTGCTAATGTACACCACGGAATCACATAAACAACAAATTCCAGTCCCCTACAGTAGGTGGTATCGTGAAAATTAATGCCTGCATTTAATTAACCATGTCAATATAGTGGAATGTTAACCATTTCTGTGGTGTGAACCTTACTATATTTTGTGTGAATCTCTTGACTAATCCTGCATTGAATTTAGTCTTTTTCTGCAGATCACATACTCAACTGTTAGTGTTGTATATCGCTCACTATCCTATCATCATTACCTTATCAAGATAAGTTATCTATTGTACTGTGAATAGCATGGCAGGGTTACAGACATTACCACTAGATATTCATATTATGATCGCCAAATTATTGAACTTAAGAGAATGCCTTATATACTCTCAAGTATCAACCGTGACCTTTGACGCGGTTTATTGTGTTCTCACATAGAAAACAATTAGATTTTGGATCGGTATTGGGTGCCGATAAAGGAATCATCTTGCCAGATAGTCTGCTCCTTAAAGTATTGCATGCACACACTAGAGCCAAGGTAATTACGGATTTCTGTGTATCGAGGCAGTTTGATAGTTTTGCCGAACTTGAATGGTATTTGGAGAACTATTGGCAATTAATGGACACGGGAGATTTTAATATGGTAGGACATGAGAGTGGGCAGGTATTGAAAATCGCATGCCCCAGTGCTAGTCACTATGGAGCTGAAACCAGGAAGCAGGGATGTAAGCTCCAATCCTTATGGCAACACTATGGGGATGACTATGGAGTGTTTGGGTTTGAATATGATGATACCGATCCAACTTTCATGTATGTTCATTCCTAGCTTCCCACCCCTGAATAATGCTCCATCAAATTGGAGTACTGTTGATTTAGATCAACCATACTCTAGGGATTGTCCAATTAGTCCATGGGATAGTGAGAGGATATGGAGGATTAAGTGTGACCTCACCGATAAATTCTTTAAGAAACATCATTGTTTACCCACATCTGAAGAAATACTTGATATGGATTAAACTGTATTTACTTGCACTATCCACTTTTATGCAGGATATAATGATGTAGTCCAAGAGACAATAATTATCAACTATACGCACACAGTTAGTGTAAAGCAATATTTTTTTTTCTGATTTGTGTTTCCATCAGATCAACACCAGCAAATTAAAGCACCACTGCAGGGGGTGTGCAGGCAAGCTAAAATAATATGTGGTGCAATGTGCAATACTGTACAAAGAACAATGGCAGCATTAAGTCTGGTGTTGCTCAATTTCTGATCTGCCATTGAGCTGCCTGTTTTAAAAATGATTATACCCCCCCTGCAAAGCCTGCTATTACAGCTATTGTTATTTTATTATTATAATAATTATGGTTATCACTACAAAAATTTGTGGAATATTTATATTATAGCAAAGTATAATGTGATCTCATACAATTTTCATGATTACCTCGTCTATGATGCTATAATTCTATATTATAATATGTGGAAGTCAATTTGCATGATTGTATAGACCAGTACAGTACGCGTATACGATGGAAGCCATGAGTTCAAAGGTCAATAGTGATGTAACGTCGTAGTCTATGATTGCGTTTGCACTTGCGCAGTGCAGTGTTGCCTAGCAACATCCTTGAGAGCAGTGCAGCTGCCGCGCCAAAAATTGAAAGAATCTGATGGATCATGGAACATGCAAGTTCGAAGCATGAATAATTCATCCATCGTCTATTCTATGATTTTTTTTTTCACTGTACTATTGTATACGTATATATAGATAGATACCTTGGCTAACGCTGGCCGCATCCGTGGCAGGGCCCTGGATCGTAAGATCCATATGTAAGTGTATTATTTGATATAGAACCTTGAATGCTTATGCCACTTGCTGTTAGGCTAGCTGGACACATTCCTAAATAATAGAGACTATTTAGGAGGTTTCTGCGTGAATTAGAAAGCCCAAAGGAATCCCAAGGGTTCTACTGAGCCTTAAAGGTCTTATAAATCACACCGTAGAAGTGTCTAACTACTTGAGATCTCAGCAACAAAGCCAAGGTTTTTTTTGTTGTTGTTGTTTGTTTGTGAAGGTCATAATGGAACTGCAATTCAACCAATCAGTTCACTGTGTTACAAGGATCTAATATTATTTGCATGCAGTATCTATGCGCTACCGGGGCAAAAAAGAAGGTAAATTGAGTCTCCAATATTAGGTAGTAATAATTATTGTTTATTGCTTTGGTCCGTAAATTGGAAATAGATGTCCAAGCACCAGAAGATGCCCCGCCACCACCTCCCCCTCTGGGTGAAGGTGCACCCCCACCCCTCCAGCTCCGGGCGATGATGCCCCCCACCTCCTCCAGCTCCGGCTGACAATGGCCCCCACACCCTCCAGCTCCGGATGCCCCACCACCTCCCCCACTCCCTCCGGTTCCGGGTGCCCCGCCACCACCTCCTCCTCCACCCCCACTCCCTCCAAATGCGGGTGCCCCCCACCCCCTCCAACTCCAAGTGCCCCGCCACAACCACCAGCTCCAGGAGAACGTGTGGCGTGGGCGGGGTCGAGGCCGACGTAGGCCCCGCTACCACCCTTATGGGCAGAGTAAGTGCTCATTGTTATAACTAAAGATCCTGTCTTCACTCAATAATTATTTCTCTGTTAATGCAGGACACATAATTAATGTGTATAACTATAAATAGTATATTATTAGCTCTATATGTATTATAATATTATTATTATTATTATTTCTTCTATCTATCATTATCTATGAAATCATAATAACTACTATAATATTATCATTCAAAGTTCAATGTGGCTTCCACCTATGCATGCACACTAACGGGCAATCTTGATTGCTAATGCAATGCAGATTAGCCACACTATTCTTTGATTGTGACATCAAACATTTTTCTTATATTATAGTCCGTATCCTTACCCGGGAGGGCATAAAAGATGCGCTCTTCTAAAAGTTCAGAAGGTTCACGATTAGTCAGAATTGTCGTGCTGTGTGCACAAATGAGGGCCTAGGGGCATAGAGACGCATTCTCGAGCAAACGGGCGGCATTTCGATAGGCCTGCTCAGCAGGCCACCAAGCCTCAAGCAAAGTGAGAGGCGAGGTCTGTTCTTTGTCATAGTCTGGTGGTAGACTCAACGTTCGAGCAGAGCAACAATGTAACATTGCCATTTGATCAGCTGCCTGCAGTGAGGGGTGTGGTCTACACCATAATAGCATAGGTTCAAAGTTCGGTGCTACTTTATTTTGCGCATGCACACTGTACTAACTGGCACTGGGTACCGGATTGTAGCTTATGCATATTATTACATGTTAGCCATACTACCATGATTGTGACATCAAGCATACTTGTATTCATGGTTAATTAAATGCAGGCATTAATTTTCACGATACCACCTACTGTAGGGGACTGGAATTTGTTGTTTATGTGATTCCGCGGTGTACATTAGCCCCACAAAATGGTCAATATGAAAAAACATGCATATACGATCTCTAATCCATCTTTCATATGGCTCATTTAGAAAGCTTTGAACATGCTCTTCCGAGCAGTGCAACTGATGAGCTGTACATCTCTCACCATGGGAACGAAAATAAGCAGATAGTTGTGTCAAATCTAATGAGGGATCAATGTAATAACTGGGTACTCTGTCCTGTTCACATACAAATGACGTAAACATAAAAATGGGAATATTCAAAACTACTAAAATCACATATACATGGAAGTCTGTCCCCCACGCCGTTGGTGTGATAGCAATTCTTAGCAAATCGGACCATCTACGATCAGCACCAGCCGTATCACCAAGGTACTGCACACAAAGCTGTGCAACCATTCTCTCCTTGAATTTTGTTGAACCATAAGCAGTTAGTAAGCGCAAGCTGTACGTGTATCTCTCACTACCACAGAGACAATTAAATATACCATTCCACAGACAGTCACCATTCCCTGTAGTACGCACAGGAGTGAGTGCTTCTAACATAGCAGGATGTAACCGAGAAGCTGTATATGTATCCATGGTTACAGAGCGTTGTGTGGAATATGGAACTGGTAGGGAATAAAGTCTTTGGATCAACAGCTGGATAGTACTCTCATTATCAATAAAAAAATAGTTGAAACTGTGCTCTGTTAGTAGCAAAAAGCATTGTAAGTCTAAAAATGCATTCAATCCTGCCCATGTCATTTACAGTAACTTCCTTTAGCAGATGAAGGGTTCGCACGGACCAAAGTATCTACATCTGTGACAGTGCAGGGACTAGGCTGAATGGTTTTAGGGTGTATGCATGAACTTGTAGGCTCAACGCGAACAGCATTGGACTGCATTATAGGCTGTAACCCATATAATGATCTGACATTATTGGATACAATAATTGCATTGTCTGGATCAAAAGCTAGCAGATGTAATTGGGCAGATTTTTTTACCCTACTTAGTGCTACATAAGCCTGCCCCGAGGCAAAGAATGTTGAATCCAACACAATAAATACATTGCTGCTTATAGTCATACCGTGAACTCTATGAACAGTTATTGCCCAACCCAGAATCTAAGGAAACTGTTCCCTAATTGCAATGTCTGTACTGTGACGCAAGCTAACATAGTGTTTAATACGGGTAATGCACATAAGCTCATTGTCTTTAAGACGTCTAATAGTGATTAAATTGGGCTGAATATTTTCTACGGTCCTGATAGTACCATTGACAACACCACCTGCTACATCAATATTTCTGGTAATCACTACTCGAGCGCCACACTTGAGCTTCAAAACTTGTGGAGGTGCACTTTTGCTCTGATTTAGTTTAGTTATTTGAAATTTGTTCAAAGGAACACCCGAACAATCACTATCGGAAGTGTGGCACTCTATTACCTCTGACGGCAAGGTGGACAATAATTGTTCATTTATGAGATCCTTATATTCATGTTTTGAACACAGTACTGTTGCGTTTTCAGTGATGGCACACTCTTGATCAAAAGGGTGACCTGTACCACATACATGTTTTGATAGCACTTCTAAATCATCACTACTATGGTTGCCAATACGAATTCGATTCAGGAGTTCTGCATATACCAAATCTTCAGACTGCCTACAGTTTTCTTTGAGCGATAGACAGACAGATAGACAGATTTTCCAGCAAACAAAAGTGTTCTTTTCGGCATCCTTTGTTGCAAAGCAACACAGTTTATGGACTGTTTCTAATAGACCTGCCGATATCATGCTACATTCATCTATTATCAGCACGTCTGCATTATTGATTATACTGCAGTCAATAGTCCCCCATTCAAGAAAACATTCAAGGTTGACACCGAGTCTGAAAAATCTGTGAACCGTCTTTCCACCTAGAAGGTAAGCTGCTGAGCCAGATGAAGCCAAAACCTCAACAAATTTTCCCTGACAGAGGTCAGATGACCAACTACAGTATGGATCAGGAAGCTTTTCCAGGTACCACCAGGGCCAGTCACAAACAGCAATCGTTGCTGCGAAGAGTTGGTCATTAGTTGGAAAGCTTCTATCTGTGACGGAGTCAAGGACTTTATGCGTGCCTGCAACTCTTCCTCATCTTTCACTAGTCTAGTTGGATTGCACCCAACTAAGCTGAGAAGATCTGTAGATTGTCCTACCCCAGGAGGTAGGTCTACACATGCTCCCTCAACGCGCGATTGGTCATCGCATTTGTCATCACAATCCAGGTCTACTTCTCCCAAACCTAAATCTCTCAGCTTGCTATTAACAGCCTCACTAGCCTCTCTGTTTTGGAGGATCAGCATCTTAGCTAGTCCGTGTATGTAATGAACACTAAAACTACGTTTCGCCGCATCTTCAAGGGAACTAATGGCATCCTCCTCCTGCTTTATCAGGTCTCGTAGGTAACACTCCTCCTTGTAGGTTTTGGAAATGTTGCTTTTACTCAGCAAGTCTTTCTCACTTCTAAAAGCTATATTTAATAATAAATGCTGATAGTAGTACAGTTCCCCATCCAATGGACTAAGAAACCTCCACCTAGGGATGACTTCCTTTAACCTTTGGCATACATGTCTACCTTGGGCATCAGTGTATACATGCACACATCTACTCTGGGGAATGCTGCTGTAGTCACTAAAAATTTCCCATTTTGCTAAATAGTCAGGATACCTCACATCCTCTAGTTCAACTAGCCTATCCGCATATTTTTCCCTCAATGAATCACAAAACACATTACTACTTCCATGTTCTAGTTCACTGATTTCCTCTAGACTTTTCAGCTTCCTCTTTTTCAACAAAATTGGTATCCAAAAAAGAAACTTGCCTGGTACCGCCAGCAATTTGAAAAGATAGCAAAGTGGTTGCTACCTCAGGTGCTCCAATTAGTCTCGTTGTAAAGTACTTGTCAACTTCGGTCTTATTAATTGTTGTTTTACACTCAGTGTAAATGTAGGCTCAATTTTAGACACATACTTAACCAAATACCTCACTAAACCCAACTGAGTAACTCTCTGTACATTGATGTGTCCATCCCATGCCTTCAATAACTCCCTATTGTACGGAACTACCTTGGCATCCTCACTTTCGAATCTGGTATAATTATATCGAATGCCAGACTCATCTAGACCATCTTCTTTTATTAAGGCATAAGGAAACCATACTTGCACAATGTATGCTTGGCATCTTTCTTGAAACAACGGCCAGGTCGACAGCTATGAATCTGGTATTTTAAAACCATTTCTCGTAAATTGACATCGCCAACCTCCCTAGGAACAACTGCCGACACTTTACATTCCTTCGATTCAGAATTATCCACCCACAAAAGCCTATGGATGTGAAGAGCCCCCCTATTCTGGAACTCTATTCTCTGCCAGTGATCAGTAACATGTCGGAATACACTTTTTTTGCCCCATAACAGAGATTTCAAAGCTCTAAACCGTTGCATGAAAAGGACTGTGGTTTCCACAGGTCGAAAATGTGGAGCTACACCATTAAGGAACTTCTTCAGTTCTGGCAAATTGTCATTTGCCGTTAGAGTAACAAAAAAAAATCTGGCACACCCACATCTTTCACAAAATGCAGCTAAATCCAAGTATTCTTTGGCCCAATACTTTTTTGTTCCTGGTAGAGTTGGGGGGATATACTGACCTAGTTTGTTGTGCACTTTCTCACCACTACCCAAATCTGATAAAACATACTCTTTTGTAAGTGGTAGGTCACGATTATCGTTCTCAATGGCAATCCTAGGACATTTCATATTGTACATTAATATTCTAAATTTCATGACCCAATCATATGCAAAAAAAGGCCATACTTTGTCATGACGCCATCTAGGATCAGCATGCATCAATCTGATTTTTGCATACTGGCCATGGGTTACCACCTTAACTGAAGATGAGCGAAGAGTCATGTCAAAGCCCCCTCTACCAAATGGATATAGATGTGGAAACAATTTCTCCTCAATATTGGGATCTCTTAAGCTCATTTTGTATGACGTACTAAGGAGTTTCAAATCTTCGTCACTAGCTATTCTATGTCTTTGTACACCAGCATTATCCAACAATGTCAAGTCATTTATCCCTTGAACCTGAGCATTTGCAACGCCAGCTAGTGGATCGGCTTCTATGATCATTCCTTCACATTGTCCAAGATCTTCAGCAGAAAGCTGTTTACCGGATACTATTTCAATATCACCAGTTTTCATAGGAAGAGGATTCCCAGCTCCACTCATGGTTGTTGTTGGAAAGTAAGCATATAGTGTTTCTAACTGGGCCAAAAATTGTTCATATAAGGGATTGTTTTTCTTTAGCCAGTGAAAGGCTTTCAAAACGGCTTCTCTGTCATAGGGTACAGTTATGTCTCCAATGTGCTTTTGAAATTGAAGTATCCCTGCCATGCCCTCAAATGATCTATAGACACACCATATCCAATTGGACCTGAACTATGCACATAGGAATAGTTGAATGGTTTGAATGTGCTACAGTATAATGATCCTATTGCTAGCCTACGGGATTCACCAAACCCAGCTACATCCTTAATACAATCTGGTAATGACTCAAAATTATCAAAAAGCTCTTCACTGGAGTTAAGGTTACCACAGTGTCTACAACATGCCACTTTGAGCACCCCATCCTTATCCATTGTCACAATAGTTAGGCTGTAGGATAGGTTTTCAAACTTGGAGGCTCTATAGGGAGAGGTTTTCTTCCTACTGTCCACCCATTTGACATCACATGGAAACAAAATTATCCCACACTCACAACAAATACAAATCGGCTCGCACATACTCTCAAACCCATCACTACAATCAATATTTTGTTCACAGTATTCATGCCAAATTGACCATTGTGCGTCCGCTTCCTTTTTCCATACGTTGATTGTTGCTGCTCGAACACCATACTTTTTTGCCAACTCTTTATTATCAGCATTATCCACATCAACACTAAATGCAAACCTGGAATGTTGGTAGTCTTGCTTCCATCTCTTAACAGATCTAACCTAACCTAACATGTACATCATATTTTTCACATAGCAACTCGTCACGCTCAAGTATCAATTCAGGATTGTCAAAAAAAGGATTATCACTTGTAAATCTTAATGGTAAACGATCCCTAAGCCACTTATGGTATTTTGTAGCTTTCTTTGGGATCAGAGTGAGCTAAGCTTGCATTAGTGTTCAAATCAGATATGAATCTACTTTTTGCCGTACGCCTGTTTGAATTGGTCTTAGGGCCAGGGTTCACTTCTGTATCACCACTTAGCATCAGGAGTAAATGAAACAGAGCTATAAATGGTACAGCTTTAAGGAAATCTTTTAAGCATATCAGTGTATGATATTTAAAACATTTAGGATAAGCTACATACCCAGCAGCAATGAACAAAATACTACCAACAATGAGTAGCAAAAAAACACTATAATATCCACAGATACAAACATGATAAATACTACCAATAAAATGTGCCACTACATTACTATTTTTATCATAACTGCATGCAATACCGTGCCTTAAACACTGCTTCCATAGTACAATGACCACAAATGATCCAATAGTATACACGTCACAAATAATAAAACACCCCACTAACACGTATATGCTAACAGGAATACCGGTATGATAACTATGCTCTTGGTTAAAGGTAACTACAATAAACAGATATAAAATAATTGAAAGTAAGCCCCAAATACAACAGGATATTATCCTACCCATGAGTAAATATTTTTGTCGTTGATAAATACCTTTGTAGAATAAGTGTCAGTAGAGGTAGCTAACCGAACTCCAGTCCTACACCTTGACTGATTTGAATGAACTGCCTTGATAGGCAGCAAAACTTGACTCCAGTTTGCTAAGCTCTCTGTTGAAAGAGAAGAATCCATGAACATGCCTAAAGTGAAGAAAGCCACTTACTATTCCGAATTCAGAACGACTCTTTGTCAAACAAATCACTCGTTTGTCTCGCAAACAATGACCAAGATACAGCTCTCAGAACACAAAATCTCGAAAGACGCTCTGGTTGCCATGGATAAACGTGACGTACGTAGCTGTGCACACGGCCCTAAATTTCTGACCAATGAGGCGCGTCATAAAAGCAACGCCGGACGGACTTTCTATCCGCCCACTCGGCGGCGCAGCGCGTCCATAGCAACTGGACGTGTCCAAGACGCGTATCCATGACTTATCCGCGATCGCTACTGGTAACTCGACGCGTATCCATGCCCTCATGTAATGACACGGACTATATAAGAAAATTGTCGCTCTGAAAAATATTTTTCGTTGTATATTGTATAACTATATTGCCTGTGTACATGTACCATTGTCTATATGTGACCGGATCTGAGAAAACCCACCATATTCAATATTCATCAATCCATGAAATTTTAGTTAGCTGTATACCGTAGAAACTGGTTGTTAAGCGCTAAGCGCATAGTTTCATGCGAGCTTTACCACTCTTTGTTAGGCGCATATACCCAGCAAGCCACCTGAACAAGCCATCAGTTACACGAGCCCAGAAGGAAGGCTAGAAGTAGGCTGAAGAAGAAAACGTCGAGAATTACACTCTCTGGTCGCTTCTTGGCCACCGTTGTAGGCCTTTCTACCCTCAACACGTTCTTGCACGCCCCACCTACCCTGCCTACCGTGTTTTAGCACTTTTAATTAAGCGCATACTTCCTGTTAAGTGCATACTTTTTGTTAAGCACATATTTTCTTGCTGCCGCGTGTTATAAGCGCATGCGCTTAACAAACAGTTTCTATGATATTTAGATAGGGCTAACCTGCCTCCAAGTCTGAGACACATCGCACTTGGCTGTGGAGGTAGAACACTTTGTTTGCGATCGCGCCACACCCGCAATAATCGAGAAATTACGGTCTAAAGGCTTTGCTATGCACGTGTATGGCATTTCCGTATACTACGCGTGAACCGGAAATCAATTAAATGGACCTGGGCAGAGCCATTCGAAATGAACGTCAAGATCGAGCAAGGTTCGGATTCGATGTTGACAACGGTTGCCAATTGTTCTTTGATGCCCAAGAAGCTAAAAAGGTGAGCAAACATACAGTAGTTCGATGAATCTAGCTGTATCTTGGTAGAGAATTCTAATTAGCGCCCATAGCAACGTGCTCCATGTACGGCAGCCGTACTGACTAAGTAGGTAAAAAAGGCTTATTTCACCTTGGTAACTTATGTTTACCCTCCGTAGGCGGCGGCAAGTTAGTAGAAAGGTTCTTTGACACAAATATGACAAAAACTGGACTTTCATATTTTTTGACTGAAGATACTAAAAACTAAAAACGTGCATTGCGCCGTATGTACGTTTGACAAATATGCCGGGTTTTCTCAGATCCAGTCACATATTTCAGTCTATAAGCCCTATACTTGTGAGCCCATTGCCTATTCCTTGTATAAAATAGCCAGTTCATTCATACAACCAATAATCAGTTCCCTAGTATAGTTGATAGAGTAAATATATTAGATTTATTTCACTTTAACCTGGCTTTAACTAATAGTTATCCATACACACTCCTGTGTGTGCGTGCGTGTTCCTTACGTAGTTCCAAACGTATTGTGTACATTTCGCAAAAAATGCTTTGTTGTGTGGATTTCGTGGAAAACGCTAATTTTGGCGACATTTGCCAGTACCTCTGCCTAGGCGCCTCTGATCATGTGCGACTACTGCCTAACCCTCGCGCATGTGCTGATGGTTAAAAACATACATACCTTATATGCACTGCTCGTGCATGACCTTGCATATAAATAGAAGGTTGAATATCAAAAAGCTTAGCATCAGCAAATGATGACAGCACGCATAATATAAACCAGGTATGTAGCAGGTACGTGTAGCTTGATAAAGGGTCAGACTTGGAATTGGAGAGAGAGTGTGTGTGTGTGTGAATGAGTGAGTGCAGGTATTGCCATTCAAGTGCTAGCATAATCACTCCCATTCAATCTATGCCCATGCAACAGTAAAAGGATTGCTAATTGTGGCCGGATTTGGGAAATCCTCCGTAAGGGATCTGTGCGAGATTCGCGCAATGTACGTTTTTTAGTAGCTCAGGTCAAAATTTGTCGAAGTCCAGATTTTGTTATTAAGAGTTGAGTGTACAGGATGGATATGTCTTGTGGGGATCCCAAGTGGTCATACCACTGCAAGGAAGACTCGCTGTACTGGAGGAGCTCCATGAGACACCCCGGTGCAACAAAGATGAAGGCACTAGCAAGAAGCTACGTGTGGTGGCCAAAGATGGATTCTGAAATTGAGGCAGCGGTTAAGCAGTGTTCAGTGTGTCAAGAAAGCTGAGCATCACCACCACTAGCACCACTCCATCCATGATCCATGGCAGTGGCTGAGTCAGTCGTGGAGCCGCGTTCATCTTGATTTCGCTGGGCCATATATGGGTCACATGTTTCTTGTGATAGTAGATGCTCATTAGAAGTGGCTTGACGCCCACATCATGTCAGCAACAACATCATCGAAAACGATTGAAGTACCACGATCAGTATTCGCAATTTACGGACTACCTCAAACCATTGTAACCGACAATGGTCCGTCATTCACCAGCGAAGAATTTGCTCAGTTCATGGCTTGAAAACATGTAAAATCAGCACCAAACCACCCATTGTCTAATGGGCAAGCTGAAAGAGCCGTACAAACTCTCAAACTCGGTATTAAATGCACACAAGGTGGATCGATCCAAGAACGACTGTTGAAGTTTCTCTTTGACTACAGGATAACCCCTCATACCACCACTGGAGGGGGGCTTTCATATTTTTGCCCCACATTATGCTTTCAAGGGCGTTGATTTCAGGAAAAATAACGAAAAAAATCTAAGATGATCCTAACATTGCAAAAAATGCGTCCAAAAAACAAAGCGGAATCCGGATTGCAATACTCTTCTTTAATGGGTAGAGCATTTACATGACGTCACGGGGAACGCAGCTAGCATATAACGCATTGAAAGCTGCCACATGTCTAAGTTTCTGAGAGCTAACTGTGGATTCTACTCACTATGGTGAAGTGTTGCGTTGCTGCAGGTTGCTCTAATACTTACACCGATACTGTAAGCCTATTTAAGTTTCCTAAGGACCCTGTATTAGGACAGAAGTGGGTCAAGAATGTTCAGAGAACTAGGGTCCAATGGAGTGGTCCAAGTGAGTACAGTGTAACACTTTGACAGTAACTGCTTTGAACCTGACTTGGAGTTGGCTTCACAGATGGGTATACAGAAACACAGAAGGCTCAAAGATGATGCTATCCCTACTTTGTTTGAGAGACCTGGATCTCAAATGTCACACCTGTCTCAGGCTGATGCTGGCCCAAGTGGCACTCTTTCACGAAAGAGAGCATCAGGCAGCTCATCTCTGGCTGATGCAGGTAGATCAAAGAAGATAAGAACTAAATGAATATCGATTATTCTATAGATAATTTTGCAACTTTTATCTGACGCCAGTCCAATGAGAGACTCGGACACAGAAGCATATCAAGACGATCGACCTCCAAGTTCACTTCAATGTGACGCTGAAATCCAAGTGACCCCAGACAGGAAAAACGCTCGAGTTCAAACCAGCACCAAAATGAAGACTATTGGTGAGTGTACCCAATAAGAGCTCAGCTACAATGATGATGACACTATTTATAGGTACACAGGTGAAGCCAGGTGTTTGTTCGGTTGGTGTACAATCTTCAGAGTCAAATTCATTCCCATGTACAAGATGTTGGTGTTCAGTGCTCTCTTACGGCTCCTGTTAGACATTCTAATTCTGTATTTCCCCCCTATTATGCCTCAAGTCCTTTACCACCAGATGCTTCTCAATCAGAGTCTGAAACGTCTCAGGGTGACTTTGAAATTCCTGATCTGGATACCTCGGGGTACATAATGCAAGATATTGTGATAACTAGTAATGTTTTTTATGCTCTCTTGTTAGTGCTCCATCTGTAGCTTTGTCAGACACATGCTCATGCTACATCGTGTTTGAGTCAGCACTCCCCATTCTGTTCACCATCTGTAGATTCTGTGCCAGCAAGTCAGTGGACATCAAGAAAGTAGTAACTGGCTCTTTCCTCCGTATAACAGAAGTGCTTAAGGTGTCACCAGAATTGGATTTGGGAAAGCCAACCAACTGTTGGAAATGTACCTGCAGGCAATATTTATACCTCTGCTGCTATCCTTTATGCAGGCGCATTGCCAGCTCAAGCCCTCAGGATTTTTAGAATATTAAACTGTCACACCATCTCCTCAAACACCTTCCGACACCAAAAGCAGTACCTTCAACCAGCCATATCTACAACTTGGAAAAGCCAACAATTAGCTTTGCTATCTACTTTGAAAGCTCAGAACTTGGTACTTTCTGGAGATGGGAGAGCTGATAGTCCGGGCCATAGTACTAAGTGTGGGCCTTACACTGTTATTGAGATGTCCTGCAATAAAGTACTGGCATTACAGATTGGTACAGGTATATGTGAGTGCATGTGTGGTATGTGTACTTGTGTGTGCATATGTACACGTGCGTGCGTGCATGTGTGCGTGCGTTGCCTAGCAACCAAAATTTTAAAGGCAATTTGCCGACTATGGGAAGGGGTTGGGTCATCATAAAGTAGGCCAATGATGAACTGGGGTGAACTACCAACAAAATGTGTGTGTGTGTCTGTATGTGTATGTGTGCATGCAATCTATATATTATGTGTACATGCATGTGTATGTGTGTGAATACACTCTTTCTCCAAATTATAAGAGTAACGAAGCTGGTGGTAGTCATGAAATGGAAAAGGAAGGACTAGAAAGGGTGTTACTCTTTCTCAAGCAACAGGGATAGTTGACAGTCGAGGTGCTTGTGACTGATAGGCACAAGCAGATCAACAAGTGGTTCCGTGAAAGTTATCCGGCCATTACACACTATTATGATGTCTGGCATGTTGCTAAAGGTATTGAGTCATCAATCATATTATGTTTTTAACTTTCTATGGTTGATAGGATTTCGTAAAATGTAGATGATGCAGCTAAGCAGAAAGGCTGAGATTATAGGGGAACTGGCAGAGAAGTATCATCAATCACCTTTATTGGTGTGTTTCTTCCACACCTGACGGTGATGCCGAGACTGTACTAGCCAAGTGGTTGTACCTTGAAGATCATGTCCACAACATACACAAACAAAAGGATAAGCAGTCTCATAAGTGTGCACATGGCAAGCTGAGGGGTGCGGACAGAAATAAGAAATGGTTCCAAAGACGTATTAAATAATATTATTATTTGTTTAACAGTCATATAAACTGCTATAATGTTTTATAGATTAGAAGGCGAGAGAAACTCCCTGATTTGCTAACAAATTCGTACCTCAGCAAAGACATCACCAGGTTGTCCCCTAAACACCAAACATCCAATCTGGAGGCATTCCACAGTATCATAATCCATTTTGCCCCCAAATATGTTCCCTTTTCTTCCCATGGAATGAATTGTAGGTAAGTTGATTAGAGAACTAAATTAATATGCATGGTTACTATTCACCAATGAGTGTGTGTGTGCTGTGCATGTATTCATTGTTACTTTTCCTTGTATAGATTAGCACTGGCAGCTCTTCACTTCCAGAATGCCAGCAGGAAACAAGCGGTGACTGCGAAAGGAGAGGAACGTTATGACATTCTGTACCCAAAGTACAAGAAAGGACACATTATACGGAAGGTCACAGTCAACCCAACTTACCTTGAGTACATTGTATTGAGTGTGTGGGTGTTTTATAATAAATTATTATTTCTGCTGATAGAATATGTTGATGACCTTCTGAAAGAGACCTCGGGACGCTGTAAAGAACGAGTCATTGAAACACCTCCCAGCAACACCGCTGCACCTCTAAGCAGCCAGTTTGAAAGGCCAGACAAGCCAATTGCTATTAAAAGTCACAAAAGCAGATTTGCATAACTTGTAGCAGTCATAATACATGTATGTACAGAACAATGCAATAACGCTGGCCAGAATATTAAAGGTGAACAGAAAGACTTGAGTGTACTACATCATGGTATGAATGTGGGGTACTTAAATCCTGTGTAGTTCCCATCAGGTGACGGAAATTTTGTTATAATTTTATTTACTGCACAACTGGGCAGTGTAACTCATTCTTCCCAGCCATCCCCAGTACCAGCCTGTTAACAGTCGATACGCCATAAATCTGTATTGCCTATATTGAATAGTAACAATGATGTGCATTATATGGAACAGAATCAGTGGACAATAGCTTACTCGTGCTGTGGTTCATCGCTAACATTACGTGTACCATAGTGGTATCGATGGGTAAAATAACTGGTTTGCAAGACCCACACATTGAGACATACAGCATCGAATCCCTCATGGTCAGGGATACACTAGATGGCACTGGATTCTGAGGTTCCAATCTTATCAGCTGCAGCTGAGATATCCTGGCAGCATACACATTCAGTTGCACCACCTCACACTTCACACACTGACACCTAGTATGATCATAGTATATTTAAGTCTAGGCCTCTCCAAATGCTTGAACAAAAAATTTTGAGAATATAGAGCTTACCATTCAGTGTTGCCCAGCCTCTCTGCTCGATAATCATCATCGGAAGATTCATCGGCAGCTTCAGAACTGCCCTCAGAAGAGAGCTTCAGGCTCGTACCGGTATGGTTCAACTCTATGTGAGTCTTTGTCATCAGGACTACTATTGTGACTCATAAATGGAGACGATGAATAACGAAGAATTAGAACACTGCTGGTTCGACTCGAATCGTCGCTTTCGGTCTCTTCGTGTGAAGACACCACTGAGCTGTACTCTTCTTTACACGCATGGCCTTGGCCAGATCTAGAGTACGCGTTCCCCCCGTGACGTCACGTAAATGCTCCACCCATTAAGGAAGAGTATTGCAATCCGAATTCCGCTTTGTTTTTTGAACGCATTTTTCCAATGTTCGGATCATCTTAGAATTTTTTTGTTTTCCTGAAATCTACACCCTTGAAAGTATAATATGGGCCAAAAAAATAATCTTTTAATTCTATTATGAAAGCGCCCTTTAATGAAGAGGAAGTTGAGGTCACGCTTTGACCTGAGATTGGAGAGAGAGTGGAGAAAAGATAATTGAAACAGGGTGAGATGGATACCTGGTACTATTACCGAAGTTACAGGTCCATTATCGTATGAAATTCGGGATGAAGAGACATGATCACGTGAGAAAACACGAAGTTCAAAGTTCCCCTGAGCTGGTCACTGAAACGGAAGTCTCAGATATGCTGCTTGGACCTACTCGGGCACCCAAAGTGAACACACCATGGACTCGTGGGTGTTAAGGTCTGTCTCGGCCACTAAAGCCCATTAAATGTTAATAATATACTTGATTTTACTCTAGGCTATAAGCAGTTGATGGGTATCAAACAAGAGTGGACCTTCCTTTGCTTTAATAACATTCGCCACACCTCTTAGTTAATATTAACTATCGGTAGGCGTGGCTTTGAAGTCATCGACTATCTTGGTAAATGATGTCAAATACGGATTTTACTTGAAGGCTTCTATTTAGTATTTTTATGTTAAATGCTATGTAAATATAAACTGCTAGGAATGTGGCTTCAAAGCTTCATGAAGGCTAGACATACTATACTTACTTATAAAAATTGCTTACCTCGAGCACCCTTCTGTCGAGTTTTACAGACTTGCACGATGATGAATGCCAACTCCCAGCAGCTCATCTTGTAGAGTAGCTTGAGTAGTTCCTATGTCGAGCCTATACTAGAGTAAGCGATCAATAACTGGCCGGACCGATTTTCGGACGCTCATACCGGGAGAACGGAAAGAGATATGGACTCCGCTCTTGCACCAAATTGTAGCTCGATCTCTGCGCTACTTGCAAACCGGCGATGACCCCGGAGTGTCCATGCATAGTGACGTCATCGCGCTAAGTTTGCAGCGGCTGAAAAGATCAGTTTTCGGACAAAAGGATCAAATTTCGAACTTTGCTCGCAGAAATCTATGAGAGCGCCCCACAGCCTTCGGATTCAGGTTATTATTGTGCCTACTAGAGGTGATAGTGCAGCTCGGAGCTTGACCGCAAGGCTCATGTTTTGCGGTTATTAGCTTGTCGCAAAATGTTCTTATCACGTGATCAATGTTCGGACACGTGATTTTTGAAAAATCAACGGAGTTGGACAGTTTTTGGTTGGTTGGCTGTGGACGTAGGTAAGCTCAAATTGATATAAAATTATCTGCTGCCTATCATAGCCTTTATATTCCACCAGGCAGAGTCTGTGTGGCAGCTGAAATCTTGAGCCTGAAAGACTGACTTGGCTACAACTGAACCTTGCATTATTTTTTAACATGCTGTCAGCTCTTAATCTCCCTCTTTCTAAACGTATCATAAGGGCCAGTTCATCACAACCACCCCCTTTTACATTCAGTGATTCTACCAGTTATGGCCGTGGCACATACCGATCATGGGACAAAACAAGCATGAAACAGGCGGTGCAAGCTGTAGAAAAAGGAACGGTGAGTGTCCGCAAGGCAGCAGAACTATACAATGTTCCGCGTTCTACTCTACATGATAAAGCCAGTGGAAAAACTGCCGAGGATGCAAGGTCTGGGCCTCAACCTTATTTATCACCTGAGGAAGAGGAGGAGCTGACAAGTTTCCTCCTTCAAGCTGCCAAAATCGGTTATCCCTATACTCGAAAGCAAATCATTGCATTGGTGCAGCAGATAGTCCATAACAAGGACATAACAACCACAGTCACTAACGGGTGGTGGGAACGATTTTTGAAAAGACATCCGCAATTAACTTTGCGAGTTGCAGTACCACTTTCGTATGCCAGAGCAATGGCATCTGACCCTGAAGTTATTGATCGATACTTCGATATGTTGGAAGATTGTTTGCAATCTAATGGGCTATTGAATAAGGCACCCTGCATCTTTAACTGTGATGAAACGGGTGTTCCTCTAGACCCAAAGTGCATGAAGATTGTGGATAAAGTTGGATCAAAGAACCCAAGCTATCTCACTGGTGGCTCCAAATCACAAATTACTGTCATGGCCTGTACTTGTGCTGCAGGATATCCTATTCCTCCGTTGGTGATATTTGATAGAATGACTCTAAATAATGCCATGACCAAGGGTGAAGTGCCTGGAACCGTTTATGGCCTCTCCCACAATGGATGGATGACAAGGGATATCTTTCGTGAATGGTTTAAGCATTTCTTGCTTTCAATTCCACCTATTCGTCCAGTAATTTTATTTCTTGATGGCCATTCTTCCCATTATTGTCCGGAAACAATCCGGATGGCTGCTGAAGACAAAGTAGTGTTGTGTGCTTTGCCACCAAATACTACCCACCTCCTCCAACCGTTAGATAAAGGGTGTTTTTCACCTTTAAAGGTGAATTGGAGGGAAATTTGTCACCACTTTTGTGCATCAAATCCAGGACGAACAGTGAGTAGACATGATTTTTGTGAACTATTCTCTAAAGCTTGGTACAAGGCTTTCAGCCAGGAAAATATCATTAAGAGCTTCAAAGCTACTGGCATCTGTCCATTCAACCGTGGAGCTGTTCACCTGTCTAATGATGATGAATTCTCCTCATTCAAGCCAAGTAATCTTGCTGAGAGGACGGGGCTTGCATACATACCACTCTACAGTCCTGCACGCCGTTCTGTAGCTCATTCCTCTGATGATCACATACCAGTAGGGCAATCTGTCAATAGGAGGCTTCCTCATCAGTCGCACTCCACACCAGTGAACAAACTGGGCTATTCACAATCTCGCTTGACTCCACTGTCCTCCTCTGAGCCCAACCTGTTGGACCAGTCACTGTTTGAAACATATGATAACCCCCCTTCCAGAATTCCTCTTCCAGGTGCTACTGTCATAAGCAAATTCCTGGTACTCCCCAAGCCTCCCAATCAGATCCCAACTAAACGTGGTAAATCTGCTGGTCGAATTTTGACTAGTTTGGAGAACTTGCAGGTGCTTCAGCAGAGAGAAAAACTCAAGCAAGAAGAAGCGCTAAAGAAGGAAGAGAGAAAACGATTAAGACAGGAGAGAGAAAACAAAAAAATTATGGATACTAAACAAAAGGGAAAAGGTATTATTAATTAATAAGAACAAAATTAATGTATCACTAATAACCGTGCTAGTTCCGATACTTACATGCACATGTACATGTACATGTATTTGTAGGTCTGAAGCAGCAGCAGCATGTGCATCAGACAAAAAAAAGTGTACATATACTTTCTGACTTAAGTTCTTGTCTAAGTTTTGGAGACAATGGTAAGGTTGCTTTTTTTAAACCTGGCACGTATACATGTATACACAATGATGCATACACACTGTATCATACAGATACTGAGTCATGGGATTCAGAGGAAGATATTTACAGGGTGAATCAGAAGAGTGATAACCTTTGGGATTCCAAGAAGCACAGGCCATCCTTCGGTCAACCTCATAAGCGTACCCTCCCGTCCAAGAATGCTTGTGAGTATACAAGAAGCGTGGTATTGCGTATTCAATACTACATGTATGATATCACAATTACTGCCTTGTATGGTCAGCTCAATGCAAGCAGAAGAGCGGGAAAGATCAGTGGGCACTATCCACATGTGCATCAATGGATTCCCCTCTGCCTAACTCTCAGAAGGATAAAGGTAGGTTTACTGAAGATGATAATGCAGTGTATTAACCACAAACTACTGACTCAGCAACCACTCAAACCAGAAGAGGTCATAGGGCAGGATTCATCCAGTCACCATTACTGGATTCACCTCAGCAAAAGAGATGTACTTCCAGAAAAGGTTAGAAATCAGTGTGCATATACATGTGCATGTACATATAAAGGCCTCCTAGCTGGCTACTAAACTATCATGCATGTATGTATTATAGCCATGGCCAACAAGCAGAATGGAAAAGATCAAAGAACACTACTGCCAGCTGTACAGGATTGTACTTCCCCTGATATACCTATTTTGACGAAAAGGAACCATGGCACAGGTGGACATGCTCTTGAAAAACAAAGCAATGGTATTTGAACATACACATCGTTGGTAATTTATCAGTCATGCATTGCTGGCTCAGGTCCCAAGCGGAGCAGGAGAGGTCAGAGGGCAGCATCTCCAGTAGCAGCATCCTCACCTCCGCCAGTCCTAGCAAAAGAAGGTAATGTAATGTTGAAAACATGTGAAACATGTAAAATGTCATGTAGACATGTCATCGTTAATTTCAGACACACGTGCTGGAGTCACTTTACCCAAGCGGAGCAGGAGAGGTCAGAGGGCAGCATCTCCAGTTACAGCATCCTCACCTCCGCCAGTGCTAACAAAAGAAGGTAATGTAATGTTGAATACATGTGAAACATGTAAAATGTCATGTAGACATGTCATCGTTAATTTCAGACACACGTGCTGGAGTCACTTTACCCAAGCGGAGCAGGAGAGGTCAGAGGGCAGCATCTCCAGTAGCAGCATCCTCACCTCCGCCAGTCCTAGCAAAAGAAGGTGCATATAATGTTGAAAACATGTGAAACATGTAAAATGTCATGTAGACATGTCATCGTTAATTTCAGACACACGTGCTGGAGTCACTGAACCCAAGCGGAGCAGGAGAGGTCAGAAGGCAGCATCTCCAGTAGCAGCATCCTCACCTCCGCCAGTCCTAGCAAAAGAAGGTAATGTAATGTTGAAAACATGTGAAACATGTAAAATGTCATGTAGACATGTCATCGTTAATTTCAGACACACGTGCTGGAGTCACTTTACCCAAGTGGAGCAAGAGAGGTCAGAAGGCAGCATCTCCAGTAGCAGCATCCTCACCTCCGCCAGTCCTAGCAAAAGAAGGTAATGTAATGTTGAAAACATGTGAAACATGTAAAATGTCATGTAGACATGTCATCGTTAATTTCAGACACACGTGCTGGAGTCACTGTACCCAAGCGAAGCAGGAGAGGTCAGAAGGCAGCATCTCCAGTAGCAGCATCCTCACCTCCGCCAGTCCTAGCAAAAGAAGGTGCATATAATGTTGAAAACATGTGAAACATGTAAAATGTCATGTAGACATGTCATCGTTAATTTCAGACACACGTGCTGGAGTCACTGAACCCAAGCGGAGCAGGAGAGGTCAGAGGACAGCATCTCCAGTAGCAGCATCCTCACCTCCGCCAGTCCTAACAAAAGAAGGTGCATATAATGTTGAAAACATGTGAAACATGTAAAATGTCATGTAGACATGTCATCGTTAATTTCAGACACACGTGCTGGAGTCACTGAACCCAAGCGGAGCAGGAGAGGTCAGAAGGCAGCATCTCCAGTAGCAGCATCCTCACCTCCGCCAGTCCTAGCAAAAGAAGGTAATATAATGTTGAAAACATGTGAAACATGTAAAATGTCATGTAGACATGTCATCGTTAATTTCAGACACACGTGCTGGAGTCACTTTACCCAAGCGGAGCAGGAGAGGTCAGAAGGCAGCATCTCCAGTAGCAGCATCCTCACCTCCGCCAGTCCTAGCAAAAGAAGGTAATGTAATGTTGAAAACATGTGAAACATGTAAAATGTTATGTAGACATGTCATTGTTAATTTCAGACACACGTGCTGGAGTCACTGTACCCAAGCGAAGCAGGAGAGGTCAGAAGGCAGCATCTCCAGTAACAGCATCCTCACCTCCGCCAGTCCTAGCAAAAGAAGGTGCATATAATGTTGAAAACATGTGAAACATGTAAAATGTCATGTAGACATGTCATCGTTAATTTCAGACACACGTGCTGGAGTCACTGAACCCAAGCAGAGCAGGAGAGGTCAGAGGACAGCATCTCCAGTAGCAGCATCTTCACCTCCGCCAGTCCTAGCAAAAGAAGGTAATATAATGTTGAAAACATGTGAAACATGTAAAATGTCATGTAGACATGTCATCATTAATTTCAGACACACGTGCTGGAGTCACTGAACCCAAGCGGAGCAGGAGAGGTCAGAGGACAGCATCTCCAGTAGCAGCATCCTCACCTCCGCCAGTCCTAACAAAAGAAGGTGCATATAATGTTGAAAACATGTGAAACATGTAAAATGTCATGTAGACATGTCATCGTTAATTTCAGACACACGTGCTGGAGTCACTGTACCCAGGCGAAGCAGGAGAGGTCAGAAGGCAGCATCTCCAGTAGCAGCATCCTCACCTCCGCCAGTCCTAGCAAAAGAAGGTAATATAATGTTGAAAACATGTGAAACATGTAAAATGTCATGTAGACATGTCATCGTTAATTTCAGACACACGTGCTGGAGTCACTGTACCCAAGCGAAGCAGGAGAGGTCAGAAGGCAGCATCTCCAGTAGCAGCATCCTCACCTCCGCCAGTCCTAGCAAAAGAAGGTAATTAATATAATGTTGAAAACATGTGAAACATGTAAAATGTCATGTAGACATGTCATCGTTAATTTCAGACACACGTGCTGGAGTCACTGTACCCAAGCGAAGCAGGAGAGGTCAGAAGGCAGCATCTCCAGTAGCAGCATCCTCACCTCCGCCAGTCCTAGCAAAAGAAGGTAATGTAATGTTGAAAACATGTGAAACATGTAAAATGTTATGTAGACATGTCATTGTTAATTTCAGACACACGTGCTGGAGTCACTGTACCCAAGCGAAGCAGGAGAGGTCAGAAGGCAGCATCTCCAGTAACAGCATCCTCACCTCCGCCAGTCCTAGCAAAAGAAGGTGCATATAATGTTGAAAACATGTGAAACATGTAAAATGTCATGTAGATATGTCATCGTTAATTTCAGACACACGTGCTGGAGTCACTGAACCCAAGCGGAGCAGGAGAGGTCAGAGGACAGCATCTCCAGTAGCAGCATCTTCACCTCCGCCAGTCCTAGCAAAAGAAGGTAATATAATGTTGAAAACATGTGAAACATGTAAAATGTCATGTAGACATGTCATCATTAATTTCAGACACACGTGCTGGAGTCACTGAACCCAAGCGGAGCAGGAGAGGTCAGAGGACAGCATCTCCAGTAGCAGCATCCTCACCTCCGCCAGTCCTAACAAAAGAAGGTGCATATAATGTTGAAAACATGTGAAACATGTAAAATGTCATGTAGACATGTCATCGTTAATTTCAGACACACGTGCTGGAGTCACTGTACCCAGGCGAAGCAGGAGAGGTCAGAAGGCAGCATCTCCAGTAGCAGCATCCTCACCTCCGCCAGTCCTAGCAAAAGAAGGTAATATAATGTTGAAAACATGTGAAACATGTAAAATGTCATGTAGACATGTCATCGTTAATTTCAGACACACGTGCTGGAGTCACTGTACCCAAGCGAAGCAGGAGAGGTCAGAAGGCAGCATCTCCAGTAGCAGCATCCTCACCTCCGCCAGTCCTAGCAAAAGAAGGTAATTAATATAATGTTGAAAACATGTGAAACATGTAAAATGTCATGTAGACATGTCATCGTTAATTTCAGACACACGTGCTGGAGTCACTGTACCCAAGCGAAGCAGGAGAGGTCAGAAGGCAGCATCTCCAGTAGCAGCATCCTCACCTCCGCCAGTCCTAGCAAAAGAAGGTAATATAATGTTGAAAACATGTGAAACATGTAAAATGTCATGTAAACATGTCATCGTTAATTTCAGACACACGTGCTGGAGTCACTGTACCCAAGCGGAGCAGGAGAGGTCAGAGGGCAGCATCTCCGGATGCAGCATCCTCTCCTCCATCAGATCTTGAAGATTCAGCTGTGGGAAATTCCCCTTATTCTGATCAACCAATGGGGAATGCTTTTGAATATGCAAGCAGCTTAAGTCCAATTGAGATTAATGAATTTGATCCTGATCCTGTGTTTGATTGGTGGATACAAGCTCTTGGTCTTTATCAGGATGACAAAACTGCACTATTATCTCAAGGGGAGCTGACGGAGAACATTATTAATGCGGTGCACACTCTACTGAGCCTACAGTTTCCTCACATTGCTGGCTTGCAGGACACTCTTCTAGGTCATCACCTTGATTACATGCCAATATCAAGTGATGTTAATTGTGTTCAGATTCTACACACAGGTTAGGCATAATTGTTTTTATGTGCGTAACAGTGATAAAATAGATGCACACAAATGCAGGCAAGTCCAACCATTGGATATGCACCAGTCGCCAAGGTGGATCTATTGTGCATGTGATGGATAGTCTTGGACTGTTCATGTCACTAAATCTCTTTACTGTCCTACAAATAGCAAAGATTTATTCACTTCCCAAATCTCAATCAGTTTTGCAAATTCATAAGATGTCTGTTCAACAACAACATGGAACATTAGACTGTGGACTATTTGCTATTGCCTATGCTGTGGAAGTTTGTTTGGGCAGAAAGCCGCAATGTGCTTCCTTTATCCAGAAAAAAATGCGTGAACATCTCTTTGCTTGTCTTACAAAAGGAATGCTTACTCCCTTTCCAATAACATCTGACAGTGAAATGCTACCCCGTCCAACTCCTGTGGTCCACAAGATTCAGCTCTACTGTATCTGCAGAATGCCTGAAGAATATGATGAAGAAATGATATCTTGTGATATTTGTCAAGAATGGTTTCATACTACTTGCGTTCATGTAAATGCCAAGAAACCTCCACAGCAGTGGAAATGCAACCGCTGTGGGCCCTGAACAATCAAATCATTTTGCATGGTGTTTTGTATTAAAAGATATTGCTGTCCGAATATTGATTATGTTTTAACGTATGCAAACCGGATGTGTAAAACCACAAAAGAGCGTACCTGCGGTCAACTATTGGAGGGTTAAAATGGGAAGGGTTTAGGGTTATTTGAGTACCAACGATGGAGCTTGCCCATGCTGTAGGCAATTTCCGCAGCCAGAGTCCGAAAATCGGTTATTTTGTCTGAAAACTGCTGTTTTCAGACGCTGCGAATTTAGCGCGATGACGTCATTATGCATGAACGCTCAGGGATCATCGCCGGTTTGCAAGTAGCGCAGAGACCGAGCTACAATCTGGTGCAAGAGCTGAGTCCATATCTCTTTCCGTTCTCCCGGAGTGAGCGTCCGAAAATTGGTCCGGCCAGTTATTGATCGCTTACTCTAGCTCTTTTCAAATCCGTATTCAATGAATATTTTGATCGCTCGATACGGTTGCCGCCTTTGACTCGGTTTGTAGAACGAGAAAAGCCTAGCGACGAACTCAAACTATTCACTACACGTTAAATAGAGACCTAACCTAAGCTAACGACTGACATTGTAGATAGCTAACTACATTTCCTAAACTCACTAGCCACTCGCTTCTTGATGGACTGCAATTAAGTCAGCCATAGCCACGCCTCTGTATAATATTATAGCCACACCTCCGTATAATATTTAATTTTCTCCGTATACTTCCGCATGCGCGTATGGCCTGGCCCAGGCCTTAACATGCATGAGGAGACTCTCCACCCGAGGCAGATCCGTCTGCTTTAAACTTACCACGTCGACCACCGGTAGTGCCACCCTCCGTAAATCAGCCGAATCCCACACTTCGCCGTTCAACTCGAAGCACAACACCCCCAGCATGATATGGACAGAATGAGATTTAAGATGTTATAAACTTGAGAAGGGGGAAAGTGTGGTAACACTGAACATTACTAAATAATCGTGACATGCATGCTCCAGGAAAAGGGATCATTCAGCATAATCATTTTCCAATAATGGCCAAAATGTGAAAAAATCTTTTTTTCTTCAAATTTCTGTTTTTTAGACTGTCAAACAAGGGAATATTTTGGCTTTATTTTGATATAATATTATGTTCATACACTTGTATGAAATTAAATGTAGCTATGGGCGCAATTAATACCTCCGATCTACCCGCCTGTATAAAAATTCACTTGTGATCAATATTTTTCTTCAAAACTTGCACCAGTTTGCTCAGCATAGACAGAGCTATCTATCCATGCCAAAATCTCAATATTCATGAAAAATTACGAACAGTCCCTAGCTTTTCCTGGAGCAGGTCACAATTGTTTATTTCCTGTAAATACCTGTTGTGGTTTCCTTTTACTGGTACGTACAAATCTGTATGAATTTTGTTATTTTGTGAGCTGTCTATTGGAATATATTGTTGACATTAAATATTGGCCAACCATTGGCGGCGACTGCACGGCTACCACAGTACTAGAAGTGGATTAGAATTACTATTACTGGACTATAGGTTGATTAGAGTACTAACAGTGGACAAGAAGTGAATAGAGGTACTAGAAGTGGATTAGAGGTAGTAAAAGTGGACTAGGAGAGGATTAGCGGTACTAGAATTAGACTAGAAGTGGAGTAGAGGTACATACTAGACTAAGTTGATCTATATGTGACCGTCCACGAGAAACCATGCATAATGTGCTGGATATCAATCTGAGATACAGGCCAAAATAGTCGCCTATGGTGATAACTATCGATTTTCACCTTTTTATATAGATCAATATTTCTCTACACAAGCGTCTAGAACGCTATACTTACCGAGTTATAGCTTGAAGAAGTCAGGCGAGAAGCTACATAGAGCGGCCACGATACGGAGCCCTTGTGGTTGGTTAAACATGGCAGCTGCACGCACACAAAAAAAGACAGCCACTTTCTTCGATTCTTTGTACTAACGATCTTTAGAAATGCTTGTCTTGTTCTTTTTTTAATTGAAACGGCTGCTGCTCTCCTTCAAGCGTTTTGGCAGCCAGCTAGCTCATTTACTTGGTGGGCAGGGACACATAACATAACAGTGAGTGCACGGACTTCCACGTGCAACGTATGTAGCAATGTTCATTGCAATTGTTTTGCAAAACTTTAGTACCGGCGATCCGGGTATATTTTTGCTCATATCTCCTTGACTACAGACTTCAAATTTGCTGGAGCAATAGTTCAAAGGTTATAGTTCGTAATTATGGCCTAAACTCAAAATTTTTCAGCACATTATGCATGGTTTTCTTGTGAACTGTCACATATAGTATTTTCTAGTCTACTTCTAGTACTTCAATCAACTTCCAGTCTTCTCTACTTCCACTCTGATTCCAGCACTCCTTTTCTACCTCTACCTCTAGTCTCCTTCAAGTACAGTATAGCGGGAAATTTTCAAGGGAGAAAACTTTTGCGGATCAATAGGAAAGGATCATTTCGCGGAATGCTAAAACTGGTCGCATAATGGGTGTGGCATACCTAGAATTTCATGGAGAAAACTTGCGCATATGGCTGAAAAATCGCGAAATTCATGAGTTTTCTCCCTCGAAAGTTTCCCGCTATACAGTACTTCTAATCAAGCGTTACTCTACTTCCAGTACTAGGCTATATACCTCTTGCCAATTAAAGTTGTGGCCACATAGCTTGTTATAATGCACCTATCATTGTATTGCCCTGAGTGGGGGATTTGACCCGTATAAAATCAATTGGAGCAAATACTAGGGTCAAATGCCCCCATCATAGGACTGTACTTTTCCCGTTTAATATCCATAAATATTGATCAAATCCCTCTGACCTGGGGCATGCTTATTGGTCAAATCCTCATCCTTTACTAGTAGGGTGGTAGGTGGGGCAATACATTGATAGGTGCATAACTACTAATTAAAGTACCTACTAATTGCGTGGGTGGATATATCCCAAATTGCCCCCAGAAGCGCTCACGTAATTCTTTTACCTGCTTACCCTTTTTTGAGCATTTTTAGCGTTGTAGGAGATATGAATGACTGTTTGTCGGTTGTCAATTTTTAAGGTCAAAGGCCGTGCTTTCAGCGCATATCATCCATCGTGCCACGTGAATGCTGTCAGCGAGATAATGGTAAGTTTTGTCCCATTATCGTAATGATAAATAGCATGTAAATAATCTCAGATGCAAGATGATCTTGTCTTTCGAGATCTGGTGTTATGCCTATATATGTGTATGAGACTAGTACCTGCTGCAGCCAGGAGTGGAGCCAGTTTGATTGCTCCACGTAATCACCAGGGTTTGCTAGGCTGCTAGACTACATCTCACGAGTGAGGTTTTGCACACAGGCGTAACAGCTAAGCACTGGTACAACTCCGGTATGGGTACAATACCAGACCCTTCCTCCTCCCTTGACTACATCTCACGAGTGAGGTTTTGCACACAGGAGTAACAGCTAAGCACTAGTACAACTCCGGTATGGGCACAATACCAGACCCTTCCTCCTCCCTTGTGAAGTGCCTGGCCCACCAGACTATACGAACGGAACGGAAGTTTTCCTCAGGTCCCTGATTATGTAGTGTCATACCCACACGCGGATCAGAAAGAGTGGTGGTGAAATGTTTATTCAATTTTGTTCCAGATGTATACAACATAATATTATTATGACACGCAAATATCAGTGGTAGTGTGATCATGATGTTTTGCTTATATGCACCATTCACACAGCCTTACACCCAGCCGGAACCATGTGCATTTCACCATACTTTTATTTTCTGCATGTAACAAAGAGGCTGGGCACGAGACTACTAATTACAGGGATAGTCGTCTCGATAAGGCTTGTATTTGCACCATGTATTGTTGCGAGATCAAAATTGCCATCACAGATTGATGTACAGTGCCAACTTAAACAGCAACAATTGAAAGAAGTCTCTGCAGAAACTAAAACTAGGCCATACATTGTGTCCGTGTATAAGCAAGAACTGATGAAAACGCACCTGACAATGCCTACATTTTGCGCGTGACAATGTGATGAACATTGTTTACCCTTTGCCCAACTGAGTAAATTATGTGCTCAACAAGGGAGTCACTGCCATATGCCCGGAGCAGCTAGATCTCTTCATCATGCAGACAAGCTAGCTATACCTTGAGCTACAAACTATAGTGCTCCATTGTTTACACAGCGCTACTAGCTAGTTAATTGGCGAGGCTATGGCGAATTGCACCATACAGCACCACCGCTGACTGAGTTATGAATAGCAATCAACTTCCTTTGGACCAGCTACTTCAAGGACACTCCTGCATATTGTGGAAGCCTTTCAAATCAAAGGCAGGAATAATCTTGCCAGGGTTCTATCTATGGGGGGAGGGGGGAAGCTCCCCCCACCCCCCCCCCCCCCAGTGCACTACGAAACAATTTGAGCTCTATAGAACACATACCCTGTCGCACATTGCATCTGCATCCACATCTGTTTGAGAGCTGCAGCAGTAGTGTGCGTATGTAGCTGACGTATGCACATGGCCTGCAGTGGATGGGTAGAGTTGATAGGTGTCGCCAATAAAGATAGTGTTTACGATGCTTGTGGGCCTTGCCAAACAATTTGAAGCATAATGAAGACAAATTTTCAACGACTTATGTGGATTGTTATAATATTCACTAGTTGCTCAGATGCCTAGATATCCAGATCAGGCGATTTTGTGGTGACAGGCAGACAGATGGACAAAACCGATTATTTTACCCCTTGTGCATGTGCACGGGGTAATGTGTTCCAAACTAACAAATATACAGGTGTTGGTATTGACAACATTTCTACCCCTGTCAGTTGCACATGCATAGCAAGCCAGCCCCTCCCCTGTCTACCTGTGCATGCATGCACATCTTGTCTGTTGTTTCACGCTAACACAATCCCAATTCTAAAATTTCAGCTGCTTGTGATTCATGTAAGTCTAGATCTTGTACAAATGTATGGTGCTTGTGTGTAGAACAGACAGCAGGTGAATAGCACCAGCACTAGAATGTATGGCATTCTTTTGACAGAAACTTGCATCCCGTGTGCCCAGATTGCGAGTCTGGTGTTTCAGAGGGGCTGTTAGCAAAAAACCTAATATTACTGTCTTGCTACTGGTGACTGAGAGATGTGAATTCGATGCAACACTATGTAGGATACTTCACAGTGAACTACAGTGCAGCCTCAATTATCCGGGCCCCTTTATCCACCAGCTGAACGCTGCCATTCTGCGTGTGAGTGGTAGTGCATTTCAGGTCTCCAGCATATCAGCAAACATATCAGTTCCATAGGACTATCCTCAGTCTCTCTCTGCTACCAATTATCTATTTGACTAACCCATCTGGTTGCACAGAGCTGCACATGTTAGTTGAATATTTGTGAAGAATGTGCTTTGGCGTACACTTACTTGAATGCCGTCAGAGTGACTTGCGCTAGCAACTAGACACCACGTAATTTCTCGGATATCTTGACAATCAGCAACGAACTAGCACTGTTTTGCTGTGTGAAGCTTATTGGGCCAAATCAGCAGATATTAGAACTGAGGGTTAACTATATTCACTAGCTCAGCATGTGGTCTTGCTCTCATAATTGCAATGTCTGCAGAACAATACTGGGTTACTATCAAATGTGGATGTATCCATAATTGGGGCGAGCCGAAGCAAGCCCCACACAAGTGATGTCAATCGTTTATTGGGGCGAGCCTGAGCGAGCCCCACATAAACGGTTCCTCAATGTATGTTCGCTGTATACATATGGTACCTCGGTCACGCAAAGTATATGCCCAGCATGGCTCTATGGACATAAGCATGAAATAATCCATTGCGCATTCTCATTCTTGGGCCACACGCCGTATATACGCTGTTCTAATTTAGCGAATTGCAGATTTACACTCGTGGTTTTAGTACAATATTGCCATCCATGATCGTGGCATGAAATGTAAACCAGAGAAAATGCAAAGGAGGACAGAGCTCGTCAATCATAGTCAGCTCAACCGTGCGAGGAGCGGTTAAGAAGGCGATCAAGATAGACAGTAACTTGCTGCTCACTGAGACTGTAGCTATAACAGAGGCAGCTATGCGGCTCAGTCTTGCCAGACTATGGCCCGTAGCTATTAACTGTTGGCTAGCCTCGTCCCAGGCCCCTCCCTACGCACCGAGAGGGACCTGGGGACGAGACTAACTGTTGGCATACACGTACGGCCAGGAAAAGATGAGCCGCCCAAAGGGCGGCAAAGAAGCTTCAGACTGCTGTAGGGTTGGCTGTAGTATGTGTTAGGCAAAGTACTTAAGACTATACTTCCTTATTTGGAACGTGCAGTGCATAGCAGATTACTTTTGTACAAGCCACACTGTACTAGCTAATTGACTATGTCTGTAGTGTGGTTTGTAGACTGTACTACGGGCGGTGCTATCACTATGGGAGATCGGTCAGAGCTTAACCAATGGAAATACCCTACAACTGGCCACTCCTTATAAGGTAAAGCAATACTAATGAACTTCGCCTAACACATCTGACATGCAGTCGGACGCTCCTTCGCCGCCCTTTGGGTCGCTCATATGCTGGCACGGCATAAGAGTAGACACTACGTGGAGGGGGCTATCACATGGCAGCTAGGTGAAATTTGACAGAATTCGGTACTCGCTCAGGCTCGCTCCCAAATGCCCTGCATTAACACAAGTATATGTGACCGTATCTGACAAAACCCGGCATATAGGATCTGCACGCAATTCGTGCAATGCACGTTCACATAAAAAAATGTCAAAGTTGAGTTTTTGTCATATTCATGCCAAAGAACCTTTCTACTAACCTTTACCGTCGTCTACAGAGGCTAACCATAAGTTGCAAAGGTGACATAAGCCTTCATTTTGACCTACCTAGTCTGTACAGCTGCCTTACACGGAGCCCATTGCTATGGGTGCTACTTAGAATGCTCTACCTACTAGACACAGCTATATAGATTCATTGAACTACTGTACATTCGCTCACCTTTTTAGCTTCTTCGGCATCTAAGAACAATCGGCCGTCGTCAATGAAATTCAACTTTTGCTCGATCTTTACATTCACTTCGAACGGCTCCGCCCGGGTCCATTTAATTGACTTCCAGGTCATGCATAGTATGCGGAAACGTTCATAGCAGCGCCTTTAGACCGTAATTTCTCGATTATTGGGGGTGTGGCGCAATTGCAAACAAAGCGCTGTATCTCCACAACGAAGTGCACAGTCGGTCTGAAACTTGAATGCGGGTAAGCTCTATGGTAGAGCTTATCAACCATACATAAAACAAAAATCCCATATGCCGGGTTTTCTCAGAGACGATCAAATATATATCTACCGTCCGTCCATCATTCCATATTATGTGTCCGGATTTGGGAAAACCCTCCGTATGGGATCCGCGCGCGATTTGCGTTTTTAGTAGCTAAAGTTGAAATTTGTCGAAGTCCAAATTTTGTCATAATTATACGTGTCCAACAACCCCTCTGTTACCGTCGTCTACGGAGGATAATTGTGCTATACCAAGGCGAAATAAGCCTTCATTTTGACCCACCTAGTTGGCACAGCTGCCATACCCGAAGCCTGTTGCTATGGGCGCTAATTACAATTCTCGCCAGCGGGTTATCGAGATACAGCTAGATTCATCGAACTCGCTCACCTTCTAAGGTTCTTGGGCATCGAAGAACAATCGGCTGTCGTTTTAGACGACGAAATTCGACCCTTGCTCGATCTTTACGTTCATTTCAAACGGCCCCGCCCAGCGCCATTTAATTGATTTGCTGTTCATGCATAGTATGCAGAAATGCTATATGCATGCATAGCAACACCTTTAGACCGTAATTTGTCGATTATTGGGAGTGTGGCATGATCGCAAACAAAGCGCTGTATCTCCATAACGAAGCGCGTGATCGGCTTAAGACTTGAACGCGGGTCAGCTCTATGGTAGAGCTTATCAACCATACATAAAACTCAATTTTCAGAAGAAATCCTAAACGGAGGGTTCCCATATCCGGTCACAATTAAATCACTACCCCAAAAATTGTATTCCCATATGAAGCAATCAGTGGAGGAGGGATATATTGTGGCAAACATAGAATGACTATTCTTGTATACCTTATCTATTATGGGCACAGCCTTGGTTGTCTGTGGCTTGTAGGGGGGAGCCTGAGTGAGCCCCACACTAATCAGTACTATGAGAAAATGTGCTATACTACAACACTCACTGTGCTATAAATTCTTGGTAGTATAGTATTGATAATAGTATTGATAAAATACTAGGTAGAGAGCATACAAGGTATCTAAGTGTCTAGACTAAGCTGAGCGTGGGAACCTGCACTTGCGTCCATGTGTGTGTGAGCAGCTGTCAGGTGGGTGCATGTTGTAGGTGGGAATGTGTAAAATTGTTGGGCTTCAATTATGAATTAAATGGCCTCGGGCGGGGCCATTCAAAATGTACATAAAGATCGAGCAAGAGTTGAATTTCGTCTAAACCGACTACTGATTGTTCTAGCTTCGATGCCCAAGAAGCTTAAAAGAACAAACTTTCAGTAGGTCGATGTATCTAGCTGTATCTAGGTAGAGAATACTAATTAGCGCCCATAGCAACGGGCTCCGGGTACAGCAGCTGTGCCGACTAGGTGGGTCAAAATGAAGGCTTATTTCGCCTTTGTGTAGATCAACTAGCCTCCGCAGACAATGGCAACAGTTAGAAGAAGGGTTGATCGACATGTATAGCTCTCGACTGGTAGGTCCAATGTTGTCACTGGCCATCCAGTCATGGCGTATTGTTCTTTTGAGAGAGTTGGGTCTCCGTTCGTCCATTCCTTGATGGCTTTGGCGCTCACTGTAGTAGCTGACAAGTGGTTAAACAGGTGAAGGAGATCTCCCGGTACACGATCAGAATGTGTGGTTACTGGCCTTGGTAGGCGGCTAAGCGCATCAGCGTTAGAGAGAAAAGCACCCGCCTTGTGGCGAATTGTGTACTGATAGGTGCTGAGGGTGAGCGCTCACCTCTGTATTCCGGAAGACGCCGTTTATGAGATTCTTTCTCGTTAAAGAGGTGGGAGAGGCTGATGATCGGACTTGATAATGAAGGGTCTACCATAAAGGTAGTAGTGGAATTTCTTGACTCCAAAAATTGTTGCAAGCCCTTCCTTTTCAATCTGGGCGTCATTTTTTTCGGCAGGTGATAACGTCCTTGAGGCATAAGCTATAGGCCTTTCCTGCCCATCTTCCATCACGTGCGATAGCTCGGTTTCGAGGCCGTACTGCGATGCATCACATGTGAGTACCAATGGTTTTTTTCCGTCGAAATGAACTAGAAGTGAATTGTCTTTGAGCGCTCGTTCTGCGGCTTCGAATGCTTGGTTGTCACTATTGGCCCACATCCATGGGACGTTCTTTTGTAGAAGTCGGTACAGAGGTGCTAATTTAGTGGATTAATTCGGAAGGAAACGATTGTAGTAATTTGTTATGCCAAAAAATGATTGGAGCTCGCTCATGTTGTGAGATCTCGGTGCCTCTCGAATTGCTAGCACCTCTGCTGTCAACTTTGTCGATAATGTGCCCCAAATATTCAACCCTGGGAGTGCAAAAGAAGCATTTTGATTTGTTAAGCTTGAGGCCTGCCGTCTCCAACTTCTGTAGTACTACATTAAGCGTTTCTAGATGCTTATTGATAGTCGAGCCTGAAATGAGGATATCATCGATATAGGTTGACACGCCCTTTATCCCTCGCATCAAGTTATCCATCGTTCGCTGGAAAATCGAAGGCGCGGATGACACCCCAAAGGGTAATCGGTTGTAGCGGTACAACCCCTTGTTGGTATTGACCGTCACGTACTCTCGGGACTGCTCATCAAGTGGCAGCTGGAGGTATGCTTGTGAGATCTAGTTTGGAGAACAATTTTCCCCCTGACAAACTAACAAGGAGCTCATCCACTCTGGGAAGTGGGTAAGAGTCAACGGGGCTGGCTTGATTTACTGTAAGCTTATAATCTCCACAAAGTCTCACTCCCCCCTTCTGCTTAATTACAGGTACTACTGGGGCAGCCCATCTTGAGAACTGAATTGGAGAAATGATCCCCATAGTTTCCAAGTTGTCTAACTCTGCTTCCACTTTTCCTTTGAGGGCAAGAGGCACTGTTGTGGCCTTGTAAAAGTTGGGTGTGGCATTGTTGTCTACATTTAAGTTCACTGTCATGCACTTTAGGCACCCCAGCCCCTTCTCAAACACTGCTGAGTGTCTCTCTAGGACTGTCTGAAGTGAATTTCCACCTTCCACTGTGTTAACCTCCCCTATCTTAAGGGTGACCTTTAATTCAGGCAATCAATCTCTGCCCATTAAATCTGGCCTATTACCTGCTACAACTTGCACATACATACAACTCACATTCCTGCTGAGTATAACGAGCCACCACTGGGACTTGACCATACACCATACACCTGAACGTTATCACCACTATAAGATCTCAATCTAAGGTCAGAGGGCTCCAGACTGTTGATGGTTTTCTGCTGTGTAATCCTTTGATATGTGGTTTGAGTAATAACAGTAGGCAGCACCTGTGTCCAGCTCCATCTGCACAGCAACACCATTTATGGTCACTTTCCCTACAAGAGGCTGGTTGACAGTGAGTGAACGGTGTGTTTGCACCATCATCTTCACTGTCTGTATGCTCCTCCTGAAGGTGGTGTGTCTTCTTAGGCATCTTTAGTCATGCTCTGACAATGTGCCCCCTCTTTTTACAGGCGTGACACACTGCATCCTTAAATCTGCACTGGGCGGGAGAATGTTCATCACCTCCACATTTATAACAGGGCATCAGCGTACTTGATTGTTTCGCGTTTTGTTTCCATTGGCCCCTTCCCTTCTTAGGATGCGTGGTACGATTGACTTAGGGAGCGCTGGCAGTGGACTGTGTTGCGAGCTGAGTTTTGAGGTGTGCCTGTAGCGGTAGGTGGGGTCGACTCTAGCTGCTTAGTGTTCGTTTCAGCAGATTCTATGGCCTTAGCCAGTTCCAAAGCTTTTATTGTAGTCGAGCTTCTTCTCGGCCAATAACCGGTTAGTGATGTCTTTGTGCCTGACACCACAGACCAACCTGTCATGCAGTATGTCTTGTAAGTTTTCTTTGTTCTCACAATGCTGATAGATGTCACGAGTGCAGCTACGTACGCCGCAACTGACTCGCCTGCTTTTCTCATTCGAGAGTTAAATTTGTAGGTACATTAAATTTGTAGGTGCATTATGGCGGACGGCGTCGGATCGAAGTGAGCCTTGACAAGCTTGACAATATCATCGTGTGAAGTCATGTCCAATTTATCTTCCTCGACCAAGTCTCTGATATTCTTGTATGTCATCGCTCCACAGGGTGACAACAAAATTGAGCGTTTCTTCGCTCCATCGGCTACATCGTTTGACACAAAATAATAGTTCATATGTTACATATAGCTCGTCCAGTCTTCCGTATTGGAATCGAACGGCGTGAGAGATCCATGAGTAGCCATCTTTTATCGTCGTTGCCAATGTGGTAGCCATGCATGCAGTCGCCGCCAATGGTTGGCCAATATTTAATGTCGACAATACATTCCAATAGACAGCTCACAAAATAATAAAATGCATGCAGATTTATAGGTACCATTAAAAGGAAACCACAACAGGTAATTACAGGAAATAAACAATTAGTAATGTTCAGTGTTACCACAAGTACTTTTAATCGAATTTTAGTACTTCTAGTCAACTTATTTGATACTCATGTTGTGCATGTTGCATACGTAACCTTTCCTGTAAGTCTATTCTGATTTGATTATATTATGAAAAATAGAAATAAACTAGACGTTTGACTTGAAATTCATTAGAAGCATTAGAAGTAGACTATGTTATAAAGTTTATTCCAGTGCTTCTGATAAACTTCCAGTCAAATTTTAAGTTTATTAGAAGCACTAGAAGTTTATTAGAAGTAGACTAGAAATTTATTAAGAGATGTGCGTGTGTGTGTGTTGACTATTACCACAGTTTTTCTTTTTTCCCACCTCCTGGCTTCACCACCAAAAAACCTTGTTTTCAAGCAGATTTTTACTACTTCGGTCTTTCTTTTCTTCATCTCAAAGTACAAGTTTCAGAAATGCGAAATGTTTTCCCCTTAACAAGTTTACTGATCTCAGTTCTGATAAACAAATGGCAGATATGATTAAAAGTTCTTAAGGGTGCTTCACCACCGCCCACGCACATCTTTTGAGCGATTGCTAGGGACTTTCTCAAAAACTATAGCAGCTACTTGAATGAAACAAGCGCCAGTTTGGAGACAGTGTAGAGCCTACTCTATATGCCAATCCCAAGCTCTTGAAGTATAACGGGGGTAATATTATAGATGCGACCAGCTACAACCTTCAAATCGATAAAACTCACCTTGTGTACACTTTTAGAAGCTCAAATTTTTGTTACATGCATATCTCAACAAGGGCAATCCATTAACGGAGAGCTTTTGCCAGCGCTGTACTGGCAAGTTCGATTTCTCACACATGACATCATCGTTTTTACAAACTGGATGTGTATATTATTTGGAAAAACTCTCCGTTACGGTCTAGAGCATGCAACCAATAGTCTACATTCCAAGCGTGGTCCCATTCTGATGAACACAGTCCGAGTTTTACACTAGAATGCAAGGTAAAGGGTCCTGAGTACAGCTAGTAATAGTATAGTATAGAGCTGTATAGTGCTTATCAATCATGAATATCATTATGCGTGTAGTTTGTGATCTTGTAGCATGTAGATAGCAACATGATAGTACATTCCTGCATACTATAATGCGTTGCTATGGGAAGCACCCTTAAAGTGCTTGATGTTGACCCAAGGTTGGCTGATTATTTCTTGCTAGGAGGGGCTCCAGATATTATAATCAACTCTGACAAGCTTATTTCAATTTCCAATCCTGGAATAGCGGAGGAGGAAAGCAGTGGAGACTGCACTAATTGAAAATTCGCATCAACCAACGAAACTCAAAAGTTATCGCAGACTTGCCTGAGAAAGTGGGTGAGGTTTATGCAGGCCTGTACATGCTCTTAGTGAGCAAACGTATTCGTAGAATCTCTAAAAGGAAATCCGTTGATGAAGTGTACCAAGTGAATGGCCTTCTCGTTGATAGAATGATTGGACTGATTCATTGCTCACTCACCTATTAATGGCTTTAAATATGTTGGGTCTGTTTTGGCTGTTCACAATCTACGCATGCATCTTATTCTTATTAGTTAACATCACGTGTTGTATCCTTGATACACATTAAATGCTGTTGTACAAACTCCACCGCTGATTCAGAAGTAATCAGTTACTATTCTCACCTTTCTCGATTTTTCTTATGTATAGTTTCCTGGTTGTGGCCATAATCGTAAAATTTCACATTAAAATTTCACAATACTGATACGAATATCAATTTAATGGCTTTATTGCAATGATACTCATGCTCTATACTCATACTATATGCTACAAATCATTGGATGATACTAACACTTGCAAATCAGGTGACCAGAAGCAACTGTAACATTCGATTTAATTTTGTCGGTTTCCTTCGATCTCTATCTTCTTTTGTCGAAAACCTCTTCTCTCTGTAAGAAGTAAGTAAAGATGAAATTTTAACACTGTGTCTCCTGTACCGGCATCGGTACCAAGATTTGCTATCACACTAATAACTACAGTCCCGCCAGTCACTATTGTCATATCAGTAACTAAAGTCCCTCCAGTCTCCATAGTCACATCTGTAACTACCTACAGTCCCATTAGTTACTGATGTGACAGTAGTGATTAATGGTACTGTAGTTACTAATGTGACATTCGAGACAGATGTGACAATTGGGACTGTAGATACTGATGCGACAGTAGTGACTGACGGGACTGTAGTTACTGATGCGACAGTAGTGACTGACGCAACTATAGTTACTGATGCGACTATGGAGACTGGTAGGACTGTAGTTACTGATGTGATAGTAGTGACTAATGGGACTGTAGTTACCTATGTGACGGTAGTGATAGGTGGGACTGTAGTTACTGATATGACAGTAGTGACTAATGGGACTGTAGTTACCTATGTGACGGGTGGGACTGTGGTTACTGATGTGACAGTAGTGACTAATGTGACTGTAGTTTAGTTACCTATGTGACTGGTGGGACTGTAGTTACTGATGTGACAGTAGTGACTGATGGCACTGTAGCTACTGATGTGACTATGGAGACTAGTAGGACTGTGGTTACTGATGTGACAGTAGTGACTACCATGATGGCTTCTAGTTTTCCCATCAGAGTTATGGTTCTCTCTATGTTCAAAAAAATTACCAAATGTCACCATAGAGGCAATCTTAGGGAGTGGTCAGTATAATTATTATATTCATCAAAAGCTGACATTTATTTCACCCCAGTTATAATTGAACATGAAGTGTAGCTATCGCTATGAGCAGTGATTATGAGCTTTTACTTGATTGTCTTCTTTCTCTTCCTTGCCTCTTGTATAGGATCCACCCAGTATCGTGCACCATTGTGTTTAGTGGGTTGCTTGAATGTGCAGTTGAATTTTGAGGGTAAAATATGATGGTGGGTAATTTTTGTGGAAAGTCAGAGAAACATAACTCCAATGTGAAAACCAGAAGCCATCAACGACTCATCACGCCACCTGAGGGTGGGAGCTTCACAAAAACAAAATTTTAGAAACGAGATAGGTAGAGGCTACAACTGCATAAACCCCTGCATCAGGCTTATTGAGTTGACATGTCTTTAACACTCAAGAAAACACTGGTATGAAGAGAAATAACACTGATAAGATATAATTACCCATACGTACATACACACACACACATACACACATATACATACATGTACTACATACATGTACTAGTATGACCCTCACCACTGGGTCCACAGGGATCTTCACCGTACAGAGTGATATATATGCAATATCCCAGAGGAGGAAACATAAGAGAGAGAGGATGGATTGGTAATCAATACATGTGGCCACACCTGGGTATACTACAACAAAATACTAGGCAGAGTTTCACACTACGGCACATGATTTACACTTTCAAAGGATATTTTTTTCAAAAACATTGCTCTAAGTGCCTTGCGCCTTCATATTGGCTATATTTACCCCGCGCGCATGCACAAGGGGGTAAAGTAATCAGTTGTGTCGTCGTCGTTGTCGTCATCGTTGTCGTTAGCACAAATATCGCCACATCTCGAGATATAGGCGTCTAAGCGACTTGTAATCACAACAAATCAATCGAATTCGGCGAAAAACTGGCTTCAGTATGTCAAATTGAGGGATACGGTCCACGAGCATCTCAAATAGTGCCTTTTTATTGGCCACCGTAGCCATGCCTATCAACAGTGCCCATCAATGTATATGCACACCAACTGTGCTTTCTGCTCATGTGCACAACTAGCTAAGTGACCAAGCATATGACTGGTAAAGATCGTCGATGTTCTAAATAATGCTCGTGATGTCTATAGTGACTGAAACCTGGAACCAATCATGATGTAAGACAGCTATACTACTATTGTTGGTTAGGGTTAGGTTTACTTTTAGGTACTACCACAGTCAGAATTTCACCTTGTCACTATAATACTAACCCTTCGTCAACAGCCATAGCCTAAACCCAAACCCCTCGTCACTAACCGATTACCGAAACCCGGTAGTAGCTAAAAGTAAACATAACCATAACCCTATTGTTACAAAAATATAGGTAGAAATTCATATCTTCCTAGTCTGGGCTAGGTCTATGTGCAGAGAGCGCTTTTTCAAGTGTCACCGGAACCCCCAGTAGGCTAGCAGCACTGATTACTACTTCTCTGAAATTACAAAATGCACTGAAAATAAATCTATAGATTGCACAATGTGCGCGCGGGGTATGTGCTCTACAGAGCTCTAGTATTTAATATAATATTATATTATGTGACCGGATTTGATGAAATGCTCCGTATGGGATCCGCACGCAATTTACGCAATGCACGTTTTTAGTAGCTAAGGTCGAAATTTGTCAAAGTCCAGATTTTGTCATATATATGTCGAATAAACTAACTGTTGCCGTCTTCTACAGAGGCTAGTCATGCTATACGAAGGTGAAATAAGCCTTCATTTTGACCCACCTAGTCGGCACAGCCACCATACATGGAGCCCGTTGCTATGGGCGCTTATTAGAATTCTCTACCTAGATACAGCTACATTCATCAAACTACTGTATATTCGCTCACCTTTTTAGCTTCTTGGGCATCTAAGAACAATTGGCTGTCGTCAACAACGAAATTCAACTCTTGCTCGATCTTTACGTTCATTTCGAACGGCTCCGCCCAGGTCCATTTAATTGATTTCCGGGTCACGCGTAGTATGCGGAAATGCCATACGCGTGCATAGCAATGCCTTTAGACCGTAATTTCTCGATTATTGGGGGTGCGGCGTGATCGCAAACAAAGCGCTGTATCTCAACAATGAAGCGCGTGATCGGCCTAAGACTTGAACATGGGTTAGCTCTATGCTAGAGCTTATCAACCATGCATCAAACTCAATCTTCTGAAAAAATCCCATACGGAGGGTTTTCCCAAATCCAGTCACATATGATCAAGTGGTAGTTCATGCTAAAACAAATCCCAAGTATCATAATTCAAATGATATCTGTATCGTATGAAATGATACAAAGATCATTGCAATTGATATCTAATTGGGACGCAAAAAATGCTCAGCAAAGGGTAAGCGACTAAAAGATAATTATAAGTGTGTACCACTGGATTACTATTGATTATACTATATACAAGCTCTAAGTGAACATGTCAACTCCAATAGTTGATGCATAGGCAGAACACGTTAAAAAACAAATATTTGTGACCCGCCATGAGAAAAGGGACCACTTGGGATAAATTTTCATTTTCTAATAATTGCTAAAATGTAAATTTCAATTCAAAAATTTAATGCACATTTTCCGAAAAACGAATATACCTACCTGAGTGCATAAAAATGGTCATAACTTAGCTTATGATCAATATTTTTTCATGAAACTGGCACCATTGATTCAGTACACATCTTTAGAGTTATCAATCCATACCAAAATCTCAATATTATAAAATATCCCGAGTGGTCCCTTTTCTCATAGCAGATCACATTAGAAGTAGAAACAAGCAGAAACATATACACATGATAAGAGCACTGCTGCTCATAGGGTCGTCAGTACCGCCAAATTTAAATTTCGCCAATACCGTAGACTCCGGTTAATAAGCCATGCGCTTATAGCAGTAAACGGAATGACAGTATGCGCTTAATAAAGGATATGAGCTTATATGGCACATAACCACGCCCACACGTTTGGGCATGTGATGGATGCGAGGCCCGCTAGCGCTTGCTCGATCGAGCACTTTATTGTTTACAGTTGCCGCTCAAGATGACGAGTGCTGGCGATTTGTCGATCTTCTTGCATGATAACGTTATTCGTGGCCATCATTTCTCCAAAGATACCTGACTCCAAATACTTTCCAGCCGGTCAAGGTCAGGTTCATAGAACGCCACGCCTATTAAGCGCATGCGCTTAATAAACAATAGTTTATGACAAGAAGAGGGCATGTGCTTAATAAATAATGTGCGCTTAATAAGCAGAGTTTACGGTATTCTATATGGCCAGAGACGAAATCACCAAGTTTAAACACCGTCACATTATGCGATATACTGTACATACATACATACAACCTTACTCCTATTAGCTCCCCAATCACAAAACTCTCTTGTGTAACCCTCACTACACCAATACACATCACACCACCAACTCCATCAAGAGTTGCAAATGCAGAAATAGGTGCAACAACTAGCTTTTCATCCCTGCCATCATGTTGCTTTCATGCATGTTACAATGTATGTATGTATTTTTCTTACTTGTGAAGTGTTTGTCTTGAGCACAGCATCTACCACTCTCAACAAAGATAAGATGTCCAGTCTCCCATCCTTCTGTCCCAAGAAATGAGGGGGTGGAGAGATCCCCTTCTCAAGCCAACCACAATGGTACCTATGATGCTGCACTTTGAACCTACTTTCTCGGTTATAATGCATGCAGAATCCGGAGAAAATCATAAAAACAGGTTCATACATTGGAATGTGGAATGGAGAGACCTTAAATAGGGCAAGAATTAGGTGTGGGACAGTGAAGACTGATGAGGTCCAACAGCTCTTGGGTAGCTTTGTCGGTAAGATGATTTGAAGCAGCAAACCGATAAATTGAAAAACAACTGGTTTCTTTGCTGATAGGTGCACCATTGTACAAATGATCTGATGTTCCTTTGCCTGTACATAATATTATGTCATTGATAAAGACAGATGAAAGACATACCAAGATATAATAATTTCAACTAACCAAGAGAGAAAGAGCTCTCCAATGAAGGATGGAGGGACGTTGCCAGAAATGCCCTATGGAGCAGTGAACATCCATATGTTTGCATTATACAAGCCCTTGTAATTACTAATTACAAGCGTACAAGAAGTCATGAATATCTTATAAATTTCACGATCGACAAAAATCAACTTATTTATCATTATATGTAGGCTCCTACAATGTAATTTAATTTAAAATAGATAGTACCTTCAGTTGCCGTTTGTGATAAAATAATGTAGTCCACAGCAGATCAGTGCAGTAACTGTTCAACAATGATATTTTACACTTGACGGCTAAATCTAGCTACTGATGGATAACTACACTCAAGTACTAAAGTAGGCTAATCTATACTATTTTCAATCTAAAATTAATAGTCAACAGAGTCTTGATCTTGACACTCGCAGCAGTCCTGTCCACGATTCAGGGCCTCAGCTATAGACCAGTTCAAAGGTCATGACGTCACTAACTCCCGAGCCAGCAAAAATTCTGCAATATTTCTGAACTTTGCCCTTACAAAGTAAAATTTGAAATGGCGAAGTGAAATTTAGGCTAGATCTGAGGTTTCATAGCTAAATAAGTAGTCTAGATATCGGAAGTCGGAATTTTACGCTACTTGTGATGCAAAATCGTGCAAGTTTACAGTCACTTCAGCAAAAATGTATTGCTCTCTATGGACAACTTGATCAAGTACGTTTGCTAAAATAGTAAATTCTGTGCATGCAGTATGGAGAGTCGTAAATCATCAGGAGCTTCCTTTTATTGTATCAAAGAAGTCTAGATGATCGGAAGTTGGGTAGCTTGTTTTGGTTTATCCCCATAGAGAATGTACACATCCAATTAGACGAATTATGAAACATTTTCACTATTCCAACTATGGGATGGCCGCGCATTTCTGGCAATGGTCGTGGTCACCTCCAAGCGAACCCAGGCTTCCTGACAAGGAGTTGTGGGGGTTCTACTAACTGTTACCGTCTTCTACGGAGGCTAGTCGTGCTATACGAAGGCGAAATAAGCCTTCATTTTGACCCACCTAGTCGGCACAGCCGCCGTACACGGAGCCCATTGCTATGGGCGCTAATTATAATTCTCTACCTAGATACAGCTAGATTCATCAAACTAATGTATGTTCACTCACCTTTTTAGCTTCTTGGGCATCTAAGAACAATCGGCTGTCGCCAACAACGAAATTCAACTCTTGCTCGATCTTTACGTTCATTTCGAATGGCTCCGCCCAGGTCCATTTAATTGATTTCCGGGCCACGCGTAGTATGTGGAAAGGGGTCTTATTAGGTACAGGATGGATGCCGCAAGTGGGAGTGGCAACCTGCGCACGTGTGCCAGCGGCGCCGCACGGCATAGATAGCCGGCCACCCGTACTAGTACGGCCCGGGACCGCGTACCAATATACGACCGCGACTGGAACTGGTATCGGTAGAGCTGGTATTAGCGCCCTATCGTGCTACATGCAGCTGTACATGCACATGCAACTTTAGCTACATGCATGTCTTAAAAAAAAGCGCCAAACTAGTCTCTTCACAATCGATCTCAGTGACTAGGGGAGGTACGAATGGAGCAGGCTTCAGATGATAGCTGTGAGCTTGAAATGAATGCTGAACAGGCGTCTAGCAGTCCCACCCAACAAGGTAGAATGATCATAATTTATTTGGGTTATGTATTAATATGATATAAGGCCAAACAAACTTAATTACTAGTTTCTCAGGCTTTCAAATTTCAAGACCCATGCGGGAGGCGGCTTTTTATTTTATTTTTTAATGAAAAATGGGCGTGGCGATAGTGGCCACGCCCATTTTCGCTAGTGCTGCACGTGGTTGATACACAAGCTAGTGCTGAAATACAAGTATTGAAGTCCAACCAGAAAGATTATCTAGCCTAACAATCAAGTTTAGCTTTCTATTTAGTAGAGAAAGGTTTCACCAGTCGTACTAACCTTGTAAGATGACAAGATTTAGCCTGCACCAGATGACGTCATCATCTTTGAAGAAAATAGCTAGCTAGCTGCTGGCTAAATACCACTTTCACGGAGACTTCAGTTGTGAGATGTCAACCATACTGTCTCGAGATGCCAGAAAAGAGTTAGTTTCATGAACTCTTTACTGTATATTCCAATTTTTGTCTGTTAATTAAATTAATTAGCACGTGACTGCTCGCTGCTCACGTGAGAAATAAATAAAAAAGTTTTGCTTTCTCAAAATTTGATGCGGGCGGGCCTGAGAAACTATTAATTAACTTTGCTTGGCCTAATATTAAATGATTATCAATGTCATAGAAATTTCAATACTTGGAAGATGTGTTGGTTGCTTCAAAGCAAAACGTAGTACAAAATATTGTAGACAAATTAAAGGTCATAAAGGTGATAAAGCAGCACCCTGTCCTTCGTGCTTTGAGCAAGGAATTTCCGTATCAGAATGCAGGCTAGATTTCCGCCACTGTGGTCCTGGAGCTTCCTGGTGCACAACTACAATTACAGAAGCAAAAGAGAACAATGTAGATTTGAATCTTCCAGCATGCTGTTATCAGCTAGCTAGTGTATCACTGACATCCATGCAAATAGCACTCCCTGTCGATCAAACCACAAGCATGGCATACACTGGACCCCAATCTCCACATGACTATGGCACTGGCTACTTTACCAATTATTCCGATGAAACATGGGAACTGTGGATGAAATCGTTCAGCATGCAGACAGGTACTGAATATAAGATTTGTACAGGCAAAAATATAAACAAAGAAGCCAACACTGGCGTATTAGAAATGAATGGAAAGCAAGAAGTGTACAAAGTTATCTGGCAGAAACAGTATACGTGTCACCGTGGGGGGAAAGCTCGTTATAAGAAAGGCAGTGACAAAGAAAATGTTAAGCCACGCAATGCTCCTGGAACAAGGCTCACTGAGTGCAAAGCAACAATAAACATACGGCTTCTTAAGCTAGAATCAGGCGATCAGATTTTGTATGTGTCTTTTCCTTTATTGTCAGCCCATACTGGACACACTCCATGTTCTATTGCTGATTTACATTCCTTCAAACCCTTACCCGAGATTGTGTCACGAGTGGAGTCACTAGTCACCCACAGCCACCTTAGCCAAATCAGTTTAATGCTGGCAGTAAAGGAGTGGGTAAACCAAGAACTGATTCCTCGTCATCTTCAACAGGGAGTACTCACAAACAGACCCAGTGAGTTTGACCGCAGATATTTTCCTACAGTGGAAGATTTAAGGAACATTACCCGACACACAGTGAATAAAATTAGAAACAATATGCTTGATCAGGATGCACTTGAAACACTATTGAAACAGGAGCAAAAGCAAAGTAGTGGGTTTCAGTTCTACCTACGAAAGTATAAAGGGAGAGAAAGGAACGCAGACATTGTCAAGTAAGTCACAAGGAGCGCTAGATTGCATGTATAGCCCATAATATTATAAACCCTTTCTGTAATAGTATCTAATAATAGGAGAGAAGATACTATAACACATGCACAAGATGTTAAGCCAACTAATACTGATAAGCCAGATTTTATCCTAGCACAAAGGTAAAAGTAGATATTAAGGAAAAACCTGGTAGTGATATTAATATTGTGTGTGCATTCATTACGCAGTGACTTTGTTTCACAAGAATCACTAACAAACACTATTCAGCGGTGCATTGATCAACTGAAACGTTCAGAGACTATGAAAAATGAAGTAGCAGAAGAGGTTTCTTATGAAGATGACTCCTTTCTATTAGTGATGCAAACACAGCATCAGCAAACTTTGTTGAGAAAATATGGCAATGTAGTCACACTCATGGATGGAGTGTACCGCACTACAAAGTATGGGTTTCCATGCTTTTTCTTGGTAGTGAAAACTTCCCTAGGAATGGGTAGGGTAGTTGGTACAATAATTCCACAACAAGAAAACGAGAATCTTTTAGCTGAAGGTATAAAAGTTATAAAGGAATAGAACCCAGATTGGAGTCCTCTTTATACAATGACTGATAAAAGCAGCGTCGAACTAGGGGCTATCGGTCAAGTTCACCCTAACGCAATCAGATTACTCTGCGATTTCCATAGAAGTCAAGCTTGGGAAAGATGGGTGAACAAAAATAGTAATGGGGTATCTCCACATGACAGAGAAACAGTTCTTGACTACCTCAAGGATTTGAGTTATGCAAAAACAGGTGTGTAACAAAATATTTATTCTGATGGCTTGCCATGTTTGTACTATAGTATAGCATGACCTAACTTGTGCACATTTATTTTCACTCCAAGTATGAACCAAAAACTGCATCTGCTTTATGTACGTATGTGGTACTGTATGTACAGTACATGTGTGTACAAAAATTTAATTATGTGATACAGCTGTTTGTGGTGTACATGATACAGCTGTTTGTGGTTCAGACTCAAAGGCTGCTAGTGCTACATGTATACCATGTACACATCACACAAGTAAGCATATTTATACTGATGTACACATATGCATACACAGAGAAGCAATTCAAAGAGCTACATAGCATCATTATGTTGCAGTCATGGTATATCAACAATCCCCTTCTACAAAACTACCTTGAAAGTGAATGGCTTTCTTGCAAACAGGTTAGCACATAATAAGTATTCTCCCTGGCTCATTAATTTCTATATTACATATACATGGTTGTAGTTATGGGCACATGCCTTTCGTCAAAACTTTCACAGTGGCATTGACACAAATAATCTCACTGAATCATTCAACAATGTGCTTAGAAGACGCTACTTACCTCTTCGACACGACACCACTATTCATGCCCTAGTTCAAGTTTTAATAGAGGTTGCCTTTCCTGAACAAGAAACACGATATGTTCAGGCTACCATTAAACAAACTGGTGCCTATCGTAAGCCAAGATATGATATACCGTGCTTTCTCCAGGACAGACCAGAGTCTGTTCAAAGTCTATGTTTACTCAACATCCAAAGGGGTACTTCTATTCCTGCCAGCTACATCACCCAACTGGATCCAACATCATCAGGAAAATTTGAACTAAAGAAAACAAACTCTCATTCAGAAGGAGATAATCAATGGGAAGTTGATATATGCAATGGCACATGCACCTGCCCATCCTTTATATCTGCACATGTTCCATGCAAGCATATGTTTGCTATATTTCATCACTACACACAGTGGAGCTGGAATAGCCTCCCTAAAGAGCTTACAGAATCAGTTCATATGACCCTTGATACCCCAACATGTATGGATAATGTAATGAGTTCTAATGATGCAGACATTATCACGCAGGAATGTTCAGAAATGACACAAGAAATTCCTGTACATAGTACTCAAGGAACTCAGATCTACAGGCTGCAAAAACAAATTGAAGAAATATTGGGTAGATGCAGATCTCTTGCTTTCTTAACAAACGATCCCTCGTGCTTACAACAGGCTCTAACTCAGTGCAAAACTGTTATGGACACCTTGATGACTTCAGCAGCTGATACTGCACAACCTCACCTTCCTCCAATATTTCATTCAATTGCTAAAGCTGGAGTAGAAGAATTCAAGTGTTCTACCAAAACAGAACACAGAAGGGGCATAAAAAGAAAGGGAAACAATGAGGCTAATCCAAATGGAAAACGCAAGAAATACCAAGGTATTAACCCACTAACTGATATAACCAACAAAGGACCTGGTCGCCCACGGCAAAAACGGTTGAGAAGGAAGCCATTCCATTTCCCAAGGCAAGTAAATAGTCAGGTAAAGACAAAAATGCTTAAAGCAGCTTCAATTGTCCAAAGAGGTATGCAACTGTAATCATTCCATAATAACAAATTTAATGCTAAATACCTATGTGAAACAGCAAAACTAATGGTTGCTACCCCAAAATTGAAGAAAGTGTCTGCTAAGGAGCTATATGAGGTAATCAAGCTTAGTTATATGTAACAAGTATATTATTATCCTACTTGACTATGGTACTGTGTTGTAACCCTTTCCTGGGGTCATGACCTTCGCAATAATAATAACAATTATTGACAAATTAAATTTGAGGTGTATCCACGACTATGTTAACTATAGGTGCATTGTGATAATACAGAGAATACCCTGAAGGTCATCACCCCAAGAAAGGGTTGTAGGATATACTCTCCCTCCTTTCCTATTGTGTACTCTATGGATACTGCATAATTTCATACTAAATACAGGGACTAACCAGACCATTTCCTGCATTCGTCAAACTTAATCCGAACACCCCAGACCTCTCCATACCAGAGCTACTTGAGAGAGTGAAAGCGGAAGAAGAAAGTGAAATCCCCAAACCTACTGGAATGGCCCAAGGTAAAGTACAATTCATCACTTTAGTGCATAATATTTATATGTGTTAATAGGTCGAAGGACTTCTCTCAAATCATGCAAATGTGAAGGGTGTGTAAGGCCAGACTGTGGAAAATGTAAGATGTGTTTAGATAAACCGAAATATGGTGGGCCGGGAAAAAAGAAGCAACGCTGCTTAAAGCGGCAGTGTTTACAAAGGAGTAAATCTGCATATCAAAACCAGAAAGTCGTCCAAAATGACAATGCAACCAGTTTAGTGAAAGATTTCTCAATCTGCATCACACAGTCTGATATGGCAACACTTACTGGTCACCTCACATGGTTGAATGATCAGGTATAGCTATACAATACCTCTGCATAAGCTACTTTCAAATTTTTGGTTTCCCAGATAATTAATTTTTATTTCAACATCATTGTGTCTGAGTTCAACGAAAGGCATAAAGATTCAGAAATCTATACATTCAATACTCATTTTTATCATAAGCTTTCCAAGAGTGGATTTGAGGGAGTAAAAAAGTGGACAAAGAAGGTATTGCACAATTCTACTAAACGTTAGCTCACCTTCAGTACTGTACAGGTTGACATTTTCAAGTATCAGCTTGTACTTATCTGGATGTCATTGGTCGTTGGTGGTGTTGGACTGCAGAAAAGAACAAATTGAATATTATGATTCTCTTGGTGGAAGTGGAACTTCTTATACGCTTCGGATAAGGTATATATGTACATACAGATATATTGTAGTACTGAATTACTGAAATTTTAGTATGAGAAACTATAGGGACTACCTCATATCTGAATATCAAGACAAGAAAAAGGCTCAATCAAAGTACAACTGGCAAGCAATGACAATCAAGGTAAGTATTCAACTACCTCTGATTAAAAAAATCATTTGATTAAATTCCAAATTCATAGGACATACCACATCAAGAGAATGGATCAGATTGTGGTGTTTTTACATGCATGGTACTAAAAATTAATATTTTGATACAAAAATAGAAATTTATGCTTAGCATTCCTAATTTACAGTATGCTCGTCACAGATCACAGTCAGTTCCTTTTCAATTCAGCCAGGTAACCAACAATAATAATACTCTACATCAATCTGGTAATCTTTATCATTCTAACATCAAACAGGAACAAATGCCTAGGATAAGACAGCATATGGCCAGAGAAATTTTGGAAAAGAAACTCCAGGCACTACCTTACTAAGCTTGTTTTCATGCTAGTGCTGAGTGACTGGACAGTATAGTATAGCTAATGCTTGCATGGTTCATATTTTTATATACATACTGGTGTGCGTATAAAATATTGACATACCCTTGTAGGTGCTTCGATAGATCTGATCTCGACGCTACACAGCAGCGCACTGGGAGCAATCCATGGTAGCCGTACTCAGTACTTCACTTTGTTGGACACGGACTCTATTCTCCTTCCCAAACCCCATGCGCTATAGCTGACGTGTGCATTGGCCTTGGAACGAGGTCGGCGCGGTGCGGCGGTCAGAGCGGCGCTGCGCACGTAGCGCACGTGCGCGGATAGCCACACCCACGTATTAGTACTTTGCGGCATCCATCCTGTACCTAACAAGACCCATGTGGAAATGCCATACGCGTGCATAGCAATGTCTTTAGACTGTAATTTCTCGATTATTGGGGGTGTGACGCGATCGCATACACAGCTCTGTGTCTCAACAACAAAGCGCGCTATCAGCCTAAGACTTGAACGCGGGTTAGCTCTATGCTAGAGATTATCAACCATCAACCATGCATCAAACTCAAATTTCTGAAAAAATCCCATACGGAGGGTTTTCCCAAATCCGGCCACATATTAAGATCCTATCAAGTTTTAACAAGATTTGGTCATATCTTGCCATAAGAGGATGCCCTAGGTTAACTAAGATTTTGTATAATTTTGTATGAACGTTTTTAAGGTCTTATCAAGTTACAACAAGATCTGGTCACATCTTGCCATAAGAGGATGCCCTAGGTTGACTAAGATCTTGTATTGTGAGAAAATGATCAATATTGGGTCAAATAATCATACCAGATCTTGTTTCATGTCAAGATAATACCTAAGAAATTCTTCATGGGTGGTTTTTTATGTGTGTACAGTGTTCTTATGCATAGATTTTCTTTTCAAGTTCAGTTGAATTTGTGAATATTTCATCCCAGTTTTCCCATATTCATGTGAGTACCACAATAAATGTGACCATTGATTGTACCTGTTCATCTTCTGCAGTGATTATAATGGAGTCATTTGTGAGTGCACAATATGTGAGTACTGAAAGAAAGTGACTTTCTTATTAGCCTTTTGCCTGTGTTAGAGTTCATTATCGTTTTATACAGGATATATCTGGGGACATGGTGCCTGGTGATACACCAGAAAGGGAGGTGAGGGACAGTAAGGTATGTTGCAAGGTGTGTTATTATGTTCGTTGGGGGAGGGGGTCTTTCAAGACATACATGTACGACAGCACAAAGCAGCATCCCATGCATGCCCCTTGGGGATGACATCTCAAGAATCAAGCTGCATGCTTAGCTACATGTAACTTCTAGTCACTATGTTGCCTGATTATTATGCAGTTCCTCCCATAAGCTAGCATTTGAGCCTGTAGCTGACTGATATTCACAGACAGTCCCTACTTCAGGCAAGCCTGAAAGATACATGGACTGAGTATATTATATACACGTACATGTATAATAACAAGTACAAGTACGTTTGATGTCACAGTCGTGACTAATTTGCATCTCTGCGCATTTAAGACCTCGGTCAATGTAGAATTAACTACTCATGTTGCTACTTTCATGACATACCGTAAACTCTGATTAATAAGCGCATGCGCTTATAGCGGTAAACGGAACGACAGTATGCGCTTAATAAAGGATATGCGCTTATATGGCACATAACCACGCCCACAAACGTTTGGGCACGTGATGGATGCGAGGCCCGTTCGCACTAGCACTAGCTGGGTCGATCGATCGAGCGCTTTAGCGTTTACAGCTGCCGCTCAAGACGACGAGTGCTGGCGATTTGTCTGAAACTCGATCTTCTTGCATGACATGGCCATCATTTCTCCAAAGATATCTGGACTCCACATACTTTCCAGCGGTTCAAGGTCAGGTTCATAGAACGCCACGCCTATTAAGCGCATGCGCTTAATAAACAATAGCTTGTGACGACAAGAGAGCATGCGCTTAATAAATAATGTGCGCTTAATAGTGAGGTGCGCTTAATAACCAGAGTTTACGGTATGTGACCGGATCTGAGAAAACCCGCCATATTCATCAATCCATGAAATTTTAGTTAGCTGTATCATAGGGCTAACCTGCCTCCAGGTCTCGCACGCTTGGCTGTGGAGCTAGAGTGCTTCGTTTGCGATCGCGCCACACCCTATTATATATCTTCTCTCTTTTTCTCAAAAACTGGCAATCATGTTGATATGCTCGTAACATGGTGCTTGTAGTCACACTGTCTTGGTGAGTGTCAAGGAAGCTATTAGGTTTCAGGTCATCTTTATATAAACATTAAATATGCATACCTAGCATCCTCCATAAACCATAAACCAAGGCGGTATCAGTATGGCCTGGGCTGTTATCATGTGGGTTTTTGTCGAGCTCTTCCAGTTACAGAATGATTGAGCCATCCATGATAGAGCACTTGTTGCTCCTGTCAGTGGAGATAATAACTGATACAGACTTGATGGCATTCAGAGAGCACTAGTAGCCTAGTAGCTAGTTGTGTTAGTAAATGGACTGTGCCAGTGATTACCCTGTGTGCATACGCAAGGGGTAAAGTAATCAGTCGTATTGTCATCATGAGCACAAAAATCACCATATCTCGAGATGTAGGAATCTAAGCGACTCATCAGCATAACAAATCAATCGAATTCGGCGAAAAACTGGCTTCAGTGTGCGTCAAATCGATAGACACGGTCTACGGGCGTCACCAATAGTGCCTTTTTGTTGGCTAACGTAGCCACACCTATCGGCAGTGCCTACTCGATGCATAATGCATGCCATTGTATTTTCTGCTAATGTGCACAATTAAGTAGCCAATAATAACCAAGAATGATGACTGGTAAAGATTGTCGAAATTAATAAATCTATAGTCTATCCACATCCGCTGACAGAGCTGAAATCTGCAGCCCTATGGAACCAAATCATGTAACAGCCATGCACACAAAAGCAACTCTATAGATTGTGCAATGTGCGTATGGGGTATGTGCTCTACAGAGCTGTAGTTGTGCTATGTTATCTCTCTTCTCTTAGAGCTCAGTCGGGATGAATGTGAAGGCTTAATGCATGTAATGGCTGATTCTTGGATGGTCAGCTTTGGATGATTTCACTAACTATATTCCAAAGCAGGTACGTATGAGTGCACATCTGATAACATACTTGTGCATGGTTGGGGAGATATTTGTGTGTTTACGGTTTAATCCAGGAATCACGCATTCCGTCTTTCTCTCCCTTGAATGTGAGCCGGGGCATTGTGTAGTAGATATGATGCCTTGAGGGTCATGCACCTGTGCATCTGCCTCAGCTGGCGTGACCTGGGATAGGAGTTATATGTACTTGGAATAATTGTCTAGGTCCTACCATCTCAGTGCCATTAAGGCCTGGGTCATTGTGGAATGTAGAGTATTTACTGACAACTTCAATGCCATATATTTCAGCATCAGTACATCCTATGAACTTCTACTATGCACCAACAAAAAGTTGCATCTTCACCCTTTCTTGTAATTAAATTATGTTAATTAACCGCAAGCCATTACGTCACTGATGGCGGGGTCGTAAGTGTATGTAAACAAAATTGAACTAGAGCTCTATAGAGCACATACCCCGTGCGTACATTGTGCAATCTATAGATCTACTTCTGTTGCTGCAGCCAAACGTGTGCCACTAGCACAGTCCATGTTATGCGCATGAACAGAAAGCACAAAGCCTGTATGCATAATGCATTGAGTGGGCACTGTCGATAGGCGTGGTTATGAAGGCTAACAGGTACTATTTATGACGCTCGTGGACCATATCCCTCGATTCGAAACATTGAAGCCGGTTTTTCACCAAATGCGACTGATTCATTGTGCTTACCAGTTGCTCAGGTGCCTAGATTTCGAGATATGGTGATTTTTCTGCTGACGACGACACGACCGATTACTTTACCCCTTGCGCATGCGCACGGGGTAGAAGGGTGGAAGGTATGCACGGCTCTGATGCTGACCTTAACTATTCCATGCAGTTCATATTTTAGTGTACTAATATCTCACAGAATAGATTAGCTAGATATTGCTTACTTTCAGAGAAATGGCAAAAAGCCAGTGTACATTCTTGGGTGTGTCCAACGGCATATTTCCTCATAAAACTCGGCGAAAGTAGGTTCTTTCGAAAATCTAGCCTCATCCCCAGGCCCTTTGAGGAGGGGTAGGAGAAAGGGCCTGGTACACACTGTTTGCACATGCTCCGTTACCCTAAGAATCTTAGGGGATCGGATACTATACTATACTTCCTAGTATACTTGCCCTTTGACCTTTATTCCTCGCGCTCACGGGACATAGAACTGAGAAGAGAATGGCAGGCATAGACGGACCCAGCTTTGAGCGAGATTTCGAGGCAGCTCTCACCTATGCCCTTAAAGCTCTTGGAAACGATTTGGCATTAAAAAGAGAGCAGAAGGATGCAATGGTGACCGTTTTTCGTGGTGAGGACGTGTTTTTACGGCTACCAACAGGGTTTGGAAAGTCTGTGTTACCAATGCTTACGATTCTTATTTGATTTCAAAGTGGGTCGCACTAGTGTCTATGATCTTAGTACAGTAATTGTAATCTCACCTTTAATATCTCTAATGACAGACCAAGTAACATCTCTTAGAAAAAGGGGAGTGTCTGCTGCTATTCTTAGTAAGCGTGAGGGAGTAGTAGATAAAGACCTCTTGGCAACAGATACAGAATTGGGTACTCCTGGTAGGTATAGTTTGCTCTTTTGTGCTCTGGAGGCTGTAATTGGATCTGAGAGATGGAGTGACAATTTCTTGATTTTCCACTATCGGACAGAATTGTTGCAATAGCAGTGGATGAAGCACATTGTGTGTCCCGGTGGTAAGTAGCTTAAAGGTTCCACATTCAGTGATTTGAATATTGAGTAGCGGATTTTTTTTTTTCAAGGAGACCAGACATTAAGCAGAAAAAAAATTGTCCAAAAACCACCATATAATCGAGCTGGATGCATAGTAGAGCCTTACAATGCAAGCAGGCTGCCTTTACATCAATTTTGAGTAAAGTGGGTAGTGGTCGTCACGTTGATGTGCGCGCGTGGCCCCGCCCCTCACGTAGAAAACATTGCAAATGCATGGCTTCCAATACAAACATATGGAAAAACTTAAATCTCTAGTTTCGTCCCATTCTGGGTGCCCATGTAAAATTATCGCCCCAAGTGCTCCCAAACCCCCCATGAATTAGATTATTTAATTATTTAAATTTGCTTTTTTTTTCTACTTGGTGTATAACAAGGAGACCAGAACACTAAGCAGAAAAAAAATTGTCCAAAAACCACCATATAATCGAGCTGGATGCAGTGGAACCATACAATGCAAGCAGGCAGCCTAAATTTCAAAAGTTGGTAAAGGTCGTCACGTTTATGTGCGCGTGGGTGGAAACATTGCAAACGCATGGCTTCCCTGTACAAACATATGGGGAAACTTCAAAGGGCCGTAACTTTGATTCTAAGGCGTGAATAAAAATTCCTGAAGGTCAATTCTCTGCATTTGATCCATTCTGCTCGCCGGAACAAAAATTATGTCCCCAAGTGCTCCCAGTTCCCCCCTGAATTAATTAATTAAAGTTGTTTTTTTTTTCAAGGAGACCACACACTAAGCAGAAAAAAATTGTCCGAAAACCACCACATATAGTTGAGCTGGATGCATAGTAGAGCCATGTAATGCAAGCAGGCAGCCTATACAGCAACAAATCGGGTAAAGGTCGTCACGTTGATGTGCGCGCGTGGGGTGAAAACATTGCAAATGCATGGCTATTGAGGTGGATGCTTAGTAAAAGGCATACAATTAGACAGCCTATACTTTAATTATTATCTAAGTTGGTAAACTCATCACGTTTGTGTGCACATGGCTCCGCCCCTTACGTATCCAGTGGGCAGAAAACATTGCAAATGCACAGCTTCTCTACACAAACATATTATGAGAAAACTTTGAAAGGCCGTAACTATATAATTGTAACACTGTAAAAGTGGCATTTCCTCATCTGCAGGTAGGTAGGTAAGTAAACTTAGTGTGTGAGCAGCATGTATAGAACGTGCATGTATTAAATAACGTTCACATGCTATAGTATACATCCCCAGTCTTAATGCTACAGTAGGTAGTGACCCTTTACCATTCACATTTCCAAGTGTTTACATGATACGAGCATAATGATGAAGTGCTTAGTAGAATTCGAGTCAATATAAAACTGTAATACAAGGAGTGAAATAATACTGAGGTGTACCGTAAATTGCAAATTAAAGACAGCCTGGCTTGTGCAAAAATTGAATGCACAAAAATACACCTGGCAATATTAACGAGAATGCAGTACAGTCTATTCGAAAATTATTTAACACGAAAAGTATCACATGAAATATTATTTCAGGTACGAAATATTCGCAATTTATGGTATTACAGAATTGTGTGGTGGGACTGTACGTTGTCCACGATGCAAGAGCAAGATCCACCCATTGAGAAAAGCTGGAGGTGCAGTATTGGAATGGCTTCTGGATGTCACAAAGGGTCTGAGACTATCGAGTATGATCCAGTTGATAACTGTGCAAGGTATGTGGCAAGATAGTGGTAGTGATACAATGTTCACATGAACAATGTCAAAGTGAGCACCTGTGCTGCAGAATGGAGTGCACAAATAATAAACACGGAGGTGATCAGCATAGGAATGATGGAGAACAGTGAAAAGGGAACCACACCCCTAAACATACATCACAATTCAAGTGTGACAGATATAGAAATGCAATCCAAGAGTACGTACATGATCAATTTTGTCTGAGCAGTTTAAGTTTGAAATAATTGTGACAGCACTCAATCTAGCTCAGCTAGAGAGTGGTACTCCATCCTACAGTATGGTTATATATACACGTGGGAGAGTACTAGTCACGTGTTTGCAGCTTGCAATTGGGATTGCTAGTAGGACCTATATAGACAATGGTTTCAGATAGCACCCTTCATATAGAGTATTCATTATCCCTGGTGCTCCAGTTAGAACTTGCTGTGATAGAGTCTGCCTACAAATCAGTGCATGCATTTCACTCCTTTTGGAGCTCATCCGTATGACATGATGAGGATACAACAAAGAGATTAGTTGGTATCACTCCACCGGAAGGAATTTCGGAATGTCGAGTTGTCACTAAGATAGTCATGTATGTTGCATGCATTCAGTTTCAATCCCAGGATGTGTGTCTGTATGCACACTATAATATTATACTTAATGCCTATTTATTTACAACACTGCTGATAATCCATAAGTAGCATTAGGGATCTATATGTTTACAGCAGTATTCAGATATATAGAACAGCACGGTTGACAAACTTTAACAAGGTGAACATGCACATAGTATAGTAGTAGGCAGGCTTGAGTGCAACCACAGAGCAAGTGTGATATATATTATATACAATGAACACGCCTATGTACTTGTATGGGAATGGTTGGCTGCCAGCCTCAATCTAGTTGTACCAACTAGAGAGGGTACTCAATCATTGTGGTTTGGTGCACATGTAACTTCTATGCTTGTTTATGAGTACTGTAAGCAGGTGATACAGTGTGCACAATATTGAGCCACATTAATGAGAGTACTGGGCAGCCAAAGTCAGTGGTGCTATTGTAGATACCACATGAAGGAGAAAATCTGGGTGCATGCCGCTCTTGATCTTCGGAGCAGCGTGATCTGCATGGCTGACAGAGTACATGTCAAATACACACACAGTACATTATAGTACAATGTGGACTCAAAGTGTGCAAAGAGGATGCAATATTAGTTAAGGTACATGTACATGTGAAATGTACACCTACATGTATAGGAGCTTACAGATGTAACTGCATGTGATGAACATGGGTTGGTCAAGTGTTGGCAATATGCTGAGTTCCCAATATCAGGTGAGAGAGGGGAGCCACTCACATCTAGGTACATGGTACCCACAAAGCAGTGTGTGTGCATGCATGGTGGCAATTGCCATAACTGTCTGCACCTAAAGTAAGTAACAGGTGGGTAATGCTTAGTCATCCAAGACTTTACCAAATGGGATGGGTAGATGCTGGAGGACAGAGGATGACAAAGGCACTAGTGCTGTGAAGTGACTGTGTGCAAAAAACAGTGCTAGTGGCAAGTGTGGTAGTGTTGTAACATCACCTGACATGAGCAAGGCTCTACGTGCACTACTGCACCACTGTAGGTGTTGTCTTGTACCTGAAGCAAATGCAAGAAATTTCTGAGCAAACACATGAACATCGTCAATATCTGCTAGCATAAGAGTCTTCATACAGTCCTCACTAGTGGTGTAGAAATACACATATGTGAATATTGGCCTGTCAAGGAGAAGTGATAATGGAAACAAGTGGAAGTCACTTCCCCAGGATCCAATACGTAATGCATCAACGATGAGGGTGTTGGCTTTACGCACATGATTTCCGTAGGGGTCCATAGGGAATGCATGTTGCAGGGCTTGAATCAGAACATCCCTGTATTTGACAGCTGCATATGCAATCAATAATCTGAAAATCTTTGAAAGGCACTCACTACCACACACAACTCTAGAGAGGGCATGGTACATGCAATCCCCATCCCCTGTTGTCAACACAGGCTTGTATGTTTGTAACATTAGTGGGTGACATTGAATGCCAACAGACACAGCTGTGGGTAAAGCTGAAAGATTGGTAGCATAGACTGGAGGTAGTGCATTAACAGCTTGTGCAATGACTTCAAAAGCCTCATGCATACCATTCAAAGAGTCAATAACCTCCTGTATGGAATTTAATGAAAGTGTAGTAGTGAGCACACTCAGTGGAGAGGCACCAAGTAACTGCTGCACTCTTTGCAGTAAATGAATACAGGCACTATTTATGTTACTATGAACAGATGGCTCATCTGTACAAGGGGAATTACTGAAAGTGCTAAGCTTAAGCACTTTACTAGGGGGTTGTCCACTGCTATCACTATTGGCTCTCTTAGGTGGACGCCCTCTCCCATATTTTGGATGCTGAATACTATCAGTAGCCTGTGACTTTGAAGTATCAAAGTTAGATGTAGCACCTGACATGTTACACTGAGTACTATCAACAGGCTGAGATTTACGAGGGCGCCCCCTACCACGTTTAGGCTGTGTTTCAGTTGATGCAGTACATTTACGAGGACCTTGCTTAGTTGAGCTACACTGTGTATCTACATTTGAAGGATCAAAATTAAATTGTATGGACCCTGGCTTAGGCTGTTCATCATTCACAGATGGCTCTGGAATGGGTTCATTACTCAACAAGTCGTGAGATCTATCTGGGTGCTCAACTACATCAGTTGGGGGAGTGGGACGAATCACATCAACATTATCACACCACTGCAATAGCTGTTGATAGAAGGGTTCAAGGTGGATTGCAGAGGGATCAAACTCCCATAAAACTAGATCACTTAGATTTCTGACTCTGCTTAGAGCAACATAAGCTTGACCAGAAGCAAAAAATTTCACTCCCAAGCATACAACCGCCTTTTGAACAGTACAGCCCTGAACTCGGTGCACTGTCACACCATAGGCTAGCTGAACTGGAAATTGCTGACGTGATGCCCCATGAATTTCAATGCGCTGTCTGAACCTAGGGACAGGATATTTGTGGGATGGGTTGGCAAGCTTGGCTACAACAATGCAACTAGGATGGAGGGAGGTGACAACAGCTAGTGTACCATTGACCCAACCTCCATCTATGTTGATATTACGCCTTAAAACAACACGGGCACCCACTTTGAGAACTACTTTATCAGGAAGTCTCTCACGATACTTAAAAACTGTTTGCTTGTCAGCCTCTCTTAGTGGGTGGCCATGATGGTCAGTGTCTTAGGCTTCATACACACTCTCTCGTCCATCAATTCTGTTGATGCAAAGGTCATTAACCTCATCACACTCCTTTCTAGTGCTACAGATCACAACAGTCCTATCCAACTGTATGTTATGCATATCCCGAGGCTGAACTATACTTCTCAGAACATCAGTGACTTCTTGGTCACACACACCCATCCTGACTTTAGTCAAGACACTAGTAAGTACAGGATCCTGAGACCTTTTGATCTCTCTGAGGACTAAAACAGAAAATGTACGCCAAAGGTGGGTACCAAACAAATCACTTCTACCCACAGGAGGCAACTGGGCAGGGTCCCCAAGCATAATAACATGCCTACCACCCCAGGGTAGCCTAGATGCACCATGTTTTGCAAACTTTCTACAGAGACCCTCCGCTGTACGGAAAAGGTAATAGTCCAGCATACTGAACTCATCAATGACTATTACATCAGTCTTCCTCAATTTGGTTACCTCCACAGTGCCATTCTCTAACATGCTTTGGCACTCAATATCCAATAAAAAAAATTTGTGGAGAGTTGTACCTCCAATGAGGTGGGCAGCAACACCACTAGGAGCCACCTTTGTAACAACTAGGCCTTTGGACCTGGCCAACTCAATTAAACCCTTCAAAAGATAGGACTTGCCAGTTCCAGCTGGTCCCACTATGGCTGCACGGACCTGTTTGTTCTGGTTGAATTGACCCTCTACCCACTGGTAGACTCTTAATTGGGACTCTGTAAGTGTATTAACAAGGGTGCTCAAGTCAACACTAGAACTGGTAGGGAGTAGGTCACCAGTATCACTGTGAGGGTGATTCAACATTTGGTCCATTACAGTAGCCTCAGGCTCATCCTGCTCTCCAAGAACAGGAATATCACTCAAAAATATGTCTGCTTCTTGTTCAGATAAGAAGCCATGGTCAATATACAACTGTGCTAAGGACCTTAGCTGGTCTGTGTGAAACCCCCTTGAAATTGCCGACTGCAAGCAAGACAATGCATCAAGGTGGGCATCACACATTCCACTTTCGGCACAGAGCTCTACCCAAGACTTGGGAGGATTCAGAACAACTTCATGGTCTTCCGTCATAGGCACACTGAGTAGATACCTCTGCTGATAGTACTTCTCAGTATCATCTCCAACAGAACTGATGAACCGGTGTCTAGTAATGACCATTTTGGCCCGCCTAATCCAATAGTGACCCACTCTATCGGCTAAAACAGTACCAGGGGGGTATGTACTCAAAATAGACACCAATTGATCTCTGGGATTGGCTTCCATAAGCCAATGTTTTGAGTTGAAACCACTCTCAAGGTCAGGGTGGTAAAAGTTCACTGCTTCAAAAATGTGATTTGCAGTAATAATGGATTCAAGGGGGCAATCATTACATTCCTCACTCTGTTCATTTATTCCAGACTCAGTATAAAATTGCACAACAGCTTTAACTACTATGGGGGCTACATTATGTGCATTCAAGCACCTTTTCAATGCTAAAAGATCACAACCGCTCTGAATCTCGAACCTACACTCAGAAAGTAAATTAGCAAGGAGCACCTGAGCTGATTCCAAGGTTGACTTGGCATCCAAGTAACCACTGAAATCATCAGCACCCTTAGATTTGATAACACACTGGCTATTCGCCCGTGCAGCTTTGTTTTGCTCATCTTGGTTGGCAGAACGCCACCACTGATAAAACTCGGGATAAGTGAGTGAATCAAGCTGAGTAGGTCTCTTCAGGTAGATTTCTACCTTGGTCCGTAAGTAAATGTCCTCGCTATCATCAGAAAGTGAATCAAGCTCAAACTTTGGCTTCAGCATTCTATGGCAAGGATTCAATTCAGTCTGTAGAAATATCACTTGCCTAGACATCTGGTTCTGATGGAAGCCCATGAGCACGTCAAGCACTTCCACTGATCCAACAACACGTGTTCTGAGGAATCTCTGGGGATCACTACACTTCTCTGGGAGATCTATCTTCAGACTAGGCTCAGGTTTTGAAATGTACTTGGCTAAGTACATCTCAAAGCCATGCTTGGACACAATCTGTACATTGTGAGCTGCACCCCAGAGGATTGCTATTTCCGGGTTGTAAGGGACTACATTTTTATCTTCATCATGTCGACGCACATACAGGTATCTTACTCCACCTTCATCAAGACAGATACTTTCATGGGGGACTTCAAATGGAAACCCATACTTGCATTTAGATAATACCTTCCCATGACTACCCTTGAAACAACGGGATGGGTAACATGTTTTGTGCTGTAGCATTTTTTCAACAAGTTTCCTAAGGTAAGCTGCCCTCATATCACTGGTATCAGCTGCACGTGGCATCTCTGCCATCACAGCATGTGGAGGAGCAGTCCCTGGCTCTACCCAGATCAACATGTGCCAGTGAACTGCACCTCTGCGCTGGTACTCTTTCTTGACAATCAAGTCAGTTACTAATCCAAGTGGGCCACCTTCAGGTGATCTCAAAATGTTCATGAACCAGTCAAATCTCTTCTCTGCAGCTAGCACAGAAATTTGAGGTTTGAATCCAACTGGCTGCCTATCAGAGAGGTCTTTAGCCAGATCTTGCACCTCAAGCTCACTAGCACATGCACCCCACCCATCTCTTAAAGTGGCTTGCACTTGGGGCCACCCATCATATGCCGTAAGGGTGAGAAAAAAGTTGGGCAAACCCCTCTGCTCTACAAAGGCAACGAGATCAAGGCCAAATGACCTCCAAAACTCCTTGCTACCAGGAATAATCCTTGGGATTTCAGTCCCATAAATTGAATATGGATCAGATGGGCCAGATACTCTTTCTGCAGTCAGTGGTTCGGATAGACTTTGTATCTTCACAACTTTACGGGCCTCATGCATGCGGAGGCGGACTTTCAGCATGTAGTCATACTTAAAGAAAGGATACAAACGATCTTCTGCATAAAAGCCACGCACATCAAAAAGCCTCATCTTGACATGGGCATTAAATGGAACAGGACACTTGTGATACCATCCCCCATAGCCCCATGGGTGGAGGTGTGGAAAAGCCTTGCAGTCAAGAAACTCTTCCCCATACTTAGCCTTGCATAGGTTTACTATACTTTCTGCTAATTCAGGACGGGGATACTGACGACCAGCAAGATCGTCATGCATATCACCTCGTATGACAGGAAAATCATCAAAGTATTTTGCATCCAAGGGGAAAGCCATGGCAGCAGCCTCATCTTCCAAAAGCTTTTCGAGTGATATGCTTTGGTCCTCTAAAAGCTTGGGATTGATAAAGCTGGGCTTACAGTATCGCGTAAGTGTCTCATACTGAGAGAAAAATTTGGAATAAAGGTGGTTGTTTGCATGCATCCACCGTACTGCTCTTTTGATTCGTAGGGACGATGCAGGTGAGGGGCTCCTCTCCCAAATATCACTGTCTTTAACAGCTAGGAAACCAAACAGGCCATGATCTAGTCTTGTGATAGCATTGACTTCACCTTGAAAATGGCGATACTGAGTCATGCTTGCCTCCCTGACAGTACTAGAAAATAAGCCACAGATAGATATCTGTCCACGCTCATATTGGTTTGCTAGAGAATGTATCTCCGTGGGAAAGCTCATATCCCACTCATTGATAGGCTTCACATTTAAACTATGATCAAGGACACACCCAATATGCTGGTTTGATGGAATAGTATTACACCTACAATAGGGACAGGAGTACCATCGCTCTTTAGTTGATGTACCCCTCTCAGTGTACACAAATCCTACTGTACAGCTAGGTACAGCTCGCAAGTAAGCACTTGCAGGCGCCTCATCTTCGCTCATGCCACTGGGCATGTCCACAAGAAAGGTGTGACCACCATCAACTCTACTCCACAATAGATGGCCACACCCGTAACACACAGCTAAACCCAGTGGCTTCTGATCAAAGGTACGCTGCTGTGAAATTCTACGTGCGCAGGCATCTAGCAGCTCATCATCAATGTTCACCAATTCATTAGAGTGACACCAATCAGTTGGAAGCTCTATGGTATCATAAAACTCTGGGCATTGCCTACCATAGCCAGCTTGTCGGGTAGTCCCACGAGGACGACCTCGCTTCCTAAAGCTCTCCCCACAACTAATACAGGCCATAGCACGAACGTTGTTCACTGCGCCACATACGCTACATAGCTTAGCACGGACAGGCATTTGGCAAGTTTGTCAACAAAATTTAACTGTGCCTACCAAACGCTAAAAATTGTAAATGATTGCTATACTTTATACTTACTTAGAACACTTGGTGAAAACGATGAAAAGTTCGATTGCACCCTCCTGACCACGATTCTTTTCAGAAACGGATAGACAAGAAGACACGAGGAACTGAGCTCCAACGCCCTACGCACGCACTTATATACAGACGCGTTCTAAATAACGCACACCGGGACTCATTAATGCCCTGCGCATGCGCTGATATGCGAGCACGTTCTAAATAACGCACACCGGGACTCATAACATTGCAAATGTGTGGCTTCCCTACACAAACATATGGGGAAACTTGAAAGTGCTGTAACTTTCACTCTAGGGTGTGAATCAAAATTCCCCAAGGTCAAATCTCTAGTTACGACCCATTCTGCATGCCCATGTAAAAATGATCTCCTCAAGTGCTCCCAAACCCCCCGTGAATTAATTTATTTTGTTTTTTTCTACTTAGTGTGTAACTACTTAGTTAATTAAAGTTGTTTTTTTTCTACTTAGTGTTTTTAATTTGGGGGGGGGAGGGAGGGTAGGTATTCACTGAACTACCCTTGTCTGTCCGATATTCATGTACGCACTAGTACGTTGTGATACAAAGATTATTGTATAACTTGCATGTATTGATTGTCATAGGAGCCAGTCATTTAGACCAGTTTATGCAAGGATCGGGGAAGTCCGTGCGATTGTTCCGTCTGGTACCCCTGTGTTGGCCGCTACAGCTACTGTTACAAAGGTGGTAGGTAAGGGGTGATATTTGTAATAAGTTAGAAATGAAGGGCTGAAGAGTCGTGTACGTGTCTCCAAATAAGCCTAACATGTATTATGAAGTGGTTGTCTGTACTGACATAGACCAAGATTTTGCTTCAGTGCTTAATGAGCTATGCATACACAAAATTTCCACTCAGCGGTTAATACTTTACTGTAAATCTTTGAACGTTTGCTCTGATTTATATGCCTACTTTATATCAAGTCTTGGTGTAATCCTCCTGGTGCAGATCACATTAGCGATAATAGACTCTTTGGCATGTTCCATGCCAATACACCTGCACACAAGGACGTGATACTACGCAGCATGCAAGTTGCAGATGGCGTGGTTAGAGTAGTGTTTGCAACAGTCGCATTGGTTATGGGCGTGAATTTAGTTGGAGTTCATCGTACTATTCATTATGGTGCCCAGTCGTCTATCGAAGACTATTTCCAAGAGAGTGGTAGGGCAGGTCGATCTGGGGAACCAGCTAAGTCAACCATTTATTGGAAACCTAGAGATGCCCCTCTTAAAAAGGATTTATCCAACCCCCGAGATGCTGAGGTGGCAGCAGTTAGGCATTATTAATTTTAGAAAATAACAAAGAATGTCGCAGAATTCAGCTTTTAGACTATTTTGACCCTGTGCTGAAGGAAGATATTTTGTCACATGATCTATAACTTTTTTGTGATGTATGTGCACAAAATTATAATTTTATTTAGTTACTCTTGTTTAATACAGTGAAATGATTAGTATCATCTTCAGTGCTTGATTCTGAGTCACTACCTGACAGATCACCTCCACATGCTATTTTAGTTTCAATACTTCTGTTTTTTTTCTTCTTAATCCACTCGAACATCGATTTGTAATTAAGTCCAACAAATGGGTTCATGTTGATATCATTAAACTGAATGCTTTCGACCAAACTTTTACAACTAACACTTCATTTTTTAGCAATACTTCCACCACTTCAGTTACATCATCATAATCATCTTTGGTACAATGAGCTGATGTCATCACTGGCACATTGCTTTCTGTGTCAAATGCTTCCCTAATTTCACATAAGCTAGTCACAGATCTGGCTGCCCGTCTCATTGAATGTTCAGTAAGGTTTGACCCCATGCTGTGAATGATATCCTTTAATAGCCCATTAAGATGTTCATTGTGGAGGTCACATGGGATGTTGTGGCCTGCACCTCCATGTGTGTTCATGAATCTACCCCATTTCACTTGTAAGGATAGGGATGGGGATAAATTGGCTAGCTGAAATTGTAATCTGAGGGCCTCCCAAGCATACTTTGTGCGACGGTCATGATAAAAGTGCATGAGGAACACTTTCCAATTCTTGCACACGATCTCACCATTTCCATATTCCCAAGAATTTTTTAGTAGAAATGCTAGAGATGCGTAGTGACAAAAAAGACGAGCGTATTCATACACACCATCCTTTGTGGGAGTAAGTGGCTTCCGAAGAATAGCGTCACTATTGATGGACTACTGTTCTACTACCTGTCATGAGAGCTCAGCAATGAATTTCATCTTACTCTCATGGGTAGATAGATTAGGTAGGTTTTTGGGAATTTTGTCAGATGCAGAAATTCCAAGAATGGCACAAGCTGCTGCTATGTAATGCCCTTTCAAAACGGTGAGTAAAATATCGACACATGCATTCATTTCATCCTTGGGTTTTTGGCTGCAGGTAAACGTCGTAGGAGGCTGCAAAAGTGACCAAGTGTTCCATGATCTCTTGATAACTTTAACAATTTTTTCCATGTAAGCTGTACAACAGAACATAGTACTATTTTTTGACATGTCTTTTTCTAATGCATGTAATACAGAAATACATATACATGTACATGTACATATATGCACAGGTACATTTCTGTGTTAAGATGTAGTGGCATTCCCGTGCCCACTGGTTAGTTATTATTATATACATTTGCGTGTACATGCATGTACATGTAGGTATGACAGTTTTGTACCTGGAGTATGTACGTACATGTACTTCACTCCAGTCATTTTCCCAGCTGCCCCCTCCCCATCTCCCCAAACAAATTCTTAAGTAAACCCTCATTCATGTACTACATGTATCTTACTATTGGGAGATTCATCAGTGTGTGCCAGTCTTCACGAACAGGTTCAAGATTCTGGAGGCATTCACGAGGAGTATCACCATCCATTAAATGGTGCTGTGCACAATACTGTCGCTCACAGGTGAGCTGATCTCCTCCAGAAAGCACCTTACTAGTTGGAGCAAAATCTTCCGCTAAGTAGTTGTGTGCTGTGATCGTGATATCAAGCATGTCTGAATGTTTGGCCTCGTTCTTCATCAATACATCTAGAAAGTATGTCTCAGATTTCTTTGACATTGATGAGACATTTTATGTAGTCACAAAGTACCGGACCAACCAATACACACGGGTGGAGTCTCAAATCTCTGACATCTGTCTCATTTTGCAAAAATGATTCCGGTTTCAAAGTGCTGAGGTCAGCAGTACTTCCAGTAGAAGGGAGATCAGGCTCTGATACTGTACCCCGTACTGTTGTAGAGTGCGCACAAAACTGAATCCGTACAGCGCTTGCAGAACGAGAGAAATAGCAGCAAAAAACTTTTATTAGCCAGTCTGAATACATACATAGAATCACTATCTTATATAGAACTCAACGGAAAGTCTAGAACATTCTAGAAAGTATAAAGTACAAGTTAACACTTAAAGATTCACATAATAATACTGACACTCCATAACTAACACTTCTTACATTCACATAGACCCCCACTGCAGGTTATTGCACAACTCAGAATAAGCATAATACTAATTATTACAATTACTAATAACAAGCTGTGTAATTACATCTATTACAACACTCCCACTTAATTCACAGGTTGGTATACAGTTACAATGTTTCCATGCCCATTGCTAAACGCAAACTTTCGAACTGTCCTCTTGAAAGGGGCTTGGTAAACATATCGGCAATCATTTCTTTTGTTGGACAGTAATATAGATCAATAATTCCCATTTGCATAGCTTCACGAACAAAATGGTAGCGAATGTCAATGTGCTTTGTCCTAGCATGTGCTGTAGGATTTCTTGCAATTGCAATAGCACCCTGATTGTCTTCCATCAACACAGTTGGTTCACTGAGAGTCACTTGAAGGTCAGTCAATAGTCGTCTAAGCCATACCGCTTCCTGAGTGGCAGCACTGAGAGCTACGTACTCTGCCTCTGATGTTGATAAAGCCACAATCGCTTGCTTCTTACTGTACCAACTGATAGGTCCTCCAGTCATCAACAAAAGGTTTCCACTTGTAGAATGTCGATCATCCTGATCACCTGCCCAATCAGCATCAGAGTATCCAACAACTGATAGATTTTCACACTTCTGATACTTTAGTGCTAGAGTGGTGGTTCCCTTCAGGTATCTCAGAATCCGCTTTAGAGCAGTCATGTGAGCTTCTGTTGGCTTTGAGTTGAATTTCGACACTGCTCCCACTGCGTATGATATATCTGGACGAGTTGCACAAGCAGCATAGAGTAAGCTACCCACCATGGACTGGTATGCAATTGGGTCAACTTCTTTGCTGACTCCATCATCTTTTTTCAATCTGACACTGGTATCGGCTGGAGTTGAAGAGATCTTAGCTTCAGACATACCATATTTTTCTAGCAACCTCTGAATGTATTGCTCCTGATGAAGCCACACGCACTTGTTACTTTCATCCTGCACGACAGTGACACCTAGACAGTAGTGAAGCTTGCCCATGTCCGTCATCTTGAACTGAATAGCCAGGCTGTCTTTCACCTTTTGCATCTCTCACTGTTGCAGTAATCAAGATCAAATCATCGACGTATACTGCAATGACTGTCAGTGTATCAATATTTCGAATATACACACAAGGATCTGCTTCACTTTGCTCAAATCCCATCGATTCTAAGTAATCCTTGAATGCCGAGTACCAGCACCTTGGTGATTGCTTCAATCCATAGAGAGATTTTATTAGCTTGCAGACATGATTTTCTTTTCCTGCTACAACATAACCACTAGGTTGCTCCATATATATCTCTTCATCATGTTTCCCATTGAGAAATGCGGAAACAACATCCATCTGGTGAATTAGCATTTCATTTTGCACAGCAAAAGCAAGTAATGATCGGATAAATGAAAATCGTACTACTGGTGAAAATGTCTCCTCGTAATCAATTCTGTACCTCTGAGCATAACCTTTTGCAACCAAACGTCCTTTGAATCTCTCCACCTTGCCATCACTTCCGTACTTCACCTTGAATACCCATTTACATCCAATTGCCTTGCGATCCTGTGGCAATTCCACAAGCTCCCACGTCTCATTCGCTATAAGTGAATCATATTCAGTGTCGGCAGCTGATTTCCACTCCTTGGCATACTCGCTCTTCAAAGCTTCTTCAATGCTTTGTGGCTCTGAGATCTGATATACATTGTATGCACTGTGATGAAACAGATCCTCCTTTGCCATATCAGCATATTCGTCAATTCCATATCGAGTTGGAGGTTATCTTTGTCTCACTGAACGTCGTAGGCTTTCCTCTGATGTGTCATCCAAATGTTGGAGGTTATCTTCTGACTGGGGACATTCTTCTAACTTCGAATTCACTTCCAAAGTGTCCTTTTGTTTGACATCTCCCTTTTCGCTAGATTGGTTGAAATCAATTTCATTGAAAATTACATCCCAACGTACGATGACCTTGCGTGTCATTTCGTTGAACAATCGATATCCTTTAGATCTTGTGCTGTATCCAATGAATCGTAGCTTTTCAGCTTTCTTATCCATCTTTTGTCGCTTCATGTCTGGTATGTGAGCATAAGCTACACAGCCAAATACTTTCAAATGAGTCACAATAGGTTTCCTTCCATACCACTTTTCATATGGTGTCACATTTTCTTTGATGGCAGTTGTCGGCATTCGATTTCTGATATATGCTGCAGTGGCAATTGCCTCTGCCCAGTAGCTATTGGGCAATCCAGCATGAGCAATCATGGCACGAGCAGATTCTACTAGTGTCCTATTCATCCTCTCAGCGACACCGTTTTGCTCGGGTAAATATGGCACGGTAAGCTCATGCTTGATACCTCGTGACTTCAGATAGGCTTTAAATTCTTGTGAAAGATATTCACCACCATTGTCTATTCGTAGTTTACAAATCTTTTCGGTACTTTCCTTTTCAACCTCAGCCTCAAATTCCTTGAATTTTGAAAATGCTTCAGATTTATGTTTCATGAAGTAAACTGCACAGCATCGTGAATAATCATCAATGAATGTCACAAAATATTTTTTTCCACCAAATGACTGTGCATTGGGCCACACACATCACTGTGTACCAGTTGCAGCTTCCTAGTGGATCGAATATCTCCCACTGGTTTAAACGATTGTCTATGCATTTTTCCTTGGATGCATCCTTCACAGAAAGACAACTGTGCATTACCATTGATCGTCATACCAGAAACAAGCTCCTTGTCAACGATTTTCATTAATTGTTGCTTATTCAAGTGTCCTAATCGCTGATGCCACAGATCAGCATCACTTCTCTCTTCCAATGCTGCTGATGCTTCCTCCTTTGTGGCAGGCTCACAGTTCAGATGATATATCTTGTCGACCAGCGAGCCCATCCCACGCAGCTTTCCATTTCTGTCACGAATCCAACACTTTGAATGACTGAACTTTACACTATTTCCCTTAGCAGCTGCTGCCCTAACTGACAAGAGATTGCAGGCAAGTTTAGGTACATACAGTACTTGATGCACAACAGCTCTCTTAGGGTCACTGACATTAAACACCATGCTTAAGTGAACATTTCCAACACCTACAGCTTCAACAGACCTACCATCACCAAGCCCAACCTTCTCAGGCTTCTCAAATTCTCGGTAGTCTGTCAGCAGCTCCTCACGTGTCATGTGGCTAGACGCTCCAGAATCTACCAGCCACTTGCCCATCTGTGGGGTACTCCCTGAGCCAACCGACGCTGCAAATGCTCCAGCACCATCTGAATCGGAACCAGATTGCTGCTCTTCAGCAGTCTTAGCTCTATGAACTTCCCTCCTCTCTGGACAATCACGACGAATGTGTCCCAGTTCACCGCATCCAAAGCTATTCAATTGCTTTCTCGTCCTAGAATCTTTCCTTCGTTGTCCCACTAATGCCAGATCTGACTGTCCAGCACTCGTAACTGTTGATGTATCACCAAACTTTCCACTCAATTTCTGCTCCTTGTGAACAAGAGCTTGCTGCACAAAACTTAATTTGACATCTTCAACTCGAGCTTCCAGTGCTGTCACCAGAGTAGAATAACTCTGTGGTAGGCTCCCCAACAATGTCACTACTTGATCTTCTGCAATGGGAGCACCAATCGCTGCAAGCTTATCTGAAAGTTCCTTCATATGTTTCAGATGCATTTCCATAGATGTTCCCTCTCTCATTTCAGTCCTAAAATACTGCTTTTTCAAATAGAGCTTATTGGCCAACGTCTTGCATTCAAAGTGTTCACAAAGTTTGTCCCATGCGTCTTTCGGCTGATCATACGATGTCACTAAGTACAACTGAGAGGTACTTATGGCCATAATAATTGTGGAGAATGCTTTCTGTGACTTCTTAGAAAACTCTGCCTTCACAGCCGCACTAGCATCTTCAGCAAGTTTTTCTGTGCCGTCCACGTATCCCCAAAGTTCTTTGGCCAGTAGCAAGTGGTGCATCTGAAACTTCCATGTCATCCAATTTGAGTCATCCAGCTTATCAACTGTCCACTTTTCGTTCGTAGTAGACTCGGCCATCAGTGTTTCAAACTCAACCTGGCAACAGCCACAACAATTCGAAAATGTATCTCAGCAAATCAAGTTCTTGATTACAGCCGCTGCACAGGGTTAACTGGTAGACTCATAGACTGGGCCCATAACCTGTTGTAGAGTGCGCACAAATCTGAATCCGTACAGCGCTTGCAGAACAAGAGAAACAGCAGCAAAAAACTTTTATTAGCCAGTCTGAATACATACATAGAATCACTATCTTATATAGAACTCAACGGAAAGTCTAGAACATTCTAGAAAGTATAAAGTACAAGTTAACACTTAAAGATTCACATAATAATACTGACACTCCGTAACTAACACTTCTTACTCTATGCTGCACAACTCAGAATAAGCATAATACTAATTATTACAATTACTAATAACAAGCTGTGTAATTACATCTATTACAACACGTACTACCAACATTGAATACATGTGAAGCATTGATTTCTGATGATCAGAACGAGCGTCACGAACACCTTTGCTTTTCTGTACGTTGTCACCAACAAATTTGATAGGCTCCTCGGCTGCTAATCATTCTTGAAGAGGAGCAGTATGGAGACCACTGATCTGATCTACCACCTTTAAGGTAGCAGGATAACTCAATGCCACACATACATGATTTAGACGAGCATATACCTATTATGTGTAAAAATGTATAGTTGTTAGTACCTGCCCCTTATCCGGCCCCAAGGATTTATAACGTATACCCAATTTTTTGTTTGTGCTAGTATAATTTAAAGCATGACTTTGTACGTGTATGTATGTATGTATGTATATACCTGCTTGTGTGCATGAGAAGAAAATAACAGTGACATATGTGACCGGATTTGGGAAAACCCTCCGTATGGGATCTTTTCTGAAAATTGAGTTTGATGCATGGTTGATAAGCTCTACCATAGAGCTAACCCGCGTTCAAGTCTTAGGCCGATCGTGCGCTTCATTGTGGAGATACAGCGCTTTGTTTGCGATCGCGCCACACCCCCAATAATCGAGAAATTACGGTCTAAAGCTATGCACGCGTATAGCGTTTCCGCATACTACACGTGACCCAGAAATCAATTAAAATTGGACCTGGGCGGAGCCGTTCGAAATGAACATAAAGATCGAGCAAGAGTTGAATTTCGTTGTTGACAATGACAGCCGATTGTTCTTAGATGCCCAAGAAGCTAAAAAGGTGAGCGAACGTACAGTAGTTCGATGAATCTAGCTGTATCTAGGTAGAGAATTCTAATTAGCGCCCATAGCAACGGGCTCCGGGTACGGCAGTTGGGCCGACTAGGTGGGTCAAAATAAAGGCTTAATTTGCCTTTGTATAGCATGACTAGCCTCCGTAGACGTCAACAGTTAGAAGAAGGGCTGTTCGACATGTATATGGAAAAATCTGGACTTCGACAAATTTCGACCTGAGCTACTAAAAACGCGCATTGCGCGAATCGCGTGCGGATCCTTTACGGAGGGTTTTCCCAAATGCGGTCACATATATCTTGGAAGACCAACCATCTCCGTATTCCTTTCTTTCAGTATGATAGCTGCTGACATACAAACTGCTGGATAGTGATGGTCACTTTATATTTCTGCGATCACAGTGTGATACCAAATGCATCAGTAGCTGTAAAAGTGTTGGGGCTTTGGACTCCATCTCATCCACGTACGATTTCCACTTGAATTGAGAAAGCTTTTCGGGTGCTGTTCTACGAAAAATAGATGGCTCAGCTCGTCCACATGAAACGGAGCATTCATCATCAATCTGTGTCAGCACTTTGCGAAGTAAAAGATCCCTCAAACCATCATGTGCAAATACTGTTCAAACTATGGTATCCAAGTGCCCACCAGCAAGAGCTCTACCGATTCGACTGAGTGAGGATTATAATTCAGTGGTGAATGGTACATGCCTGCTAGAAGTAGACACCGTAACCTAATAATAATTGAGAGATTAGTGATTTGAATACATATAAGTACGTATCACTGTGCATAGTCTGTATGTTTACATACCTGAACTCTCTTTGCATACCATGTTCAGTTGGTACCAACAGTATTTGCTTATTTCTGTGGGGATCGTCTTACTGTTTGATGTACTGTAATTAAGTACTATGTAATATTTAATACACTAGGGTGCACACATATAGCTACCTTGATCTGTCTGTGGTGGTATGTTTTGATGGTGTGGAGTGGTAGAGAGGGGTTCATGTTACAATCTATAGTGGGTTAGAGTTTATTATACTTTTCTCTTGCCTAGTCTGCACCACCATAGCTCACCTCTAAAGTCCAATCTCTTTCCTAACCCAGGTCGTTTCATTGGTGGTTGAGATTTGAGTGTGTCCCTCTCTACCACTCCACACCATCATCGATCAAAACATACCACCACAGACAGATCAAGGTAGCTATATGTGTGCACCCTAGTGTATTAAATATTACACCAAGACCCTCCTGACTTGTATTTTTGGCCTCTTCTGCCCCTGCTTACCCATGCATGGACTAATTTTGGCCTGATAGCTATTTTTTCCCATTGAACGGAGTGCATGAAGCTTGGCATGTACAGAATTGGCTTTATTTCTGCATGTCTGACAAATGTAGGGAGAGTGTTGTGTGGAATGTACCACTGGAAGATAGAGCTCAAGATTTCAGGTAGATGATTCCTGATCGATAAGGGGGTAAAAAGACCGACACAATGCATGCTTGGATTGAACCTTCCCCAGACAGAATCTGCACTCTAGTAGCTGGACAGACGTTGCCATGATAGATTGGACTCGAACAGCTGTGACTCGCGCGCACGTGCGCTCTCGCCAAGGTCAGGAGGTCATTCCGTATTCTTTATACGTGTTGGATCGTTTCATTTATCAGTATATTATACACGAGGCAAGGGTTCATGAACGGAAAATTTTACGGTAGTTTTTACGGAAAATTTGATGCATGCGCAAACAGTGTATATCAGGTCCTTTCTCCTCCCCCTCCTCAAAGGGCCTGGGGACGAGGCTATCGAAAATCTACCCTGTGATATTATAAATCTTGTTGATCTTAACCTATCTAGCCTGTCAACTTGATCGGCAGTTGCCTCTTTCTATTCCGCCTAGCTGCACCACTGCTAACTAGCTGACTGCAGCATATTTGTCACGTGATTGGGTGGCCACGCCCACTTCAATAATCATGAATCTGGCCAAAATAGAGGAAGTTCAACCGTCTCTACTGTCAAAAACAACAGGTAAGCTACTAAATGGAGCGCATGCATGTCACAAAAATGAGCTAATATGCCAAGATGAGCGAGCGGTAATATAGTCGCTCATTGTTTACTAGGCATGGCCGGTCATATGACCATCGTTGTAACCATAGAAACACTCATGAATTCGATTAACCCTGATGACCCTCGCCCGTTTATCTGATCCAGGCCTTAACCGCGCTGAGATATCCATTATTGTTGGTGGTTCTCTTGTATATGTGACCCGCTATGGAAAAACCGACCACTCGCGATTTTTCATGAAAATCGCGTTTTGGGTATAGGTCGACGCAGAATTTACTGTAGAGTTCAACGGTCAAAGAGCCAGGCTCTAAAAAGCTTCCTAAGCCGAGTTATGGCCAAAAAATTGTACACGGGTCACCCGTGCCTCAGTTCATAATTTTTCAAGAAACGGAGCGTTTTGTACGTACATAGCTCAACGTTCAATGTTTCCGTATACGCTCCGTATTACACCACGCGGTTAGCGCCATAATGAATTTGCCGGGAAAGATGGCCACAGAGAGAGCGCCAGTACAGCAGTCCTGGTCTTAGGGAGAAGATATCGAGAGAAGCGATGGACTCTACACTTCGTAAGTTGTCTATGATTGTTCTTATAGCTAAGGCTGCATGTAATAAACACCCCTGGGTGTGATTCTACATGAAGTACTTCTGGCAAAGTACGAAGGAGTCTGACACATGAGATAGCCATTCGTAGCTGTGAATTTACTAGCTAGCTGTGTGCTGTTTGGTATGAGCTACGATTGTGAAAAGCTCAGTATGCCTTTGTTGTAGAAAATGTAATTTTGAAGGCTCTGTACTACGCTGTACAGGTTGTGAAAAGTTTTTATACCCTTGTAGAAAATGAAGGCTCTGTACTGCGCTGTGAGTCTACCAACTGACTGGATGTGATGCTCTCACTGTGAGGATGAGTCTGCTCACTGTTTAAGGTTTGGAAAGCTAAGGTACATGTATAGTAAACAGGGAGAGTTTGTGTGCATGTTGAAGAGTGTGTGTGTGTGCATGTACATGTATGATGTACTTGTAGAAATTGGGAGGAGGGGGAAGGAGAGAAGGGCTTAAAGCCAGCGACAAACATGAGGAAGGAGAGTCGACTAGTCTTGTATGAGATCGTATACGGTGGGAAAGGTATGCATCCAAGCTGGCACATTTCAGCTGGGGGTTGTGTGGATGTCAACAAGGATAGTGGCTGTTGACTCAACAGTGATTCTGAGACTGATACATTGACAAGGTCTTCTCAGTAGTTGTTTATGAAGTTTGCTGCACAGGTACTAGTTCCTTCATCCTCGTCCATAACCGTACAAGTAACATGCATGTCGAATTATCTGTGAATGTACGTGTATGTCCATGTAATTTACCTCGGTATTTACATGTACCTCCTCTCTCTCTTTCTCTCTAACTCTCTCTCTCTTTCACTCTCTCTCTCTCTCTCTCTCTCTCTCTCTCTCTCTTTCTCCCTCTCTCTCTCTCTCTGTTCCCCCCCCCCCCCTCTCCCCCCGTTCCATCTATAGATCTCTTTCTCTCTTCCCCCCCCCCCTTAGATTCTCTGAGTCTTCAGACAGCTCAAGGCACTGTTGTGCTCAAGGCTGTGGGCTCCCTCAGGCAGGACTGGGCTGCTGCTGTTGAGCTCTGCTGCTCTACATAGATAGTTAGGCATTGATATTGATTTTAGTAAACAATTCAATTCAGTATTATGACAGTGTATTGTATGATTAGGGGGTGGGGTGGATGGGTGGGACTAGATTCTTGAGTGACTTCTGGTGCCGTCGATCGTGGAGACGAGGATGAGCGGCTGCTCTGTGTAGGATAGAAAGCAAGACAAGGGCCTCTAGTCGGCCACTACTGACTTACTGTGCTATGCTAGCTCGCTAAGCGCGGGTATCGTCATGGTGATCGACCGCGACTTGTAGATTATAATAGATTGATAACACTGTAGGTCCGTTCACGTAGCTAGCTAAAACTGAACGCCATTCTTTCTTTCGAGCGGTACACACACTGAACAAGCTCGGATCGAGCTGAAATTTTATAAATGGATGGGCAAAGGACTATACTTTCAGAATATCCAAAGAAAAAAAGTTCGAAAAAATAACGTTGAGTCGAGTATCGAACCCCCTACTGCAAAATCATATTTTAGCGCGAGTGGTCGGTTTTTCCATAGCGGGTCACATATGTAATATCTGAAGCTAAATGATACACACCATCTCTCTCTGTAGAGAGAGAATGTTTTTGTTCATGGAGCAAGGCTGTGCAGCGAGTACATTGTGTATCGATTTGGTATGGCGAAATCTGGCTAATAAGTGCAATGCACTTATAGTATTAAGTGGAGTGGTAAGTATGTGCCTAATATAGGATTTCATTTCGCAGGGCCCCCTACTCCCCCAAACATCTATGGAGTTATTACACACATGCAGCTTACTTCCCATTTCAAAATGTACCTCTGGTCTAGCACATGCTACTACATAATATATCATGTATATCCTAGACTGACAATCTATGTAATAGTACATGTAAAGTGTGGTAAAATTACATCATGTATGGGTATTTATTTAGGACAAGTTTCCACATTGTCTTACATTTCTTACCCGAGGGTGGGAGTATCAGGTAACTGACACAAAATTATGTTATTTGGGCTATAGCCTGAGTGAGCCCAACAACATTGCATGACAGTATTGCACGGTGTGAATCTTTCAACAGAATCATTTGATTGTGGAATCATGCACAGCCATCCACTTTCACTTTATCTGACTCAAAACAAAAAGTCATAGGGTTCCTGTTCAACCACTTCCTATAAGTAGGAAAAAAAGAACAAAATCAATGTAATATAATTCAGTTCAACCCCAAACCATCCCACTGCCATAATTCAAAGACCAGCATGAAAAAAAACAAAATTTATATATTCCAGAATTTTCAATTTCACTTTCATTGTTGGTTTATAATAATATGTCATTGTAAAACACACTACTGTCCAGATGCTCTATAGCACCGGTTTGAGTCCTGTGTGGGCCCATTTTTTGCCAACTTTTTTTTCACTATTGGTGAAGGTTGTGTACATACATACATACATACAGTATTATAATGTTTAAGTGTCTATAATAGGCAAAGCCACATCGTGGTCAGCAGCTACTGCAAGTGTATAGGCAAAAATGATCAGTGCACAGCTAATTATGCCATCAACAAGATTTCTTCAGACAGATGCTAACAATGTTTTTTTTTTTTTTTTTTTCAAGGGGACCACACACTAAGCAGAAAAAAAATGGTCCGAAAACCAACTCACAGTCGAGCTGGATGCATAGTAGAGCCATACAATGCAAGCAGGCATCCAAATAGCAATGTTTGGTAAAGGGTCGTCAACGTACCCCGCGCGCCCGTAATTTTTTTTTATGGGCAAACATTGCAAGTGAATGGCTTCCTGTATAAACATATGGGAATACTTCAAAGTGCCATAATTTTAATTCTAAGGTGTGAATCAAAATTTCCTGCCATCAAAATTCTAGTTTTGACCCATTCTGCGTGCCCATGTAAAAAATATCTCCCCAAGTGCTCCCAAGTCCTCAGTGAATTACATTAATTATTTAAATTCTTTTTTTTTTTCTACTTAGTGTGTAACAAGGCAACCAGAACACTAAGCAGAAAAAAAAAATTGTCCGAAAACCACCACATAGTCGAGCTGGATGCATAGTAGAGCCATACAATGCAAGCAGGCAGCCTATACATCAATTTTGACTAAAGTGGATAATGGTCGTCACGTTGATGCGCGCGCTTGGCCCCGCCCCTCACGTACCGCGTGGGCGGAAAACATTGCAAATGCATGGCTTCCTATACAAACATATGGGGGTAACTTCAAAGGGCCGTAACTTTAATTCTAAGGCGTGAATCAAAATTCCCCAGGATCAAATCTCTAGTTTCGACCCATTCTGCGTGCCCATGTAAAAATTGTCCTCCCAAGTGCTCCCAAAGCCCCCATGAAGTAGATTATTTATTTAAATTTGCTTTTTTTTTCTACTTAGTGTATTATTTTTTTTCAAGCAAACCACACACTAAGCAGAAAAAAAATTGTCCGAAAACCACCATATAATTGAGCTGGATGCATAGTAGAACCATACAATGTAAGCAGGCAGTCTATACTTCAATTTTGTCAATAGTTGGTAAAGGTCGTCACGTTTATGTGCGCGCGAGGCCCCTCACGTAGCGCGTGGGTGGAAAACATTGCAACTGCATGGCTTCCTATACAAACATATGGGAAAACTTCAAAGGGCCGTAACTTTAATTCTAAGGTGTGAATCAAAATTCCCCAAGGTCAAATCTCTAATTTCGACCCATTCTGCGTGCCCATATAAAAATTATCTCCCCGAGTGCTCCCAAACCCCCCAAACATTAATTAATTATATAAATTCTTTTTTTTTTTCTACTTAGTGTATAATTTCAAGGGAACCACACACTAAGCAGAAAAAAATGGTCCGAAAATCACCACACAGTCAAGCTGGATGCATGGCAGAGGCATACAATGCAAGCAGGCATCAAAAGAGCCATATATACAATGTTTGGTAAAGGGTCGTCAACGTACCCCGCGCACCCGTAATTTTTTTTATGGGCAAACATGGCTTCCTATACAAACATATGGGAACTTTAAAGTGCCATATCTCTAATTCTAAAGTGTGAATCAAAATTTCCCGCCATCAATTTTTTAGTTTCGACCCATTCTGCGTGCCCATGTAAACATTATCTCCCCAAGTGCTCTCAATCCCCCCGGTGAATTACATTATTTAATTTCTTTTTTTTTTTCTACTTAGTGTGTAATTTCAAGGAGACCAGAACACTAAGCAGAAAAAAAAAATTGTCCAAAACCACCACATAGTTGAGCTGGACGCTTAGTAGAGCCATACAATGCAAGCAGGCACCCTATACTCCAATTTTGACCAAAATAGGTAAAGGTCGTCACGTTTGTGTGCGCGTGCCTAACGGGGATTCCCCGTTTTTCACGTAGCGCGTGGGCGGAAAACATTGCAAACTCATGGCTTCCCTATACAAACATATGGGAAAACTTCAAAGGGCCGTAACTTCAATTCAAAGGCGTGAATCAAAATTCTTTCAGGTCAAATCTCTAGTTTCGATCCATTCTGCGTGCCCATGTAAAAATTATGTCCCCAAGTACTCCCAAACCCCCCATGAATTAGATTATTTATTTAATTATTTAAATTCTTTTTTTTTTCTACTTAGTGTTTAATTTCTCTATAATATCTTTATGCATTAGCATGGGATACATGTATAAGTGCAATATGCACTATCATATAAACATGTAACCAAATAAACAAAAACAAAACAAAAATTACAAGAGCCAAGTTGACAGAGCATAGAGGCTAAACATAAGACAATAATAGACGTTTTTAACAATTAAAAGTAGGAGCAGAAGCAATAGAAAAAGGTAAGGAATTCCATAATGAAATAGTTTGCGGGAAAAAGGAGTGCAGAAATGAATGCATAAGGTTGATAGTACAAATTAGTTCTACCACTACGAGTAGGGTAGTTTAACTGGCGAGTAGTTAGCGGGGAATTGGGAAACTCAAAAACCCCATTAATTAGCTTATAAAAATAACATAGATTTAAGTGAGTCCTGCGTGCCTTGAGATCTGGGAGTGCCGTTTGCTCCAGGGCTTCAGCATAGGTTAAGTCCCATCGCTTGCAGCATACCTTAAGTGCGAACTTCTGTACGTTCTCTAATTTTTGGATATCTTTCATCAAATACGGGTTCCAAACCTGCGTTGCATATTCTAAATGCGGCCTTACTAATGAAGTGTATAGCCTAAGTAGAGTTTGTTGTGAAGACCAGCTATAAAACTGACGGTAAATAAGGCCAATGATCTTATTCGCTTTACTCCTTATCCGTTCAATATGGGCAGACCACAATAGGTCATTTGTAATGATGACACCTAGAGTTTGTTGTGAAGACCAGCTATAAAACTGACGGTAAATAAGGCCAATGATCTTATTCGCTTTACTCCTTATCCGTTCAATATGGGCAGACCACAATAGGTCATTTGTAATGATGACACCTAGATACTTACACGAGGATACTTTTTCAATAGCCTTGTTGTGGAGAGTTAGAATAGGAGCTGCCACCGAGTTACACTTAAGTCGAGATATTATCATGTACTTGCATTTGCTTCCATTCAATGTTAGATTATTCTTGTCGACCCAGGTAGAAAGGGTATTTATATCACTTTGTATCTTAGCATAATCATCTGGGCAGCTGATCTCCCTGTATAGAAGCATATCATCAGCATAAAGGGTAGTGAGACTTCCGCAATTTAACTGCTCATCTGTTGCATCATTAATGTATAATAAAAACAAAAGGGGACCGAGGACAGATCCCTGTGGAACTCCAGACAATACAGGAACCGGTGCAGACTCTTTTCCATCAAGCACAACGTACTGTTTTCTATCGTGTAAGTATGAGAACAACCAATTTGAGACCTGTTGATTAATACCAGTTGATCGTATTTTCTGTAGTAGTATTCGGTGTGGAACAGAGTCGAAAGCTTTGCGCAGGTCGAAAAAAACCGCACATATTTCTTTGCCCTTATCCAAAGATTGAAACCAATGATTGGTAACATCAAGTAGAGCAGATACAGTAGATCGTTTGGGGCGGAAACCCCACTGCTGTAAGGCTAGCGGGACAGTGGATTCCAAGTGTTTGTAAATCATTTTGTGCATATGTCTTTCCAGAAGCTTACTAAGTATAGATAAGAGCGATATAGGCCTGTAGTTACTGGGTTGACTTGAATTGTCACCTTTCGGAACTGGAACAACAGATATTTTCCACTCCTTTGGTACTTTACCGGATTCAATGGATTTGTTGAACAGTGCTGTGATTCCCTTGGCAATTGATTCAGCTGTAGCTTTCAGCATAGTTGCTGATATCCCATCTGGCCCTGCTGCTTTAGATGTATCAAGATTTCGCAGCATATCAAGAACTTCTTCCTCTGTACACAACAATTCAGCATGTTCATCAGCGTCATTATCAACAAAGGTGGACATGTCATCATCAGAGAGCACAGGGATGCTAGTATTAAAACATTGTGAGAAGAAATTATTTAGGATGGCTGCCTTCTCTTCATCATCTGAGATAATGTCCCCATTGCAATTCCTGAGGAAAGGGATCCTGGTCTCTTTCTTAACGAATTTGGCCGCTTTCCAGAATGCCTTTTGGTCAGCTGAGTTCAAAGTATTGAAGTAGTTTCTTTTTGCACGTTTCATCTGGTTTGCCACTTCATTGCGTTTCATCCGATACATTTGCCAATGGTTCTGCTTCCGGCTTCGCTTAGCACACTTGTAGGCCAGGTTCCTAGCACGCATAGATTTCGTTAATTCTGCATTAAGCCAAGGTAAGTTGCGCTTCTTCTGTATCATTTTGTGTGGTATACACTGCTCCATCACAGATAAAAAATTATATTTCCAGTTGCTCCAGGCTTGGTCAATATCGCAATCTATGAGAGCAGCAAAGTCAGTGGCTTCTAGAAGAGAATTTGCTGTTTCAAAGTCAGCCAAGCCATACCGCCAGATCTTCCTTTTTGCTGCTTTCATACGATTGGTGGATCTCCATTTCAATGACAGCTGCACTCCATTATGGTCTGATGTACCTAGAGGTGGAACAACTGAACAAGATATTAACTTGGATGCGTCAGAAATCAAGGCTAAATCAATAAGAGATGTGTTTCCTTGAGGGCTGGTATGGGTGGGTTCTGATACTACTTGTGAGAGTGAAAAATAATCTAAAATATTACACAAATTAGAGAATAAAGGATGGGATGGGTTATAAAAATTAATATTAAAGTCCCCCATTAACACAAAATTAGTAAAACTATGTACATTTGCATCTAGTAATGAAGAAAATAATAAGTCTAGAGTGTCTGTAGGTGCACTGGGGGGACGATAGAAAAGGCCTACATGCACTTTATGAGAAAAACCTGGATTAACAACTGAAAGTAAAGCAAATTCAAGATCATTAGGACAACTTAACAAAACTTCAGTAAATAAATGTGACTTGATATAAAAAGCTAGCCCACCACCATGCCTGTTTCTGTCAAACCGGGTGATACAATAACCAGGGATGGACAATTCACAATCTGATATACTATCACATAACCATGTTTCCACAACACAGACTACATCAGGGATTCATCTCAATTACGAATCGCCAGCCTAATGCAAATGTTCTCACTATTTCAAAGCTTTTTCCTACTTAGTCTTCTTGTTATACTATATACAACGAAAAATATTTTCAGAAAGTGTCGTTTTGTGTCATAATGCACCCGATTGGTCAGAACGGTAGGGCCGTGTGCAAAAAACATGGTAACCATGGAGATGCACGAGGCGCAAAGCGCCGCGCCCTCGGCACGGCCGGCCATCGATCGCGAGTTCGAGTACTCGAGTACGTACGAGTACAGCCTTGGGGCCGGCTGGCCCTCGGCCTAGACTGCAGTATAGCTAGCTAGCTATAGCCTAGCTAGCCTAGCCCTAATCTCTCGATCTTGCGCCCGCGCCAGCATCGACGCCGGTTTGAGCGGAGTGAGAACGTCATCGTTGTACTCGCAAGGTGGGCCCACCAAAGTCTCCGACATCTCGCTTATCTATTCTTCCTGCAAAGCAAGACTGAAGAGGCGAGTTAACTGTTCGCTGTCATACCGGTACTATAGTATCCGTGCTGGAATGGAGCTAAGTCTCTCGGCTCATTAAATTCCACCTGCAGTGAGGGGTGTGGCCTACAGATTCGTTTGTCTGCGCATGCGCATACATTTTAGTGGCAATAATATTATGGGAGTTTCAAGCTTTAACAACATTGAGGAGCAATCCTGACTATCTGAGTTGAGATACCGACTTGAATGGGTTCATATATTATTAAAACATCATGACATTTATCCATTTCTAATAATTATTGGAGAAGATGATGACACATGTAGACAGAAACCTTTTGAAGGAAATCCCTGCAGGCGGCTACCACTCAAGGACAGAGAGCTTGAGCCAATGTTTGAGACTGCTGGAATGATGCAAGCTCACTCTGTTACTGGGTGGTCCTTCCCTAAGCAATCTTAACCCTTCAGTTTATGCTTATCTTATGACAGACAGTATCGAGTAGTCCCTAACGGAGCCACTGCAAGTGGAGGATATACCACTTAATGCTGGTACAAATGACCTTATTCAACTGATTCACAAGGTAATACCGTTTTAGGGGAATCTTGCGGGTGGAAGCTGTTAAATAAAGTCTAGTCTCAACCCCAGATCCCACCCTCGAGGAGGGAAAGATTGGTGATTTTGGGTAAAACGTTTGGTCAAGTTAACGGCCCACGAGAAATTTGTGCATCCCAATCAGATCAGCTTTAGTCAATTATTATGATTCGCTAACCACAGGAATGTGTAGGTGCCATTGCGTGCTATACAAATTTGAATTTCCCACATGGTCTTGATATGAACTGTGTTTCAATACACATGTCAGGGTGCGTGTCCATAGCTAGCCAAACTGAGCAAACAGCCCATAATCATCAGACTAGGGGTGCATGGGGTCTGAGAAAGAGATTAAAAGTACACCTGCATACTCAGAGGCATTAAGGACTGGGAAGAGTAAAATGCACGTAAATGTAGGGTAACTTTAGATGTTGATATCTCCACTTCTGAATGACATATAGATAAAGTAAAAGTAACAACAAAAACTACTAGCCTTACAGAACACAAAGATGGTGACCACGCCCTCTGATTGACGTCACAGACACTTTGGTGGCTTCCTCAACGATTGTACTCGGGCGAAGTAACCTCGACGAGGCGGTCTACTTCCATGCATTATGAGCCAGCCTTAACGCAATCTATACTTTCTCAATAAGCTATACTAACTTTTCATCGGAATGCTTTTGGATAGCTAGCATACAAAAATAAAAATATGATTTTGACTAGCGTAAGTACAGACTATACACACTCATAAATAGTAGCATGGATTATTTCAGAAGAAGCAATCCGGCAGATCAGCTATATACATCACGATAAACCTCTCTACACCCTTAAGGTAACGTAAAAGTACCGTTTTCCTGACTGCCTCTCCAGACACTGTCTTTCTCCATTGCAAGAGCCATTTCTGCTGAGTCAGCAGAGCAATTGACCTTTAACCCACATAGGCATAATGCAAAAATTAGTGGAGGCAGCCGCGGTGGTGGGTGCGGTTACTGCAATCGAGCCATTTACTAGCTTTATCAGTGTGGACAGTCCTTAATGCTCCTGAGTAATAATAATATTATGTTCAGTATTGCAGACATATTATGTCTGGCAACCTTTATAGTAGAGAGTATCCTTAAGGTACCATTTAATTGCGTGGGCGTGAGCGTCAGGAATGGCTAATTCAATTAGCGAATCGTGAAGGGGCGTGGCCGAAGAGGCCATACGAGTGCTTTTGGTCGAAGGTGGGCGTGTCCAGAATCGGCCAGGGATGATTATGCGCGTGTAATTAGCGACCGGAAGTGGCCCCTGAAGAAAAGGCCGGTAATTGCCCACATCAAAGCAAGATCAAAGCATTCTTGCTTAACTATTAACCGCAACGACTTAAAAAAAAAAAAAAAAAAAAAAAGCTAATTAGGCTTAATTAAGCATGTGGGCGTGTTCCTGGCACTGTGTGGAGTGTGTGCGTGTGCGTTAATGCAGGTTTTATTGCTTCCGATTGGGCGTGGCTTCACGGGCCAGTGCTTGGACATCGGGGGCGGGGACTTGGCTGCGGCGATAGGTGGGCGTGTCCCGGATGCGGTGGTGACCTTTGAACCCGTCCAGGAGGCTTTGGGGGCGTGGCAGGAGGTCAAAGGTGAGGCCATGTCTGTTAATGAGGCACTGTACGGCGGTGCGATCGAGGGGCCCGTACGGCCGGACGGAAGCTGACGATGGTTTGAAGCGGATGTGGTTGTGATGACGTGTTGTTACTCCGCCCACACAGGAAATGAGGTGAGCTCTTGTGTGGGCGGTGTGGCAGAACGGCCTCCAAGTGTTTGTGTGTGTTTTGGCCTTGAGGAAGCTGTGTGTTTTAATTGGGATTGATTGTGGGCTTCCGGTGGACATCCGGTGGTTAGTAGGCACTTGATTGAGAATGGTGGTCCTTGGGGAAGAGGGTGGGGCTGTTTTGGGCGTGGCCTGGCCCCTCCCTTCCGGCTCGGCTTCCGGTCCATGGAGGATATTAAATGAACACTTCCGGCTCTAGCAGCCACACCCCTGAGACCTGTGCAATTAAAAGGGCGTGGTTACACAACATGCACCTCACTAATGACTTTGATGTGGTTTAGGTGTCATATCCCCACCTCACGCCCACGCAATTTAATGGTACCTTAATTTAGGCACTCTTCTCCCTCTTAATATGTACTGTATAGCGAGAATCTTTGGTAAGGGTTTTGATTGGCAATCTGGCAAATTCGGAATATAGATCACCAAAATTTAATAATAATTATTATAAACTCGCCAACTGAACTTAATGCACGTGGACCTGTGGTGGTATGGATTCAGATTGCCAACGTTTCCTGCTATACAGTATGTTTCTATTTACAGATTGATGCTGCAAGTAATGATACTGAATTAGAGAAGATTCTGGATGATTCTACCAATATGGCCATCATCAACTCTTCATCATGGCCAGTTACAAAATGTATAAACTGCAGGTCCAAATTCCAGTTGGGACAAACCTTGCTGATCGAGGTGTTACACAAGCGTGAAGCAAATATACGAGCACTGAGGAGAGGCATGCATGTCCTAGGATTCATTAAGCTATGTAATGAATATCCTGAGAAAACAAAACTGCTCTTTCTCTACACACCAGCTCCACTAGATTCATCACGGTTCAATTTTTCTTCTCGCTGATGCATGAGCGGACAGACAAGCCAGCTGACAATTCTAAGCAAGCTGTTGCTTTCACGTATTTCATGAAATACGTCAATGAAAGAGCAAAGGAAGGTGAGATCATGACTGGTACTGCATATACATGCATGTAGTTAACTAGTTGCCGTGGATTTCTGTTCATGAGATGATAAAAGCTTGGACTGATATGTGGTCCCAAACCATGCCCTTCCAAAACAATACGTGCATTAGTATATTATGCACACTACAGTGTCATGTAGAAGACAGGTTACTCTTTCTGTACATATAGGGGGAAGCTCTGGTGTTACACTGAAAACAATTTTGGAAGTTCATTACTGGGCAGTCCATTATCCCACCAAGGGGATTGAAGAATTCCATCAAGATAGACTACAACAGGGATGAATGTTTCCCATACCCAACAGCTGAGTGTTGCTTCTCAATTATCACTCTTCCAGTTGCTTACAACACTTACCCTGGATTTGCAAATGCTATGGATAATGGAATATTGTGGGCAGGGGATCAGTTTCTCAGAGAATAGAAGATTGAGTAACCTCAATTATATTGGACATGTACACTTAAACTTACCACAATATCATAGTTATTATTACTTCATGATGAATAATATTAACTGCTATAATTATAATTTTTGTTTTTGCACTTTCCCACATCATACAATAATACAACAATGATATCGATATTGAGTATAAGTTATTGATCTGAAGTTGAATGCTATGGTCTCTTGCTTATAAGCAAGAGACCATAGCATTCAACTTGAGAGTTAAATTAAGAGTTACTCTATAGCTAAGTATGGTTATCTATAATATTGTTTTTGCACTTTTCCATAATATCATACAATAATTGAGATTATTATCATTAATAATTGTTATTGATCTGAAGTTGAATGTTATGGTCTCTTGCATAAGAGTTACTCTATAGCTAAGTATGATTATCGATAAAGGCCAACACTCGAGCATACAAAGAAATTTCATGTTCTCTGTCATCTTCAAAGGGGTCCACCTCCATAAGTAGTTGCTCATAGTTATCTTGATATAGAGGATTCCGAGGGCTGACAACTTCAACAATGTTATCATCACCAACTTGTGGAGCTGGTATTGGTGCCTCCTCATCAATTCCATAATAAGAGTCAGGAACTTGTCCTTCAATGATGCCTCTAGCGCCAGAGTATGAGGAAAATTGTAGCACTCCTTCATGAAATACTTGGAAAGGAGATTGATTGTGGACGGTACGAAGTGGATGGTGATTGTACTGCATGTGAATTCACGAATTCGAAGGGATAGGTTGATTCTTGGCAGGTACACGTAATGTAGAGCAAAGAGTTGTGTATCAACCGTGGTGTCTAATAAGCTGCAAATTTCCATATAATAAAAGAGATTTGCAAATGGCCTAACAACGATTCTTCTCAAGTCTCTCCATAGACGTTCTATTCTAGCATTATGAACAGAATTACCAGTGATCACACTGCCCCTATTGGCACCTCAGTTTTTAATCATCCACCTAGCCACAGCAACATTTTTGACACCATGATCACATCGTACTCTGGATGGGATTGTATATTCTTGACAAGCATCCAAGAACAATGATAAGACAGTCTCAGCTTGGTTATTATCTGAGCAATGGAGGTAGGTTACTAGCCTGGAGTGTCCATCAATTCCTGCAAGTGTAACAGTTGTGTATCTCAAGATTTTCAAATAATATTATGGAATAAAGGCTCATAACTATGTAAGTTGCATATTCAGTAAGCCTAAGTCCTAATCTCCATGGATTACCAACTTCCACCTTATGAGTTTGTGGTGCCCATCGATGTGCCTATATTCAAATAATAATAGACGGTATGGTATGGTACTAGCAGGGGATGGCACCTGGAATCCCCATAGTCCCACCTCAATCCCCCTCCCCCCCCCCCAAACAAATATAGCCACAGTCTATTAAATGTACAAAAAAATTGCAAGACTCTGTAAATTTTCCTCCATGCAACTGCATGTGTACCATGCTGGAATATAAGCATCTATGTAATGTAACTTGTACGATTTGAGTATTAGCTAATTTCAGTGGACTATGACTCCTCACATGGAAGTACATGTAGAATCATTTTTCAGTTATATTACATGTAGATGCTGAGATCGTAAACTTGAACTCGTTTTCCTGGGAGAGTACACCCCTAGTTAGAACATACTATCACATATTAGTACAATTTCCTCCCGCAGTGAAAAGATGATCAATTCCTCTCATTATACAATTATACTTGTACATATAGCAACCATGTCTCTAAGCTTACCAGAGTGCATTTGGGCCCGGTACATGATAGGCACGACGATATTCTGTTGTTAATCTTTGGAGAGACCGACTAACTGGATCTACCCTACGGAGTGCACTAAGGACTCTCCATCTTTGCACATGGATATTCCTTCCTCTTAGGGCTCCCAATATCATTTGCAGCCCAGGTGAAATAGTCACCTACAAAAATTTAATACCAGTATACAATGTATCCTTGTGTAAACACACAGAGTAGTTACATGACGTTAATTGGGGTGCACGAGATGCATGGTCGAATGATCTCCTTTCATCATCTATAAATTTAGTTATCAACTCTCGACTATCTTAAGATGTTCGGGGCTGTAACTCGGGCTCTGTACATGCTATGAACCTTGAATAAAATCCATTCAGTAGATAATTCATTTATCTAGTAAACATGTATTACTCTTGTTTCTGCAGGTCACTATGAGCAAGTATGCTATAGCTAGACCCATGATTTTATGAATCGGTGACTGTTTCCACCTATTGTCGACCGCCCAGTCATTTGTAACAGCGCTAATGTCGATCGATCGCCGATTTTTACAATAAAATTAATGTGCATGCAAGTAGTAGATACTAAAATTATACTTTCATCATGATTATTTTATCATAAATATCATATCGAATGAAACTTATATATTATGCAGGATACACAAAATTAATACCATCGCCATACGTTCGTAGTGTATGGCAAAACGCAACCACACCCGAGACCACCATATAGTAGATATCGGTCGACAATAATAGGTGGTCGACTAATGAAGAGTTACACTAGCCCTCTACGGAGATAATTATGTAACTGAGACACAGGACCTCAATTTATACCTGCTCTAGGGCCTGAAGTGCTCTAATTGAAGGCTTGCAACAGGAAATGGTCACCACGCATGGACATGTGCAGTTGGTGGATACTACCATTTTATAATAGTGCAGTGGCCAAAACCGTCTGTCCCGTGAATGTACATGTTCTATGCATGGCCCTGACAAAATACATGTACCATAGTGTCGATTGGTGTTTAAGTGATTTTAGCCCACATGGGTACTTACTCGTGATATGTACATGTACAAACTGCTAGATTGACCTGGTAAATGGGCGCTTACCTGGGAGTGAGCGCTTTCCCGGGACATTATGGTACATGTATAATAATATTATTATTCACATTCATGTACACACCACTGCACATGTGCATATTACACACACATGTTAACAATTCTACACTTGCTGTTGAATACATGACAGGACATAGCCTACCTGAAGTACACTCCTAATGGTGGCATCAAGCTCATCATCAGTAATGTCTGTGTAGTTCCGTCCAATAGGGAGCCCAAACTCCTGCCTACATCTCTGAAGTGTGCGAGTAGAGATGTGCAATAATCTTGCCATTTTCTCATATGTGAATCGAAGTTCCATCACAGCTTCTATTTGTGACTGGAATATAATATGCAGGCCTACCACGACCACCAGTATAAATTCTAATTGGTGGATTACTAGCGTCACCAGGTCCACTGTGCTCATCAACTAGGTGTAACACCCAGTCTCGAAAACGTTTGGCACGTGAAGCTATATAAGCAGCTACAGCTTGGATATCAGCAACTAGTTGATGTAGGGAGTTATCTTCGTTAGCTGCCAGCTCTTCTTCTCCTCTCCTTTGTAACGCTTGTAGGAGTAATAGATAATCGTCACACCTGCCACAGAGCCTGTCAGCAAGGAGGAGATCATCAGTGTACTCGTGGCGATGCAACTGCTCTATGAAAGTAGTTATGCTCTCCAGCCATTCGATGAGTGAGCGCTCACCAGTGCTTCTAGCCATGTCTGTGGATGAGTAGGCCTGTTAATCAGTAGCATACTGATAGACCTCATGTGGGCTATACACAGTGGGGCCTATCATGACTGACAGTATGATTCCGGATAGTCACGGGGAGACACGCTGTTAATACCAGTTATCCCCTTCCCACCACCCCCCCCTCCGGGGGTGTCGGCCCCTTCGGCTCTCTTGTGTGCTTGTATTCACTGATCAGGCTCGTCCCAGCCCCTTCTGCCCACCCCCTCCCATTGTTAGTACGCTCAGAGCAGGAAAAGATAACTCACCTAAATTTATACAAAGTCCTTGTGATGTTGTTTGCTGACTCATCATATCATGTCAACCAGGGCGGAGCCGTGCGCATCCATATCCGGATCCATACATCTATATTACATGTATCCATTACCCGTTCCCTTACACCTGCGTCACACTCCGGTTCCTCATGCGCAAACCGTACTATGCGTATAGTTACGAGTACGCACGTAAGCATAACGTAATCATGCACATGGGCGGGGCATCTCACTTGCATGCATGCTGTTTTTGATAATACTTTTTTCATAACTGATGTACTGCCACTCTCTTATCGACCTGTCGAGGTACACTTTGATAATATTAAAAAAATTGATATAACTTTTATCACATTTGTATATATTTAATTTTACTTGGGATTTTTGTCCACCTTGGAATGCCATACTGGTAGTGTTCCAATGGGAACAACATGGAGCATGGTGTCTTCCTGGGTCCAAAGTCACAACTGCACCCCCGACTGACAAACTCTTTGACCAGATCACTCTCCTTGTCGTCCAACTCTCTCATCACTGCTGTGACATCGCACACCTCAGACAAAGCTCCACTCGCTAGGCTGGCTGAGACTGTCATCAGCTGTCTGGGTGGTGTTTTCTTGGTCACTATCTTCTGGCTCACCACCACAAACAGGCTCATGATCTTCTACAGCCCCCCAAGTCGTCATCATCGTCTATTATAGTATTGTATACCGTAGAAACTGGTTGTTAAGCGCTGCTCGCTGTTAAGCGCATAGTTTTGTGCGAGCCTTACCGCTCTTTGTTAGGCGCATATGCCCAGCAGGCCACCTGAACGACAAGCGATCGGTTACATGAGCCCAGAAAGAAGGATGGAAGTATACTGGAGAAGCAAACGTCGAGAATTGCGCTCTCTGGTCGCTTCTTGGCCATCGTTGTAGGCCTTTCTACCCTCTTTACGCACGCCCCACCTACCGTGTTTTAGCACTTTTAATTAAGCGCATGCTTCCTGTTAAGCGCATACTTTTTGTTAAGCGCATATTTCCTTGCTGCCGCGTGTTATAAGCGCATGCGCTTAACAACCAGTTTCTACGGTATTTTGTTATTCAGGCTTATGGCTTATCGCTTATGGTATCTACTGTTATTCCTGATGTGAATATTCATGGTAACCACTAATAACAATTATTGCTGGGTGGGACAGTAGGCTGGGCTGCAACTTACCTGCAGTCGCGTGATCGTCGAAGTAGTCTTCTATGAGGTCGAGAAGACCTTCACGGTCGGCCGAGAAGAGGTCTTCATTCTCTCCTAGGAGATTCAAGGCCCTAGCGATTCTCTCGTTCTCCATCAGAGATACAACAGCTGCTTTGCGCTAATGGATTTGGCGGGAAAGGTGGCTTATCGATCGGCTGATCTTACATGAACGCGTCCGTATTCTCGTGCAAGGTAGCTGACTGGTTGACTTCTTTTAATTATTAAACATACTTATTCTTGTGCAAAATACAAATGTAGCATATCAAAATGAAGAGAAAGCCTGAATTTTCATATGGCGATAAAATTAATCTTTCATGTTCTCGGCCGCCTATCGCGAATTTATATTTTATCCCGAACGGTCCCTTTTCTCATAGCGGGTCACATATAATAGCAGTGTGCATGTGCACGAGTAGATGGTGTACTCCTGCGTATGCACACACTTGCTGCTGTAAAATTACATTTTTGCGTGTACAGGTGTAGAGCCTGGGGACGACATCCCGATCCTAGTGGGATGTACGCAGGTTTTTTGCGGAATGCAGCTGGATTTGTGGTAACCTATAACTTGTCCACAAAAATTCCATACCTTTGGAGGTGCATGGTTTTATTTGTGGTCACTCTTTTCAAGCTAATATGAAGCACTCCTCTGAACTATAAGTGGTTGCCATGTTAGCTTTACAAAGCTAATCCCACATTCAACAGCCAATCTACAACATTAGCCAAAGAAAGAGGTAATGATTCCAACAAGAAGTTACAAATAATTATGATAAAGGCTAGAGGAGCTGTATCTGAGATAATACTAGTTCAACTTCGTTCATATCAAAACGAAATATTTCCTCAGTGTCCAGCGGTGGGCAGGTGTTGGTGCATTGAGGATGGGATAGCGAGTTGAATCCTCTATACCAGTATTGACAACAGCTGGTAGTGATTGATAGACCAAGAAATGACTCTTAATCATTTTATCAATTGCCTCTTCACCAATCTCCTTCCTCATCGCTCAATACTGTATGCTTCCTTCATGGTAGAGCTCTTTCATGATGGCAAGCGAAGCATTTCGCGACCACTTCCACTTTTTTGATCCCAATGTGGGAACCATAAATTGTGACCGGATTTGGGAAAATCCTCCGTATGGGATCTGCACGCGATTAGCGCAATGCACGTTTTTAGTAGCTCAGTTGTCAAAGTCCAGATTTTGTCATATACATGTCGAACAACCCTTCTTCTAACTGTTGCCGTCTTCTACGGAGGCTAGTCGTGCTATACGAAGGCGAAATAAGCCTTCATTTTGACCCACCTAGTCGGCACAGCCGCCGTACACGGAGCCCGTTGCTATGGGTGGTAATTAGAATTCTCTACCTAGATACAGCTAGATTCATCGATCTACCGTACGTTCGCTCACCTTTTTAGCTTCTTGGGCATCTAAGAACAATTGTCTGTCGTTGTCAACAACGAAATTCAACTCTTGCTCGATCTTTACGTTCATTTCGAACGGCTCCGCCCAGGTCCATTTAATTGATTTCCGGGTCATGCGTAGTATGCAGAAACGCCATACGCGTGCATAGCAACGCCTTTAGACCGTAATTTCTCGATCATTGGGGGTGTGGCGCGATCGGCCTAAGACTTGAACGCGGGTTAGCTCTATGGTAGAGCTTATCAACCAGGCATCAAACTCAATTTTCTGAAAAAAATCCCATACGGAGGGTTTTCCCAAATCAGGTCACAATTATTTCCAACTAACAAGTGCTATTTTGACTATGGAAGTCAACTCTGGAGGAATTCCCCGGAAGTAACACTGTTCAAGATGATACATGTGTCCACCCAGGACAGCAAACACATCTCCAAAAGATAATGGTGGTGAAGGTATGGAGGAGTACATTTTGGGTAAGTATTCCTCCCAAAACTGTTGTGTATCATCCCTAAAAAGGTCTCCAATCACGATCACTTCCGCTCGTCCATCTATATCTCTCAAAAACCGTCGTACATGTACTAAACTAGTAGCAGTGACTACAACATGAAAATTCCTTTGTTTTGTGTTTTTGATCATGAAGTCTCTCATTATCTACAGCACCTTTTTCCCTTCAGGGTACTTGTTGTCATCGAGGTATGTATTCACTTTCTCAGCGTCGTCAAAAGACAAGATTGGAAAATACTGGCCTGACCATACGCTCTGCCTCATCCCATTCATCACTTACTCTGCAGCACTTAGCATCTCCACAAAAGCTGAACTGTCAGAAGCGCGGCAATTTTCAGGAAGTCTCCAGGAAATGCTGTTTGGTGATCCACCCTCACTTAGAGGTATATTCAATTGCAGCGTGTGTAAGAAAGTCATTGCACCTGCCTTGGTCTGACGGCTAAAATCGGTGGTGAACGTTTGCAAGAGACTCCGGTATGCATGCAGCCTCAACATTTGTCCAATGGTGTAATGGTGTAATGGATCGAGCGTGTTCACATGGTGTACAGTAAAAAGTCACTAAAGAAATTTCATTCATACAATATGTAGGAGTGAAATAGTGCAGAAAGTCAATAAATCACTCCAATAATACAATTGTGGCATTGCACACTATTTTGTATACTAGATCTTTCCCTAAAATATAGGAAAGATTTAGTGCCTAGCTACACTACACTTTTTTATGCCTATTGTACTAGGGGGATGATTTAGTGCCATCTGCACTAAATCTTCCCTAATCTTAAATTTAATTTAGGGAACGAATAGTGCACACAGCACTAAATCTTTCCTATAACAATGTAGGGAATAAATAGTGATCCCTGCATTAAATCATCCCTACATGTACTGTTAAAAAGCTGTGTTGCGGTATAAGCATATGTGACCGGATCTGAGAAAACCCGGCATATTTGTCAAACGCGCATATGGCGCAATGCGCGTTTTTAGTATCAACAGTCAAAAAATATCAAAGTCCAGTTTTTGTCATATTTATGTCAAAGAACCCTTCTACTAATTGTTGCCACCGCCTACGGAGGGTAAATGTAAGTTACCAAGGCGAAATAAGCCTTCATCTTGACCTACCTAGTCAGTACGGCCGCCGTACACGGAGCCCGTTGCTATGGGCGGTAATTAGAATTCTCTACCTAGATACAGCTAGATTCATCGAACTACTGTACGTTCGCTCACCTTTTTAGCTTCTTGGGCATCTTAGAACAATCGCCGACCGTTGTCAACGTCGAAATCCGACCCTTGCTCGATCTTTACGTTCATTTTGAACGGCTCCGCCCAGGTCCATTTAATTGATTTCCGGTTCACGCTAGTATACGGAAACGCCATACGCGTGCATAGCAACGCCTTTAAACCGTAATTTCTCGATTAGGCCATCACTTATAATATAATAGTTTCCCGTCCCCCGCCCGCATGCTATTTTGGCACCCGCATCCTCACTTATTATTGGCAGTTTCATCGGCCACACCCCTAATTCAAGGCGGGTTTAGGGGTGTGGTCAGATTCTTGCATGCAAGATCATGCTCGAAGTTACTGAACTGTATGCTAGCTAATGGCAGCAGAATAATAATATTATTAATACAGTAATAAAAAATATCCGCCCGCCCGCATGGGTTGATGGCTAATCAGGGGACGGGAAACAAGTATATTATAAGTCATGGCCTTATTGAGGGTGTGGCGCGATCGCAAACAAAGCGCTCTAGCTCCACAGCCAAGCGCGCGATGTGTCTCAGACTTGGAGGCAGGTTAGCCCTATGATACAGCTATCCAAATATACAGCTAACTAAATTTTCATGGATTGATGAATATGGCGGGTTTTCTCAGATCCGGTCACATATTATTATTTTCAGTAACAAAAGCCGGATGAGGATCCCCAAAGTTTAATCAAGTACATGAGTGATGCGGTACGTTTTGTGACATTGCGATCACGCCACTTGCCCGTGCCTGGCTGGCTGGTCTAAGCAATTGGCCACATCCTTCGGTAAAATTGACTTCGCAAGGATACTAAATGAAGCAAGAAGGTTAGTTTACCTCTCTTTTCAATGTTTATCCTCCTTTTCTAGGGTACGTAGCTGCCATCGTAATTGCAGTACACTGGGCTCGCTCGATCGATAGCTGTGGGCGTGGTACATGGCATGCGGTCACGTATGTGACGTTTACTCATATCACATTTTGCGGTTGATTTCAAATATAGTAACGCACATCTCTTATATTATACTGACACAATGCCTTTAAGTTTAAGTGCAAAATTTTATGTGAAGATGTTGCCACACCTTGATATCTTACACCAAGGCAAAGAATCTTATGCCTAGGTGTCAGAATGTAAATCACACCTGAGATAATTACCTGCGAAGGGACACACCTCTTTTTCCCACCTTACATTTCAAGTGACTAGCAATCAGCTGGTATCAGTAGACATTCAAGTGATCAGGAACTGTTTGTAGAATGGAAATTGACATACCGTATGGCGGGTAATTTTCGTGGGATGCTAACTTCATTATCGCGGTTGACTTGGCAGTCATGAAATTTTCCCACCCACGAAAATTAATGCCTATGGTGATATAGTACTATGCAAGTCCATGATGATGGGCGTGGCCACAAACATCGTCACAGCACAGCCAACACTTTCCAGTATTAGCAAGCAACAATAATATTAGCCACTGTCATCCATCCAGCTGATAGCATCTTCGATGCTAATAATATTCTATCTCATGCTATTTGTCCAAGTCTGTCGGTATCATACTATGGCTTAATTAGTAATAAAGAAGATTGCGAGTGCGTGTATCAATTATACCATTGCTTGTGAAGCAGTGCCACACCCCTTTACTGGTTGCTGTCACGAAATTTAAAACCACAAAATTAATTCGTAGATCGATCTATTGCAGGCTAGGGCAGCTGCCTCTTTTATGATATATACAGGAGAGCTTACTGTATCTGGGTATAAATATAAACTTTGGTGCAATGGATTACCACATTTCTGCATGCAATCCACTTGTAGCTTAGACCAGTGACAAACTAGTTGTACAAACTGACCATCTAAAGCTTCAAACCAACAAACCTAAATATCGACTGGCATAGGTGTTAAAATTCACTATACCTGCATATATCACTCAACAGTGTGTGTACCTTGCATTGTGTACAAATGTGGTATGTATACTACATTTGGGAACATCACAGCGTTAAATTTCTTCTCTAAGATTTATATATGGGAGGGCAATATCATGGGCTCCAACTGTCCCTGAATCTCCAGGACAGTCCCAGATTTTAGCAATTGTCCCGCGTCCCGGAAGGCTCTACTATAGTTGTATTGGTCCTGGAAGAGGCCCAGACACTGGTATGCATAAACTCTGGTGTAGTGCTATAACTTATCACTTATTGATGGTAAAATGAACCAGCTGTGCCTTACAAACTTTACGGTAAGTATATGCTGGGCATTGTGGTCATCAAATTCGATCATAAGGGTGTGGTGTGGTTGAAGTTTTAATTAATGATGGGCGGATCTAGTGGGAGTGGTCTATGTCCCTGGAGCTGTTCAGGAGAAGTTGGAGCCTATCCAATATGTAGGTAGAAGCACTGCATGAAATTAATAGTGCACTTGTCACTATTTACTCCCTGTAATAGTGTAGGAAAGATTTAGTGCTATGGGGCACTACTTCTTCCCCACAGCAATATAGGGAAGAAATAGTACCACCCTCACTGATTTCTCCCTATAATTAATTTAAATAGGAGTGATTTAGTGCATGTGGCACTAAATGTTCCCTATAATAATGTAGGCAAAATTTAGTGCTTGATGGCACTATTTATATCCCATTCTATTGTAGGGAAGAAATAGTGCCACCCTCACTAATTTCTATCATTATCAAAATAATAGGAGCGATTTAGTGCACGTGGCACTAAATGTTCCCTGCAATAATGTAGGCAAAATTTAGTGCTGGATGGCACAAAATCTTCCCTATATATCGAGGAATGAATCAGTATTGCCATTGAGTGACCATTTCCACTTAAATAGGAGAGATTTAGTGTCACTTGGCAATAAATCTCCCCTATATAATGTAGGAATTTTCTCTATTTAGTGTCATTTTGTATGGAACCGTTCACATGCATCCACCACAATCGATTTTGTGCCTCTGTCAGCTTCTTGATCTCTTGTTTTCCCGGTATCCCGTGGCCCAATTATCACCAGTAGTTCTGGGTATTAAATTTTGTTGCACAATAAATTAGTGAGCAACTCCCTCTCCTTTGCTCTGTCAAACATCAACATGCTAGAAAATGCTGCTACCAGGCGCAACGATCGCGAAGAATGAATAGCGATTGTCAGAGAAGGTGAAGCAGCAGAGCAACTCTTGTAGCACACAGCATCCTCCCGTGAGTCCACCGATGCGCGGCGGTCAACTACCATAAATCGCAAATATTTCGTGTCTAAAATGTTTCATGCGATAATTTTTCGAGTTAAATAATTTTCGGACAAACGACCCTGTACCGCATTGTCGTTAATATTTCGCATGTATTTTGTGTGCTTAATTTTCGCACAAGCCTTGCTGTACGAAAATATTTTAACAAAAATATTTGCGATTTACGGTAGATCGAAGTCTGATGCACCGCTGGGTTGTACGGATTATCTTAGCCTATGTGAGTCTCTGCATCAAAGCCTCGATTTGTCGGTGACACAAGGTTCATCCTCCAGTCAGAAATTGGCGTTCCTCTGTGGACATGTTTGCACTCGCGTAATTGATAACTTGTCATACCTGTAGGTGAGTGACCATGGCTTGCTAATAGCTAGTACTCAGTCAGCAACTGACACTCCCAGTGGTCACTTTAGTATAAACAACACAGCATTGCTATAATATTACAATTAATAGTGACTACATGCAAAACACCTACACATGAAATGCTGTGATCTAGCGGTTTGCAACTGGTCACATAAAGGTTGCAAAACACCTACAGATGAAAAAATGCTGTGATCTACAGTCTACAGTGGCTTTGCATTTTGCAACTGGTCACATAAAGGTTGCAATTGCAGTGGAGAAGAAAGCAATCGCATGTTGTAGGGGCCACCAATACAAGTTGTGGGTACGGATTTGATTACTGAATTTTTGTGACCACAATTGTTTCGTAGAGGTCGTACTTTAGTAATTTAAACCAGACTTTTGCGAAGAATGTCTGATATGATACATACACAAGGGTTTTGTATCAAGCCTGATTATTGGGGGGCCAAGCCCCCCTCCCTTTGAAATATTGGGGGGGGGGGGGCAATAGCCCCTATGCCCCCCTGGTTCCTACTCCACTGATTAGAGAGTGGCATCCGAGGCTAACTATTATTAAACTTTATCATACTGTAATAATGATAATATGTGACCGGATTTGGGAAAACTCTGTTTGGGACTTTTTCAGAAAATTGAGTTTGATGCATGGTTGATAAGCTCTGTCGTAGAGCTAACCCGCGTTCAAGTCTTAGGCCGATCGCACGCTTCGTTGTGGAGATACAGCGCTTTGTTTGCGATCGCGCCACACCCCCAATAATTACGGTCTAAAGGCTTTGCTATGCACGCGTATGGCGTTTCCGCATACTACGCGTGACCTGGAAATCAATTAAATGGACCTGGGCGGAGCCGTTCGAAATGAACGTAAAGATTGAACAAGAGTTGAATTTCGTTGTTGACGACAGGCGATTGTTCTTAGATGCCCAAGAAGCTAAAAAGGTGAGCGAACGTACAGTAGTTCGATGAATCTAGATAGAAAATTCTAATTAGCGCCCATAGCAACGGGCTCCGTGTACGGTGGCTGCGCCAACTAGGAGGGTCAAAACAAAGGCTTATTTTGCCTTCGTGTAGCACGACTAGCCTCCGTAGAAGATGGCAACAGTTAGAAGGGTTGTTCGACATGTATATGACAAAATCTGGACTTCGATAAATTTCAACCTGAGCTACTAAAAACGCGCAAGCTTTCGACCTGAGGTATTGAGAACGTGCATTGCGCGAATAGTGCGCGGATCCCATATGCCAGGTTTTCCTATAGACAGTCACACATTATTACTAGTCTGTACTGTACATGATCTATAATAATTAATTATGCTTATATAGGTGTATGTGTCATGTGATGGTAATCAATAATCGGTCGTAATAGTAACCTATACCTCGAACCTTGGCATGGAGCTCAGAAATGCTCCTGCCCTACTAGAAAGTCTTTGTAATACTTGCTGCAATTTAAATTACAAGTTTCAAACATGAAACTTGCAAGAATCATGGAAACTATTTAAGAATATTTCATGTATAACACGATAATGAAACATCTTGCCAAGAATCTGTAGCATGATCTTGCAAGATTCCCTGCTCAGTTTTTATAATTCTTGCATGAATATCAAAAACATCCAAGGAGTTTTAAGAACCTCTGTTGATTTTGTATCATCCCAGAATGGAATCATGCAAGATACCTCTAACAATGTTGGCTTGTCATCCAAGATTCCTTTAAGAATCATCATGAATTTACTAGTATTACACTTCACAAGAATCAAACAAGTTTCTTAAGAGCAATAAAATCATAAAAGAGCAGTACAATTAATGCTGTAACTAAGAAAGAATTATGAATAATGGATGAAATATATTATATAATTATGAAGTTGAAACGAGTTGCTCACAGTACGTCAGCTATGCAGCCTTCTTCACAGAGTCTCGACACTTGGTTTACTTTCTGGGTGAGGGTCTTCATATCCCAGTCAGCATCAGTGTATCTTTTTGTTGATGCAGGCTGTGCATGTGGAGAAGATAAGATATTTCAAAAACAATTGAAGATAAAACACACAGTAAACTCAAAATATTTTCTCAATTTTCGCTGTGTCTAGGGCTGGCTTATCCTTTTTGGACTTGAATAATAAGCTCCGATGTTGCTGTTCCCTCGTGAAGAGTGTATCCAAAAGTGATAGTGCATATCCATACGGAAATGTGGAATGAACATGCAATAGATTCACACCATTCACCTAGTGCATAATCAATTCAAAAATTGAATACACAACGTAATCCATGGCTAATAAGTATGGATGAACCTGCCACAAAATATTCATCCACATCCTCCTTTTGCACTACTGTACTTCGTCCATTTTCCACACCTGAAAAGTGTGAATAGCTTATCAAGCTTTCTGTCCGTAAGCTGTTGTCGCCGTTCCATGTTCTCCACTCTCTTTTCAATTCGAATCACTAGCTCTTTCTAGCTATGACAATGGCTATCTTCTTGTGCGCCATCATCAAGTGTTACCTTCTGCTTCTTTGCAGGTGGCTAAAGTGGGTCAAAGTTCTGGAAGCATGATATAGAACATTAATTTCTGCCATTAATCTGTAATCAGTGGTGGATCCAAGGGGGTAAGGGGGATGCAAGTGTACCCCCCTTTGGGCTGCATCCAACACTAAGAAGTACTGATGATAAACTAAAAGGAACCCCCCCCCCCCCTTTCTGGCTATAGAACTGAGAAAACTGCTGCTATGGCTCACCTTAGAATGCTTTAGAAGAAAATTTATTCGAAAATTGATCGATTGGACTGGTACGGCTAGTAGTCTCAAAAAACGATCGAAATGGGCATGGTTTCGCCCCAAAGTGGGCGTGGCTTCTAAAATTTTGCGCACACTTCGCACGCAAGAGTGTACTACAACCCCTTTTAGAAATTCTGGATCCGCCACTGGTAATACACACAGCTACATACCTCCTTATCTTTCAAAATAGCTGTCTTGTTGGCACATATATCTTCCTTACTTTCATTTCTGTTCTTTCCTGAACCATGAATTGTGTCCATATCCTAGTACTAAGGACCTTATATGCATAGTTTATATAGGAATATTTAAATTGTTATACCAGTTTTATAACAAATTTCCAAATCTACAGTAAGTACTTAGTACTCAAATGCATGCATGCATATAGCTAACACCTCCTTACCTCTCTTAGCTCTCAAAAGAGCAAGCTTCTTGGCACCAAGTTCTTCCTTACTTCTTCCTCTACGGTTATCTTGTCCTTGAATTGCTTGTGTATCCTCGATAGAAAACCTCTGCATTATTAATGATACAATATTTATTGTCTATACTTTGGAGTTAGGAAAGTTTCACCCTGTTGTCTATTTTGGTTTCTCGTGTGTCAGTTTACTGGCATTCTTATTGTTCTTGATACCTCCTCCTCTATCCTCATCTAATAGTATAGAAAACCAACAGACAACGAATGTATCAGCATGAAAATGAATACATTAGCTACTGATTATAGTAACCACACACACGTGTACCAGGCTGTCTTCCACCCCCCCCCCCCCCCCCGCGCAAAAATGAGCGTAGTAGGTTTGAGGGAAAGCACTTAGCCAGCAAATGTTTATTACCTGCAAATGCCTCGAATATAACAGGGTATGTTTTGCCTTTGTAGTCAGCCATCAGTGATGCTCCTTTCCAAAGATCATTCTTTTTCAAACTTTTAAAATTTTCTGATACCAGGTCTTTTATTTTGACAAGCCTTTTCCCTGCTGTGCACACTTGACTATCACATTCCCTGGAGTTTTATAAACAGATGCATATAGAATAGCAATAGCTATAGAATACTACCATTTAGTCAGCTAAAGCTCAAAAATTAAAGTTAACACCTCATGCATGCAGTCATATCGAAGAAATGACACTTGAAAGTAACAGCAACCACACTGTAGGCTACATACCTATTTATAGCTAGATTATATGTAGCAAGTACAATACAGTTCACAATTCTACAGCAACTCTTACTTGACTGCTCCAGTTCTTGTTCTTCAAACGTTATCGGCTCTTTTAGCTGCTCATCCTGCTGTTCACGCAAGTTGGCTGGTAGCTTTGTGTCGAGGGGGCCTTTTCACAGGGCTACTGATCGATGATGAAGAACTGTTTAAATGAGCCATACCAAATTAATAGACCACTCCTGGCAAGAGTACCTTCACTATTCAATTTTCAACACCTGATCTGAAAAGCGCGCGCGTGCAAACTGATTTTGACCTCTGACGTGTATTACATCCTGCCACACAACTCTAAAAGAAGCATACCAGATTCTGGAACCAAGTGTGGAATGGCCAGTAACGTTGGATCTCGCGGCCAGTACAGAAAGTATCTTCGAGATCCTATACCCAGATCAACTCTATGGCGTCAGAGGAAAGCTGCAACTCTGTAAGTAGCTGCACTGGCAAGTAGAGTATTCATCATATTTATAATAATAGTACATGATAATAATTATTTATTTAATAACATACATGCATCCAGCTAGGACTTCCTTGCATGCTGTAAGATTTATATGAAATAGACACAAGAGACTCTGTGTAATGTACTCCCCAGGCACAGATACCTGCATAAGCTAAATTTATGTGATATCCCTCCGATTCATTCAGGGATGATAACACCGGCTGTGCTAGACCTATTAATGAACCTTGTGTATCTGGACGTGGTTCATCTTCCCTCTCTCCCGGGCGTAGCCGATCTCCACCTCTCTCTCCAGATACAGCCGATCCCCATCACTTTCTCCCGGACACAGCCGATCCCCATCACTCTCTCCTGGACATAGCCTGTCGTCACCCCTCTTATCAGAACACAGCCCATTTTCATTTCCTCCCATTTCAAATCAAGAATTTCCCAACGAAATTGATGATGCATATCTCAAACCAGTGTACGAAGGTGCCAATATTACTGTATGTGGTGCGTACTGCAGCATCATGCAATACGCAACAGCGAACAAGCTCACATATGTGACCGGATTTGGGAAAACCCTCCGTATGGGATTTTTTCAGAAAATTGAGTTTGATGCATGGTTGATAAGCTCTAGCATAGAGCTAACCCGCGTTCAAGTCTTAAGCCGATCGCGCGCTTCGTTGTGGAGATACAGCGCTTTGTGATCGCGCCACACCCCCAATGATCGAGAAATTACAGTCTAAAGGCGTTGCTATGCACGCGTATGGCGTTTCCGCATACTACGCGTGACCCGGAAATCAATTAGATGGACCTGGGCGGAGCCGTTCGAAATGAACGTAAAGATCGAGCAAGAGTTGAATTTCGTTGTTGACAACGACAGCCGATTGTTCTTAGATGCCCAAGACGCTAAAAAGGTGAGCGAACGTACAGTAGATCGATGAATCTAGCTGTATCTAGGTAGAGAATTCTAATTACCGCCCATAGCAACGGGCTCCGTGTACGGTGGCTGTGCCGACTAGGTGGGTCAAAATGAAGGCTTATTTCGCCTTCGTATAGCACGACTAGCCTCCGTAGAAGACGGCAACAGTTAGAAGAAGGGTTATTCAACATGTATATGACAAAATCTGGACTTTGACAAATTTGGACTTGAGCTACTAAAAACGCGCATTGCGCGAATCGCGCGCGGATCCCATACGGAGGGTTTTCCCAAATCCGGTCACATATACAGCTATTAAAGAACTTTTGAAACTACTACAGATCCTTTACCCTTGTCCAAACGCTTTGCCGACAACCTTGTATAGATTTAGCCACTACAAACAGTTCTATCCAGTGAGTTTTCTCCCATTACTTTAGAGAGCTCTCTGTCTTCCTTCCCCACTCTATCATTGTCTCTCACTGTCTCTTCTCCCATCCCTCTCTCTCATACACAATCTCTCCTGCTCTTTCAGCTCCTCCTTTCCCCCTCTCATATGCATGTACATGTAATACATAAGTATGGTAGTATTATTAACGTTGTCTTCATCTATTATTGTAGATTGCTGGGAACATCTTCAGCATCCTCCTATAGCTCATCGTGATGGTGTACTTTGTGATATCTGGGACGGTGCTGCACTGCGGGAGAAATCGAGAAATGAGTGCTTTTATTCCAATTCAGAAAGTTTGGCACTCATACTATCTCTACTGACGGTGTTCCCCTATTCAAATCATCATCTGCAGATCTCTGGCCAGTGTTTTTGGTTATCCTCAACCTACCTCCGGACATCCGTATGAATGCACAAAATGTTGTACTAGCGGGATTATGGTATGGCTCTAAAAAGCCGCCAATGCATCTCTTATTAAATAAATCATGCAGAAATTAGATCAGCTGTACACGCTTGGAGTGGCAATGCAAACCCCACACGGTGTGATCACGTACAGAGCTAAGCTTGAGCTGACTATCTTTGATCTACCCGCTAAAGCTTCTCTTTTGTGTGCAAAACAGTATAACGGAAAGTATGGGTGCTCTGTGTGCCTTCATCGTGGGGAATATTCGGGAAGAAGTCATGTATACCCTCCAACGGAATATCCAGAGCACACTTATAGGTCTGTATTGCTAGCTGCACGATTGGCAGAAGCGAAAGGGGATGCAGTTTATGGCATCAAAGGTGTTTCACCCATGTCTACAGCTCTCCATCTTGTTGATTCAGTTCCAGTAGACTATATGCATACAGTATTGGAAGGGGTGATGCGTACTCTTCTAAGGTATTGGTTTCTTTCCCAGCATCATTCTTGAGCTTCTTATCTTGGGTCCAAGATTAAGACAATTGACAAAATTTTGCTTAGGCAGCAGCCTCCTCATGAATTTAGCCACCCACCACATTCCATTCAAAAGCACCTGAAGTATTTTAAGGCATCAGAGCTACGTGCCTGGCTTCTCTATTACTCTCTCCCCTTGCTACTTGGCAATCTTCCAGCCCTTTTTTCACCACTATGCCCTTCTACTGTGTGCCCTGCACATCCTTTTACAGGATAAAATTACACCTTCCTTAGTTGATGCAGCTGAGAGTATGCTTCGTGACTTTTGTAAACTATTGCCGGAGCTATATGGAAAAGAAAGTTGCACTGCTAATGCACACTTGCTTTTCCATCTAACAAAGTATGTACGTCTGTGGGGACCATTGTGGACTCACTCACCCTTCGGGTTTGAGAATAAGAATGGTCATCTGAAGCGTTTCATTCATAGGAGGGGAAATATCGTGCCTCAACTTCTATTTAATGTTGACGTATATTGATGCAATATTGATGCAACTATTGTAGTAACCCCATCTGACGATTTCGCTTCTTGAGAAGTATAGCGGCTGCCATTGCAGCCTCTATTGATGAGCCACACTTCCCTCTTGTATGACAAGGTTTGTCAGCAGCTGCATTTAAAATTGCCAGCAATATTGGTGCCCTAATTGACAATTCATTCAGCAGTGAATCCCATCGAAAAGTAATTGTTCAGCAGTAGTCACTCTGAAAGCAGACATCTTGGGCTTCTTTTTACACAGGGATACACACTCCAACTTAATGGCCTGGTTGATATGTTATAATAATAATGGTATATAAGCCAATTTGCTGCATGTACCTTGATCACTTCACTCAAAGTGGCCTAAGAGAGAGCTGGCACTTTAAGAACACTACGAGCTGTATATGTCAAATCTTTGTATCGGAGTGAGTTGACCACCGTCTTAAATGGTGACTTCACTACAAATTTTCTAACACGGTGGCTTTTAAAATGCATGACCTACACGGTAGACATGCATTGATCACTGCCTCATATGTATGTACATGTATACTCGTATGTACGTAGGTGTATGATAATTTCGATAACGACATGATAGCTGTGAGCTAGATCGTGTTACACCAATCTTGCAGCTATCAATATCAATTTATTACCTTCACGACACTTGGAGGTGTCCGAATGAAAGAATCGTGAGCCTAATAAGTACATGAGGTCACTGAGGTATACCAACTTATATGATGTGACTATTAAATGCTTGATCAATTACCAACCTTTACAGTGGAAGTGCTCATTCTAAGACGTTTCCTAGCTGCCGGCTGTGGAGCTCTTTGTATCGGTGTTCTCTTCGCAAGTGAACAGCTGGTTTCTGTTGCTCCGGGAGATGATGCTTCACCCAGATTATCATCCCTTTGAGCCAATAGATCCTTTATATTCTTAATGACACGGGAAAGAGCTTCCGCCTTCGCTACTCCGGCATCAAGTTTGGAATAACACCTTGATCCTTTTCTGCAGACGAAGAGCGAAGAATTAGCTGCCAGTGAGTCAAACGAGTGCAAGGGATCTACAAACGTATAAAAGTTGCGGTGTTTTTTATTGCTCTCGGATGCAGGGTGGAAAACGAATCGCTGCCGTGGTCGAGTCAGTTCGCCACAGATAAAACAATAAATTTAGGCCATCCTCCACCGCTAGCGCTCTCCACGTGGCCACGAAAGATGTATAATTGGATTCCTAAAAAGCATTCCAATGACGCACGAGGCCATTGGATTCCTAAATGCATTCCAATGACGTATCCCCACGCGCAAGGCGCTAAGCTAGGCCCGAGGATTCTGCCCAAGTTCACCAGACCCTTTTCCTCCTTTTGGGGGTGAGGTCTGGGCACGAGACTAATCGCGTTCGAAAATCGCCATTTTATGCCTCACTTTGGCAGCTCACCGCTCAGGACAGGATGCTTGTTATTTTAGCTTCCTAATATTCGATCTGTGAAGTAGAAGGCCCAAACTGCATATAAACCAAGTGGGAAGCCTGGAGCTTTTGAAGCCTTGGAATAGTGAGTTAGAAAAATGGCACTAAAAGCGCATTTTGTGCAAAGTGGTCCCTTTTCTCATATCCTACCACATATAGCCAGAAAATTTGGCAGTTTGGTGGTCTATATTACAACTGCCATAATAAATTATGGCGATCCTATACTGAACCTCCAAATTTAAATCCACTAATATTCTTGCAATAGCGATTTTTGGGCTCAACTACCAAATTTAATTTTCCAGTTGTATAGTTGTATGGTATACCAACTTCTGGTAATTCCCGCCAAGATTTCCAGTTATATGGTATACCAATTTCTGTAATTTACTTATGTACTTTTAATTTATTATGCAGATGTGGTCCGCTCATCCATCTATGGTGCATGCATTGTGAAGCTGAACATGGATACTTTATAGAACTTGTGAGGGTTATTGGTAATTTTAAAAACATGCCTAAATCTCTAGCAGATCGCCACCAGCACTACATGTGTTACCAGATGGTAGTGGTAGACCCTGCAAAATACATGAAGTCACAAGTGTTATACATAAGAGCCTTAGAGGTAAGGTTTTACACAGTGCAGCTATAACTAGAGCTCATAGAGCACATACCCCGCGCGCTTGTGTAGCTTTTCAGCTGTATGAATATGCATAAACATAATAGTCATTACTAGGAAATAGCTATATCACTGTAGAGTTAGAACTGTTCCCTTCAGACAAAAACAGTGTGCCTATATATGCACGTAGACATCATCATTAACCTGTGTACACAGGTATACTCTGTGTCATCACTGAGGGTCTTGATCTTCATACCTGCAGGAGAGAATTATAGTAGTAAAAGATGTCAGGTAGTGCTATTGGCAGGGATTGATTTATCTACGAAATGTATAATTATTGTGGTGTGACGGATTTTTTTTTGTGCTAAACGCTGAGGTATGATCAATTTTCATCCTTGTTGGGATTTTGATTTACTGACGTGCTGGTGGTTCTAACTTCAGAGGCCGTCTTTGAAGTACCCTCGAGGGTGGCTGAGAAGTAGCAATAGATATATCGGAGACCAACTTTGAAGTACCCAAGGTAGGTGGCTATGAGGCTTTACCCTAAAGGTCGTCTTTGAACTACCGTGAAGGTAGGTGACCGTAAGGCTATCCTCACTGACCATCTTAGAACTACCCTTAAGTGGGTGGTCTCTGAAGCAATAGCAGATACTTGACGAGTTCTTCACCCTTGATGGGACTTTGAAGTTGAAGTCGGCTTCACCCAATAGGGATTTAGGAGATAAGAGTGAAGATTTGTACTGATGTGTTTGAGCAGCAGCAGATACTTGATGAGTTCTTCACCCTTGTTGGGACTTTGAAGTCGGCTTCACCCAACAGGGATTTAGGAGATAGGAGTGAAGATTTGTACTGATGTGTTTGAGCAGTAGCAGACTCTCGTCTAATGCCATACGCATGCACTAGCTACACCCCCCAGCTGCTGCATGCATTTGCAATCATCTTTCTGTTCATGATTGGTAATGGTGGCAATATCCTTCATGAGTTCTTCACCCTTGTTGGGACTTTGAATTAGGCTTCACCCAATAGGGATTTAGGAGATAAGACTGAAGATTTGTGAGTGGTACTGATGTGCTGGTGTATACTTGAAGGGAGCTAGGTGACTGTGAGGCATAAGGCCGTCTTTGAACTACCATGAAGGTAGGTGGCCATATGGGTGTCTTCATTGACCACCTTATAACTACTTCAAGTAGGTGGCTTTTGAAATTCTATTTGACACATATTTAATTTATATCTTATGTAGGGAAAAATGAATTACAATGAATTAAGTTAATATTGTATTAATTACTCACCCTATATATTATTATACTTACGATGATAATACTCGACTCGATCTCTATCATGAAGACGAGATCAGATATGGAGTGAGATAGCTATATGAGTGGTATCACAGTTGTGGATGTAGATAGAAGTGTGTGATGTAAACTGCAGACTCGAATGGCAAACTTGAATCGGTTACTATAATACCGTGTGTGTACATAAAAGAGACTTTAAAAGCTATAGTAATAATACTGTAGGTATTATATACCTGATATGTGCTATATTTGGAATGATAAATAAGTGGCATCATGGTCTGAGTAGTGTGTGTCGATGACATCTACAAAGCTGTTTTCTATGATGCCATTAAAATATATGTGGTCCAAAAGTGACCCGGAGTCTGTGGTGGGTACTTGAACCAGCTGAGAAAACCCTCTAGATGTCATTAACTGGAGCAATCTGGATGAGTTTGCCCTTGAAATATCTTCATTAAAGTCGCCAACAATAATGGTGGGCACTATCTGGGGAAGATTTGCTAAATAGTCACCAATGAGAGACAAGAATGTGGCTAGATGTTGCTGTGGACGTCTGTAGACTGCTAGAATACACATTCTGCCCCCAGAATGAGTGGAACTTGTTTCAACTGTCAGTATTTCCGGCTGAGGTGGATGAGGGACATTTATTCTAACAGGCTGTAATGAAGAGGGGCACACTATCATTATTCCACCCTTGGCTAGATCTTCGGTGCTTGTTTGGATACGACCCTGCCTGAAAACTGTACATTGTTCTGTCACAGGCAAATGGCTACTTTCAAGGTGTTGTCCAGGCTGAAGGAAGGTCTCAGTGAAGCACATGATGTTGACTTGCTTCATAGCTTGATCTCTGATGGTATCTTCATACTTTGCCAAGAATGAACGTACATTCAGATGACTGATTTTCATCCAGCCATCCTTAGGTAGACTGAGTACCTTTGGTACTGGTTCAATGGGGAGACTGTGTAGACAATCTTTTCATTTCACTCACAATACTGTCACTGACTTTGATGTTCTCATGTTTAAAGTTTTTAATGAATAGGCCTTGAAGAGTTTTCACTCGACTAAAGGCTACGTATGCTTGCCCTGCATCAAATTTAACTTTCTTCATATCAACAACAATTTGATCCATTGTCAGTCTTTGCGCTTTATGAATGGTAGTGGCCCAGGCTAGCACGAGTGGAAATTGCCTTCTACTTGCTTCAGCAGCTTTGTTCTTTCCGATAAAGAATACTGCTTCACGTCTGCTGATAGGTACAGCTTCAGGATACTGGCTGCGGTACTGACTCTATGCAATTGCTGTGACACCTACTCGGGAATGATCAAACTTGACAAGGACCAAGGTGACTTCACTGCCAGTTTTGATGATATCTTCAATAGTTCCTCGTGCACCATTTACTAATCCATCTGAAACATCAACATTAACAGTTAGCATTACCTTGGCACCAACAGCAAGATGTAGTTCACTGACGAGTCCTCCTTTGTCAGCTTTGTTGTCTGATGATAGTTTTAAGTTTAGCAATTGTGTATGCTTGTCCTTGGCGTTATCGATGGCTTTGATGACTACATGTTGTTGTTCTGGAGCAAGTTCCCTTAATTTTAACTTGTTTTGATCATCCACATGAGCATTGCGAGCATATACATGGAGTGCATCATGAGGATAGCCAGGATGATCATCTGTGATGAGTCTTGATTCCAGTACCTTGATGTCCTCATCAGTGCAGGTGGCGGTGCGCACTCGACACAAAAGCTGGGCAAACTGGCTATCATCTCTTTGTCTCATGATCTCATCCAGCTCAATCATTTTGAATTCATCAATCCAGAGGGAGCCAGACTTACTTATGGAGCCGTGCATAGGCATCACCAACCTCTGCAAACACATGTGGCTGTGCAACCGGTCGTAGTTGGTAAAGATCACCAACAGCAAGTATGCTGATATCCAAAGGTTGTGTCATCTCCTTTACCCTTCAGCTGCTGGAGTCGCTTGTGGATCTGGAGCAGTATATTAGAACCAACCATAGAGACCTCATCAATGATGAGCAGTTGCAAATTGGACAGCTTTGTTCTGAGAGTGTTCAGCTTGTCCTGTGTGAGAGGCTGGGAGCTAAACTTTGATGTACCAAGTAGAAGCACTAAGTGGACAGTCATCCCCTGGAAGTTAAATGCGGCAACTCCTGTGGGTGCTGTTAGCAACACTACCACATCTTCTGGTTCCACTTGTCCTGAGAGGAGCAACAACTTTATTGCATCTCTGCGAATGAGTGAGATGACATAGCTTTTACCAACTCCACCCGGACCACTGACAAACACTCTGTAAGGCTTGATAGCTTCTCCTTTCTTCATAGCTATGACAGCATCTTTATACCATCTTCTATGATAGTTCACAATCTGCCGTTGCTTGGTGTTCAGACCTCTCATGAGTTGACGGTACTCATCTGGTGGAATAAGTGCTCTGTTGGTTTCCAAGCTAAACCTCTGGAGCAGGGGAGTTGTTTGCTGCTGCTGAAAAAGGGATGTATTTGCTTCCAAATCTTCCTGCTCAATGGTTCTCATTTCTTCAACACCCTCTGCTTGAGCTTGAGCTTGTTGTTCAGCTGCACCTGGAGCTACTTGGTCCCATGCATGCTGGGGTGGTCCATGCTCAGTTAGATCATCAATGGCTTCATCAATTTCAGTAGCATTCTGACAAAATATCATCCTTTTTGTCTTCATAATGACTTCGGAAGTCCATATATCCACCCAGCAGATCAGAGTTTTAATCTCTCCATGGAAGATAAAGCATTATCTTGGATCTGTACACCTTACTTGGCTCGTTCTCTTGGTTAAACCAGTGAAATCGAATAATGGCTTCTCTCCTTCGTTTGTACATGAGTCCAAGGTCATTCTTAAGTTTGATGCTTTCATTTCGTTTACCTTCTCCATCTTCAGCTCTGGGCAATACGTCACTAGTCTCGTCTTCTGGAACCTCTTGTCCACTACGAGTCGTACAATTAGCAGTAAATTCAGCAAGACACATGTGATTGAGTTGATCGGGTCTCGCAGTATATCTATCTATCAAGCTTGTCTGATGATGTCTTCTGAGTCTTCATCCATATGTTGAATCTGATTGATAGGTTTCAGTAGGGATACTCTGTCTTCCTTTACAGCTGTGTTAATAAAGATAACTTTCCTGCTCATTTGTTTGAGTGGCAATGACAGGATTCTGTACACTGCTTCTTGAGCACTGACTTCACGATGGTTGAGGAATACTGACCCAAGACGTCTCAGCTGGGTTCTAATTTGTTCACCTCCACATTCTTTGGACACCTGCTTCAGATGTTCACCCATTGATCATTCACTGTTGAGCATGTATGCAGCTATATACATCACACATGCATATGGATCTAGGATGTACTGCAAATCCATGTTGGTTTTCCACATTCTGATGACATCTGGATTATAAGTGTTGATCCATGATTCCGATGGTTTTCTCTGCATGACAACAGTTTCTAGTGGAGCATATCTTCAATCCACACAGGTATATGTCAGATGATACTCCAGCTTTCAGAAAGAGTTCTTCCATGCTGATATCTTCAGGAGTGTCTTTGTCATCTAGAATTTTCCGCACAGCAGCTAGGGCTTTCACTGCCTGTTTAGCTTGTTCTTCTGGATATGTGGCAGCAGTGGACTGACGAGCAATCACTGTCTTTGGGCTTCGTGGACGAGGATAGTGGAATCGGCACTTGCCATGTCTCCTGCATGTGGCTGAGTGGCGGTGCTTTTGAACTTTGGAGACCAGCTGAGACAGCTCTTCGTCCACTGGGATGTTGCATTTGACATACTGGTCAATGAAGCTGCACACCTCTTCATCAGAGTTGACATTCAACTTGGGTGCGTCCTTGATCCAGAGGATGGTGTGAGCATGAGGGGATCCTCTGGCTTGGAACTCGATTCTGATGGCATAGTCGACTAGTTCACCAAGAGGATGAGCTGTACTCTTGAGGAAGACCTAAAAGAAAGTGTTAAGACGATACTGAAAGTGTCTGGCTGCAGTGACTGGATTTTGTCTCAACCACTTGCTCTTCTCCTCAAATGACATTGCTTTCACATCGTCATCAGTCAGTATAGTGCCATACTGTCTGGCTATTGTTTGGATGACGTCCGGCCCCACTGCATGTCAGCTGCTGACAGAGTGAAGAACCGTGTTGGAATTCCTAGCTGCCTGATCATCCCAAGCACATCATACATGACTCTTTGGAAATGAGCTGGTGAACCACGTACATTCTTAAGGAAGCGGTAAGCATGGTCCTTTTGGATCATCTTGTTGACAACATGCTGGTTTTTTCATCCTGCAGTGAGCACCTGTCCTCTGTGCAACCTCCCCTGAGTTTAGCATCACCAGCAACCTGTTTGCTTTCAACAGCATACTGTGCTGTCAGCCAATACTCAATATCCCTTGCAAATCTTCCATCTGCATCAAGCAGTCTCTGATTGAAGTACTTGCCAACTGTGAGCTTTGTCTTTCTCTCAGTAATTAAACCAAATTTTCCAGTTGGGTATTTGGTTGGGTTGCACATTTCTTCGAAGTGTTTGTCTTGGAGGATACTGATTGGCTTGTGTCCTTCACCTGGAGCAATAGCAAAGATATTGTCTGATGTTGCATCAACTGTATCTTCCCTCAGCAGGCAGCTGTCATAGGGCAATCCTTTGTCAAATTGAGCTGGGCTTGATGCTTTAAGGCTTCCTGATCTTCAACAAATTCTTGGTCATATTTTTCCTCTGGGGATACAGGTACCTGACTTTCTGATGAAGTGTTAGCAGTGCAATGCTCTTCAAGCTTTACAAGTGCCTGGTAGTGGAATTGGCCAATCAAGCCTAGGTGGATGACTCCAATGGAAGTGTGGTGAGAGGTTCTGACTAGTTTCATGTCAGGATTGATGGTCGAGTTAATGTGTATGTCGACATGGAGCATGTCAGCCAGTCCCTGAACAGCTATGTGATCTCCCCAGGCACCTGCATTCAGTCTCTCTAAATACTGTAACCACCTCAGTTGCTGTCTCAGGTCAGCATCCTCAATAGAACTAATGACCTCGTCTTGCCTGGTTGGTGCTTCAGTATCTGCATTAAGGGGATCATCAGCTATTACGGAGGCTGATACATAATCCCTCAAATGGGAAGAGCCATGTGTGTATGGAGAACTCTGCAGTTGTTCCACAAGTTCTCTCAGATTTCTCCCACTCTGGATGCCAATGTTCTCGAGTTGCAGGCTCACTGCTGAAAAGAGAGTCTCCATCTCCGGGTACATCTTGAACTGCAAATCCTCTCTCCCTAGCCAGGGAATTCAAAGTAGCTTCATCTGAATAACAAAAAAAGAGGAACATAATTATTATTTATAATGTATCTTTCATAGCATAATGCTGTAAAACAAAAGTTATCCTATAATTATAAATCATTGGGGAAATCTCATTGTCACTGTGGGAATAGTTTTTATCTCTAGACATAATACTGCATACAATGAATTAATAATTGTCTATTCATATTAACATGTTCACACACGCACACAGCACACTCATGCACACATACAATGCACTGTTACCTTAGAATGTGAGTTAATTAGCACATCGCTTACCATTCAGTTGCAGTTGTTCGGTGAGCATTTGACTAGTAGCTGATGGTGGTGGATACTGCTCTGCTGACACTGGTTGACTAGTAGTTGGTGGTGGCGACGATGATGGTGGTGGACACTGCTCTGCTGATATTGCCTCCCAAAGATCAGCATCGTCCTGTCTAGCATTGCTTGTCCACTCGTTAATTTCTATACCTTCATGCAGTGGGTTATTCAATTTTAACCACTGTAGTGCAGCAAGCACTTTAGCTGGTCGTACATATTGAAACATAATGTCCCTTGTAGCACAGCTTTCGCTTCAGTTTCATTGGAACAATTTGCATTTGAGATGGAAGCCTTGGTAGAATGGTACACACAGGAGTAAGATCAGTGGGGACATTGACAGCTGGTCCATGAATGGCACGTTGTTTGCCACAAGGAAGTGCCACCATTTTCATGAAGGGGATCCTCAGCGAAATAAACCGCACCTCCAATGAATTTAAGTCGGATAACTCTGATGGTACTTTTTCAAGGTCCAAATTATTGGCCTTGGCTTGAGCAGGCAACTTTCCTCGCTTCAGTGCATTGTCATAGGTTTTGCACATCCACTGTTTGATTTCAGAATCAGGTACAGTGAAATCATCAGGAGCTTTGTTGTATTTGGTGACCTTGAACTCAATTACAGTTTTCCTGTACATCAAGAGATTGCAGCAGACACACGTGTAATCTGGCCCTTCTTTAGTAGCTGCAATGAAGGCTTGAGAAGCTTGCAAGATGTTGCTGGGAGTAGATTTCTGTTTGATACGGCATTACTTCTTGGGCTGTGCTTCCCTTTCCCTATATTCACAAGATTGACGCTTAGTAGCCTTTCCTTGAGCTTATCTCTCTCTGTAATCAGCGGACTGACGCTTGGTAGCCATGGTCTGAGCTTCTTTCTCCCTGTAGTCAACGGACTGACGTATGGTAGCCTTAGCCAGAGCTTCTTTTTCTCTGTAGTCAGCGGACTGACGCTTGGTAGCCTTAGCCAGAGGTTCTTTTCCTCTGTAGTCAGCGGACTGACGCTTGGTAGCCTTAGCCAGAGGTTCTTTTCCTCTGTAGTCAGCGGACTGATGCTTGGTAGCCTTAGCCAGAGCTCTTTTTCTCTGTAGTCAGCAGACTGACGCTTGGTAGCCATGGCCTGAGCTTCTTTCTCTCTGTATTCAGCGGACTGACGCTTAGTAGCCTACTTCTTTCTCTCTGCAGTCAACGGACTGACGCTTAGTAGCTATAGATGAGGCAGACTGCCGTCTCCTACTGTAGACAGAATGCCAGTAGCATTTCATAATAAAAATTATGATCCCAAATCTGTAAAGATACGCATCAACACTCACCTATCCTTCTCGTTGCCAGAAATGCCCTATGGAGCAGCGGACATCCATATGTTTGCATTATATAAGCCCTTGTAATTACTAATTACAAGCGTACAAGAAGTCATGAATATCATAATTTTCATGATCGACAAAAATCAACTTATCATTATAATCAGGTCTTTGTAGGCTCCTACAATGTAATTTAATTTAAAATAGCTAGATAGTACCTTCAGTTGCCGTTTGTGATAAAATAATGTAGTCCATAGCAGATCAGTGCAGTTCAACAATGATACTTGACGGCTAAATCTAGCTACTGATGGATAACTAGAGTAAGCCACCAATGTTTGTCCACCATCAGATTCGGACGCAAATATCTCCAAAACTACAAAGCTAGGGACTTGGAACTTGCACCAGCGAACTCCTCGTGAAAATTTGGTACAGGGTCGCCCTGAAACAACCCCACCCACTTAATTCGTACGCTTCCGTGACGTAAAAACGGAAGTGGACGAAAGAACTCAATAATCGGTTAAATACCATCAATTTTCGGACAGGAGCTGTAAAAACAGCCGCTAAAGCTGTACCCTACAAACTTCAGTCTTTGTACATTCTGAATATGGAAACCGGACCCCAAGGCTCGTCGTATCGCTTGACACGAGGCTCTTTTCCAAGCCTGGTTCAGCGATCAATAATCGGTCATTTGTAGTTTCAAGTTTGCATAAAAAACTAACGGTTTTTTTTTTTATTTTGGAGCGTCTCGGGCCTGGGTCTAGTTTGATAGCAACAGCACTATTGAGGGCGCCGGGGACCGTGTACCGGGCGCGCACGGGCGCGGACGAGCTAGCTACGCGTATACGTACTGCGCATGCGCTGCATGCATGCACTGTACTGCACGTCATCGCGTGCTTATCACCACGTGCGCGTTTTTCAGGAGAGCGAGAGAGTTAATGTGCAGAGGATTGTACGTGTCAGTTTGGTTTAAATGTAAGCAATCCAGATCTAAAATCTAGCGGAAAATTTAAATTATTTTGTTAAAATATACAGTTCAGGGTGAAGTGTTGTTGGGAGAAAGAAAGTTAGGTGAGAAGACGGGACAAGTTGCCCTTTAAGGTATGAAGTTTTTCTAGGTGTCAGGTTAAATGTCCATGTGGGGAGGTAGACACACTGTACTTCGATTTACCACCAGGGTTAGATTTTTCACTAAAACTGATGGATCACCCTGACTGCTGTTGCAGTCTTTGATTGAAAATATAGGGGTCAAAGGTCACAGTAATTTTTAAGGTCAGGAAACCACAGCTAAAGTCTTGTGAATAAGATAGAGTCCATAGTCTTTTTATAAGACACAGTCTAGTATTTAGCCTGCAGACAATCACTGGGATTTTTTTAATTATGCACTACTGTAAGTATCTGTAATTGTGACAGACATATGGGCAAAGAAATCCTCGCTCACTGCTCTAGTCGCTCCAACTTGTCCAATACCGTAGGCCTGGTTTTAAATGCGTAACAGTCAACACAATTTATATTGTCCATTGCATTTTTAAACCACTGAGTGTGTGTGTATCTTCTAAAGCCATTGGAGTGTACGGAGGAGCTAATTAAGTGCTGCATGTAGTGTAAACGCAATTATTAGAAACGCAATCAGCCTTGAAATGCTGTAAACGCAATTGTTTTACTATGCTTATGTCAAGTTGCATGAGTCTTAATCTGCAGCATCTTGCAAAGCTTCTAGAACGCCAACCTTCTTAAAAACTATTGGGTTGTATATAGTGTAACTTGTTATGTGTAGTAATTTAACTGTGTGATTTGTTTTTCAGGTGGCTATATGTACACACGTGTAACTATCACAATGCATTCTAGCATATAACGATAGCAACCACTACCCTCCTTTAAGTCTGCGTGTGATCAGGTGTGACACAGAATCACATCATCGTACTCCTTACATACCACTACAATGTCCGAAATACTACAAATGTTATTCCAGTGAGACTTTCGACCTTGCAGTAAACGCTGTGGTTGAAGGTAGTCTTAGCATTCGTAGGGCTGCTGAAGAGTATGCAGTTCCGAAGTCTACCCTGGGGGACCATGTTCAAGGCCGTGTTTTAGCTGGTGCAATTGGAGGCCGACAGAGATAAAGTGCAGATGAAGAAAAGATGTTAGTTGATTTTATCCTAAGGAGTGCAGAAATAGGGTATCCACGTGGTCGAAAAGAGATAATTTGTATGGTCCAAAATGTTTGTGACCATAAAGGCCTGCAAGTAACTGTTTCGCATGGGTGGTGGGAGCGTTTTTATCAACGTAATAAAGGATTTTCGCTGAGAGTACCTTCCTCCTTGTCTACTGCCAGACACCAGGGCACTAATAAGAGCGTCATGGAGGCATATTTTGATATGCTAGAAGAAACCCTTGAAGAGAACAATCTTACCGACAAGCCCTGTCAAATTTTCAATATGGACGAAACTGGCTTACCTTTATCTCCCAAACCTCCTAAATTGTTGTGCAAGACAGGATCAAGAGCATTCAATGCGGTTACTGGAGGTGATAAATCGCAGATTACTATCGTGGGGTGCGTTAGCGCAGGGGGTTATCAAGTGCCACATATGGTCATTTATGATAGGAAAACTCTGCATGCGGACATGGTGAAGGGGGAGGTTGGAGGGACACTGTATGGGCTCTCACAAAAGGGGTGGATTGATCAAGAGCTCTTTCGATTGTGGTTTAAGTACCACTTTCTCCGCTACATTCCTCCAGAGCGTCCTGTCATCCTGTTGATGGATGGACACAGTACGCACTATTGTCCTGAAACCATGGTTCTGGCAGCCAAAGAGAGAGTTGTAGTGTTTGCACTACCTCCCAATACTACCCATGTGTCGCAACCCCTCGACAAGGGTTGTTTTGGCCCCCTTAAAGCGGCATGGAAAAGTGTTTGCCACGAGCACTGCGTGAAAAATCCAGGGAGAGCTGTTACTCGATATACCTTCTCCAAGCGTTTTTCACAAGCATGGATGCAGTCCATGAATATGAGAAACATCATCTCTGGTTTCAGATGCACTGGTATCTACCCAGTGGACCGTTCTAAGTTGATACCTCAGGATGAAGCCAACGCGTCCCTCTGCGGTGAAAACTGGGTATATGTGCCATTTCTCTCTCCATCTCGCCGTAAGACAGCTGTTCAGCAGTGTGCTACTTCATTTGATCTTGATGAAATAGACTCATTCCTGAAAGAGCAAAGAAGTCGCCTGCAAGCCTCTAACAGCAAAGATACAAGACATGAGAGACGTGAAAAATTCCAGGAAATGTATTTACCACGTAGCATTGTGTCCTCCTCTACCCCTAGCCTTGACTATCCCTATGCTCATACCCCTGTGAGGAGTGACAAGCATGGAGGCCTTGTAGGGGGTTTAGCAGTTGCTGTTTGTAAACCAGTTAGCGTTCTTGAACGTGTTTTGAAGATGCCTGAAACACCAACAGAAGAAAGAGATAAACCAGCAGAAGAGAGAACAAAAAGGCAACCTTTCCTACACCTCTATTAGTTGAAAATTATTACATACCCTACATGTAATTGCATTATTAGAGCAGAAGAAAGTACCCAAGAAAAGTGAAACCTCCCTAGGTGAGTAGGACACCATAAGTTTTGTGCATTTTCAAATAAGGTTCTGTACATTCTTCACAGATCTGTCTGATATCCAACCTGACACTTCAGTTGATGACTTCTTGCACTACTTCAGCCTCTCATCAGAGCCAGAGCCAGAACCTGACAGTCCTGTGTTTCAAACCTGGGTACCAAACCTAGCCCTTACTGAAGCTGACAAGCGTGCTCTTTGTAATGGAGACTGGCTCAATGCCAATCACATTGCAGCTGGAAACAAGCTTCTTAAAGCTAGGTTTCTGAACCAAAACGGACTGCAGGACACTTGCCTTCTTTCCAAGAAACGGTGGAATTCCAAGCCAGAAGTGTTTATACAGATTTTGCATGTTGCAGGGAATCACTGGGTGTGCGTCAGCAATAAGCTGTCAGCTGATCACACTGTCGAAATTTTTGACTCCCTGCATATTGAACTGAAAGAAGACGGTGAGACTGCAAGTCTAGTTTCATGCATCCTTGCTACCGACAGACCATCGTTTGATTTGGATCTTGTAAATGTCCATCACCAACGACTCTACAATGACTGTGCATTAGCCTTTGCTTTTGATTTGTGCTCCGGTGATGATCCTTATGAGTCATTGTATGATCAAGATGCCATGCGTAGCCACTTGGTGAAATGCTTTGAAAGGCAAGAATTCAAGCACTTCCCACGAGCCACTGAAAATTCTCTGCTTCCAAAAAGAAGAGTGCGATCTACCATTACCGTGAAGGTATACTGTCACTGCAGAGAGCTAGAAAAGTGTCCAATGGTATCCTGTGACAAATGTTATGAGTGGTATCATGACACATGTGAACAAATCCCTTTGGAAGTTTTCAGTAACCCTGATACTCCTTGGACATGCTCACTCTGTAAGAAAGGTTATACATTACATGTACATAATATGTGGTCTCCCTCACATCTATCTAGGTTCAGAAGGCAATTCCTCATTAAAGTCTGTGCTGCAAATGCATACACAGACAGAGGCAGGTCAGTTGCTTGCTCTCAAGCCCATGCTCAAGCACATGTACACATACTGTTGATTTTTGTGTCATCCCTTACATGTAAATTCTCTTCCTGCAGCTGTTGCCAGTGAAGATGGAGATGAGAGTGATGTGTCTCCTCTACGCTCACTACCAACCCGTAGTAGAGCACAGGCTTTGAACAAGAGAGTTAAGGGTGAGTGTGTGTGTGTGTGTGCGTGTGTTGGGGGGGGGGGAGTGTTTGTAGCGTGCTGTCCTGTATTTAGATCTGTACATGTGCCCAGATGATTTTTACGAATCCCCTTCCTGCAGCTGTTGCCAGTGGAGATGGAGATAAGAGTGATGTGTCTCCTCTATATTCACTACCAACCCGTAGTAGAGCACAGGCTTTGAACAAGAGAGTTAAGGGTATGTGCGTGTGTGTGTGTGTGTGTGTGTTGGGGGTAGGGGGGGTGTTTGTAGCGTGCTGTCCTGTATCTATATCTGTACACATGCCGAGATGATTTTTGCGAATCCCCTTCCTGCAGCTGTTGCCAGTGGAAATGGAGATAAGAGTGATGTGTCTCCTCTACGCTCACTACCAACCCGTAGTAGAGCACAGGCTTTGAACAAGAGAGTTAAGGGTATGTGCGTGTGTGTGTGTGTGTGTGTGTTGGGGGTAGGGGGGGGTGTTTGTAGCGTGCTGTCCTGTATCTATATCTGTACACATGCCGAGATGATTTTTGCGAATCCCCTTCCTGCAGCTGTTGCCAGTGGAAATGGAGATAAGAGTGATGTGTCTCCTCTACGCTCACTACCAACCCGTAGTAGAGCACAGGCTTTGAACAAGAGGGTTAAGGGTGAGTGTGTGTGTGTGTGTGTGTGTGTGCGCGTGTGCGTGCACGTATGCGTGGGGGTGGGGGGGGGTGTTTGTAGCGTGCTGTCCTGTATCTAGATCTGTACACGTGCCGAGAAAATTAAGCGAATCCCCTTCCTGCAGCTGTTGCCAGTGGAAATGGAGATGAGAGTGATGTGTCCCCTCTACACTCACTACCAACCCGTAGTAGAGCACAGGCTTTGAACAAGAGAGTTAAGGGTGAGTATGTGTGTGCATGTGTGTGTGTATGTGTGTTGGGGGTGGGGTGGGGGGTGTTTGTAGCATGCTGTCCTGTATCTATATCTGTACATATGCCAAGATGATTTTTGCGAATCCCCTTCCTGCAGCTGTTGCCAGTGGAAATGGAGATAAGAGTGATGTGTATCCTCTACATTCACTACCAACCCGTAGTAGAGCACAGGTTTTGAACAAGAGGGTTAAGGGTGAGTGTGTGTGTGTGTGTGTGTGTGTGTGTGTGCGTGCGCGTGTGCGTGCACGTATGCGTGGGGGTGGGGGGGGGGGTGTTTGTAGCATGCTGTCCTGTATCCAGATCTGTACATGTGCCCAGATGATTTTTGCGAATCCCCTTCCTGCAGCTGTTGCCAGTGGAGATGGAGATAAGAGTGATATGTCTCCTCTACACTCACTACCAACCCGTAGTAGAGCACAGGCTTTGAACAAAAGAGTAAAGGGTGAGTGTGTGTGTGTGTGCGTGTGCATGTGTGTGTGTGTGTGTGTGTGCATGTGTGTGCGTGTGTGTGTGTGTGTTGGGGGTGGTGGGATGTTTGTAGCGTGCTGTCCTGTATCTATATCTGTACACGTGCCGAGAAAATTAAGCGAATCCCCTTCCTGCAGCTGTTGCCAGTGGAAATGGAGATGAAAGTGATGTGTCTCCTCTACACTCACTACCAACCCGTAGTAGAGCACAGGCTTTAAACAAGAGAGTTAAGGGTGAGTATGTGTGTGCGTGTGTGTGTGTGTGTGTGTGTGTGTGTGTGTGTGTTGGGGGTGGGGTGGGGGGTGTTTGTAGCGTGCTGTCCTGTATCTATATCTGTACATGTGCCCAGATGATTTTTGCGAATCCCCTTCCTGCAGCTGTTGCCAGTGGAGATGGAGATATGAGTGATGTGTCTCCTCTACACTCACTACCAACCCGTAGTAGAGCACAGGCTTTAAACAAGAGAGTTAAGGGTGAGTATGTGTGTGCGTGTGTGTGTGTGTGTGTGTGTGTGTGTGTGTTGGGGGTGGGGTGGGGGGGGTGTTTGTAGCGTGCTGTCCTGTATCTATATCTGTACATGTGCCCAGATGATTTTTGCGAATCCCCTTCCTGCAGCTGTTGCCGGTGGAGATGGAGATATGAGTGATGTGTCTCCTCTACACTCACTACCAACCCGTAGTAGAGCACAGGCTTTGAACAAGAGAGTTAAGGGTGAGTGTGTGTGTGTGCGTGTGCATGTGTATGTGCGTGTGTGTGTGTTGGGGGTGGAGGGGATGTTTGTAGCGTGCTGTCCAGCGGTTTTTCACGAAATTCGACGGATTCATTATGCTTACTAGTCACTCAGGTGCCTAGACCTTGAGATATGGCGATTTTTGTGCTAACGACAACGACGACACGACCTATTACTTTACCCCTTGCGCATGCGTGCGGGGTAATAAAATTATACTGGTACAAATATGGTATACATTGATAATAATATTACTGTTATAGCTACACCCATTGCTATGCTTAGATTTGGATGCTGGTGTTGAGCTGCAGATTGCTGCAGAAGAGCTGTGTGAAGACACCGTTGTGTTCAGGTATAGTAATATGCACACATGCACAAGATAGTAAGTATGAGCACAATTATATATACCGTATTTCCTCAAAATGTCGCCGCACCTCGAAATCCCGCCGCCCTCGAAATCTCGCTGCACCTAGGTTCCAATAAACACCGCCCTCGAAATCTTGCTGCATTGGAGAAGGGTCGTCGGATTCAAAGTACACGGAATGCAGGCACACGCGCGCAATTCGCACTATCGAAATGGACAAGTGCGCAGGCGCGAGGCGGGTGAGTGGACTAGTGGCCGCCCTCGAAATTTTGCCTCAGGGTGCAGCGACTTAAAATTAAATCTCGCTGCGGTGAGATTTTGAGGAAATACGGTAATAGTTATCTGCCAGTAATTGGGGTGTATGAGATGCATGGTCAAATGCACCCCAATTATTGGCAGGTAACTATTTTGTTGGTAGTTGACCTCTGTTCATCATTGGCCTACATTATGATGACCCACCCCCTTCCCATAGCCGGCAAAATGCCTACAAAAACTTGGGTTGCTAAGCAACTACCAACAAAATGTACCCTCGCCTCAGTAGGGTCCTATTGGCTACTATCAACGGTACTACCTACAAAAAGGAGGCGGTACTTATCTATGAAATTGAAGATGACCAGCCTATCTTTGGGAAGATAGAAGACGTTATCGTCACCCCAAGTCAAGAGTGTTTGTTTTATCACCACTCACAGCTTCACCAAGCCACCATTTTCATTTATTTGAAGTGACCGCTACTCTGCGAAGCTCAGTTTGTATGTAGGCATGACAGTCTTGTAAATCACTGTCCACTCCATCTATGCAAACAGTTTGGACGATAAGGAAAATTTGCTCTATGTGTTAAGTATCACGTAATGAAAAAGATATAATAATTATGACATTGTGTATTATGTTGTCACCCAATTAAATAATTACTGTCATGTGAGCATGCTCTCAATTTTAGCCACGCCCCCAAATTTTGAGTACACCCCTCATTAACATGCTAACTCATGAAGAGAGCTGGCTAACTAATAAAGCATATTTTTGGCTACCTAGCGATGGGAAACAGTTTTAGAGAATGATCGAAGGTTAGAGAACTGTAAGTTTTATTGTTGGTCTTGGCTACCAATTGTCATAGTCTGGCGTAGCCACCAGACTACAGTTGTCGATTTATATCAGGTAACAGACTGGGCCCCCATGCAGTAAGGCCGCTCCATGGGTGCTCACTGAGCACACATACAGTACATCCTGTATATGTAGCATAGCTACTAAAAACTAATTAGGTTGTACTGTGTATTGCCAAAATGAAAGGTTTCTAATAATTAGCATTCAGCGAAATTTGTTTTTTTTTAGCTTGAATTCTATTTATAGAATAAGCACGGCATAGCTAGCGCATAATATATAAATAGGTAGTGTCTACATCACATGCGTACCATGTGGATGCAATGCAGTCGAGTGAGGGGGATCGGGATAACATGGCGATGCAGATGATGAAGGCGTGCAGGTCCGGGTGGTCCTGTCGGTAGCTGGGCTCCATGGCTCAAATCCTGCTAATTGACACCAGTTTTGCCAGCCTGATTCTGGATGGGGAGCTGTGGAGCCGTAGCCCTGCGGACTACTGCAGGTATCGGCCTGAGATCCTATATCAGATTGTTTAGCCTCGGTAAAAAAGTCTGGGGACGAGGCTATTATTCTCCCTCGAAGAGAACATAAACAAAAGACGTTCTCTGATGGCGCATGAGTGGGCAGCTAGCCTCCACAACCCCACCACACGGTGGAAGAGTGATCTTAGGATCACCCACACTGTTTGATGGAGTTGAGCCAAGCTCAACAGGTAGTGCTGATGTTCAATATTATTATTATCAATACTGTGTTATTATATTGCATAGTGATGCACATAATTTCTCTATGCAGTACAAAGATACGATATGGTGCTCAGTTGAGACGTTTTTTCAGAAGGAAAGGGGGAGGACAGTGAAGAACTTTGAGGTTGAGAAAATCCTAGAGAGCTTCCAACATGGGCTTGAAGAGCTCCAGGGTCGTGCTGAGGATGATAAGGGGGGTATAATCATAGACCGTGCCCTTTCTAGCTTGGAGCCCCCAAGACCTCGAGGCCAGTACAATTATGATCATCATGCACACAAATTAGTTGTATCTTATAGGCCAATCTCCTGGGAAACCCGTAGCCTGCTCTGTGGGGAATCCTTTACATAACCGTCTTGCGTTCTCGCTACGCCAGCGCCCATATTGTTTAAACATCCGATCTGGAACACTGGCATTGGCTTCACCGGATGTTCCTCCAGCCCTAAGGCTATGCAGACCATACAGGCACCTATCCAAGCCAATGGCTTCAAGCCTGTCAAGGATTGACTCACGCTCCATCGTATAGCTCAACCCTCCTTTATCACGGAGTTTACTTCCCTTCTTTGTTTGAACTATTCCTCTGAATAGGAAACTATCCAATTCTTTCAGTGTGATAGCCGCCATCTACGCAGCACTGTCAGTATTACTCCAGTATACAGGGATACTCTGACAGAGGAGTAGTAGGTATGGAAGGATAGTATAGACAATATCCTGGGACTGCCAGTGTTACTCAGGTATACAGGGGCTATTTGACAGAGAGCTTATACAGAAGAGTAGTCCTTGGACAATCCCGGGACTATTAGTGTTACTCTGGTGTCTGGTGTCTGGTGTATGGGGATACTCTGTGGATATTCTGACGGTGTAGCTACTGGAATCTCCTGATGGAGGTGTGGTAGGTATATATTCCCATTTTATACAAAGGGTATACTCTTGCACAAGGGGGTTGAGGTTGTTGAAGGGTTCTCTCAGTATTATTCAGGGTTACTAGGGACTACACATACTACATCAGGACTAAACATGGCACCACTGGACAACCCTCACAACTGTAAATGACGTCTGTTCAGTGTTGGAAATTCTTTTTCTTATGGGGATCACATGGCTCCAGCTAATACCTGAACAACTAGAGGATGGGCAGCGATGTCCTTTACCAATGCCATGTTTATACACCCAGAAGAGTGCGTTAATAGCTTCTTTGAATGGTGCAGATGTCCTTGCAGTCTAGGTCAAATATAGCACAACATGAATGGGTCTTGCAGGTGGCACACATACTTATTGCTGACTAGAAACCCACTTCTTCCACCTACTGAATGCACCAGCATATTTAACTGTGGCTGGCGCTTTACCTTGCATAACCATGCTTGGCAGAAATGTAGCCAGCTCTTTCAGTGAGGGATCTTGGACTGCAGATTTCAATGCCATGCACAATGCAATGTACCAGATACAGTGTGACTTATTGCTTAATATCTAAATACATAGATTACACCTACGGGATAGTGTTCCGCGAATAATTCGCGAAAAAAAAATAATCCTGTTTATAGCGGCCAGCAAAGACGGGCTTCACCCAGACAATACATGGCTAGTTAGCTTATCTGGAAAGCCTTCTCTGTAGAGGAGACTCGAGCACAACAGTAAACGCCGTCTCTCTGAGAATTCTGAAGACCAATCAAGACTTTCTGCGTCAATTTGTGTCGAGATGAGAAACCTTCAATACGAAACTTATCGCCTGAAAGATAGCTTACCAGGTGGCGAAGTGCCAAGTATAAAGCTTTTCCTTCATTATCTTTCTCGAAAGGTAAGATGGTAACAAAAGAGGTTGTCTTATAGCCTCTTGCAGATGACCGCCTTGTATAGAACGTCCTACCACGATCACGATCGTCACTTTCTTGCCTAAAAAAGTATACTTGGCACTGCTACAATGATGGTACTAATGCAACAGACAGAAATCAAACTCTCCTTGGATTCCCTGGCACTACAACTTGACGCAGAAAACTATCATCAACTCTCCTGACCAACCGAACAAATATTTTCACGAAGTTGCTAACTAATAGGTTTACGAAATGCATAAATCAACCAATGAATGCATCCCGCGGGAAATATTAGGTAAAGGGTTGGCATGCCGCCCAGTGCACGAACGCACTGTCAAGATAGTAGTCTATTGTAGGTCCATAGAACAATGAATTATTACACTGCTGGTCAGGTAAGCAAAAAATTCTTTCAATTTTTATACTACATAATAATACAATATCATAAAATTAAAATTAATGAATCTTGTAACTTGTCAGACTTCATTCTTCCAATGGGTAACAAGAGGTACAGACGCCTTTATCGAAATGGACATCGCCGTACCTTTCGGAATCTGAGGAAGAGACATAAAGTAAAATACTCACACACCCTTCAGCATGCCACTACACAAACTCGGGACCCATTGGTCAGTTCTACAGCTACTCCGATTGAACTGCACACACCCACCAATCACCCCCAATCATTAAAATTAATACTCAAACCCCCTCGTCTAGTACAACGGAAAATCACACTAGTCACCCCCAGTCGTCGAATACTAATCAAACTTCATCTATTAACAGTAGCCATACCCAACCATCAAATAGTAGCTCAACTTCTGCAACTCATGACTTACCATCTACACCTACTAACAGCAACAACACAACAGAAAACCAGAATGTGACTATAGAAGGTTCAAGGATAGTTAACATTGAAAAATTAAAGTATATCAACGAATTGACAGTTCATGCATCACAATGTGGAGGGATTATGTCTTTAGCTGGTGAGAAACGTTACGGCCTTGCTTCAATTCTAAGTAGTCAGTGTACATGCGGCTATGAGATAGTTTTGGAATCCTCAAAGTCAAAGGACCCCTTGGGTACATGAGATGGGAGTGCAATTTAGCTGCTGTAAGGGGACAGGTGATCACAGGGGGTGGGCACTCCCCTTTGAAGGAAACAATGAGTATCCTTGGCATCCCTGTTATGAGCAAACCATGCTTTCAAAAACTGAAAACGACATTGGGAAATGGTGGAGTACAAGATTACAGGAAGCTATGCTGGATACTGGAAGAGAAGAAAAGCGATTAGCAGAGGAACGGAATGATTATCATCAAGGTGTACCTGCTGTCACTGTTATAGTGGATGGTGGATGGTCTAAATGATCACAAACATTCATAAAATGCAAAGTCAGGAGTGGGGATCATAATAGGCCAGGCCACAGGTAAGCTACTTTTTATTGGTATACGAAACAAGTACTGTTCGGCATGTGCCCAAGGTATTTCACCAAGCGAGCATGAATGTTACAAGAACTGGGATGATTCATCATCTGAAATGGAGTCTGATATAATACTAGAAGGTTTTAAAGAGGCAAAAGAGACTCATGAGGTGAGGTACCTCAGATTTATTGGTGATGGGGATAGCTCAGTTTATCCCACCCTCCTTCAGCGTGTGCCGGTATGGGGTCGTTATATCATAAAAATGGAGTGCGCTAACCACGCATGCAAATGTTACCGAGCATCTCTGGAAAAATTGGCAGCCAATAATGCAAAATATAAAGGAAAAGGGGGGCTAACGGAAAAAATGAGGAGACAACTGACAAGTGCAGCACGGTGTGCAATAAAATGCGGAGTAAGGAGGAAGATAAAACAAAAGGACTTGCATTGCTGAAGAAAGATTTGATTAATGGCCCTTACTATTATTTCGGATATCACTCCAACTGCAGCCCAGACTTCTGTCGAGCTGCTGGACATTCACAAGCTGATACTAGTAATAGCGTGTTGTTACCCCGCCCACACAGGAAATGAGGTGAGCCCTTGTGTGGGCGGTGTGGCAGAACGGCCTTGAAGTATTTGTGTGTGTTTCGGCCTTGAGGAAGCTGTGTGTTGCAGTTGTAGGCTCTACCTATGTCATTTCTTAAATTTTGTTTTGGTGAAACTCCCACCCTCGGGTGGCGTGATGAGTCGTTGATGGCTTCTGGTTTTCACGTTGGAGTTACATATTATTTCTCTGATTTTCCACAAAAATTACCCACCATATGGTACAAATCAGATTTTACCCTCAAAATTCTGTTGCACATTCAAGCAACCCACTAAACACAACGGTGCACGATATTGGGTGACTAGTTGGATCGTATACAAGAGGCAACGAAAAGAAAGAAGACAATCAACTCACAATCACTGCTCATAGCGGTAGCTATACTTCATGTTCGATTATAACTGCGGTGAAATAAATGTCAGCTTTTGACATTTTTGACGAATACTGTAGGTTGGGTTTTAATTGCGAATTACAACGTTTTGCAAACGTACTACAGTATGGTACGGGGTCGTCTATCGCAATTATTGGATTCGCAATTTGGCCTGACTTGACTACAACGCAATTATTAAACTACGCAATTAAAACCCGTCCTACGGTATATATAATATTCTGGCCACTCACTAAGATTGCCTCTATGCTGACATCTGGTAATTTTTTAGAACATAGAGAGAAACATAAGTCCGATGGGAAAACTACAAGCCATCAACGACTCGTAGAGAAAGAGAGAAAAATGCAAAGCCACACGATTACTGCACACGGGGTAATACCATAGTGTCCCAGGCATGACACTACAGTAAAAATTTTACTGATAAAGTACTTTATATTTAGAGCAAGATGAGATACAACTATTACTTGATATTACGTTTTCACTCATAAAAATTTTGCTCAGTAACCTATACCTGTACCTACTGCTCTGTAATATAATCAGCTTTGAACAGGCAACAAACAAGTGTACCAAGTGCCCAACACTAACACTAACAAGTATTGAGATGATACAGAGAGGGAGAATGCAACACATGTAGTATAGACTGGGATAGAGAACATAAGAGAGAGGGCCCTCAGAGTTTATTGACAGCAACCAAATTTAGGGGCGTGGTCATCAGGGGAGTACCTAATCCAATCACAGCATACCAGCGAGTTTCAGCCCCTTTAATTTTAGCTGTGCCATGCTAGCAAAGAACGTGGTGTACTGTTGAGTTTATTTTTCTTATACTAGTATATTGCCTGTGTACATGTATCATTGTCCGTATTTTAGTCTATAAACCCCTGGACTTGTGAGCCCATTGCCTATTCATTGTTTAAAATAGCCAGTTCATTCATACAACCAAAAAATTTAATTAGTTCTCTAGTATAGTTGATGGAGTAAATATATTTATTTCACTTAATGAATAATTAACCTGGCTTATAACTAATATTTATCCATACACACTCCTGTGTGTGTGTGTGTGTGTGTGTGTGTGCACACGTGTTCCTTACGTCATTCCAAACGCATTGTGTACATTTCACGGAAAATGCTTTGTGTGGATTTCGTGGAAAACGCTAATTCTGGCGACACTTGCCAGTACCTCTGCCTAGGCGCCTCTGACCATGTGCGACTACTTGCCTCGCGCATGCGCTGATGGTTAAAAACATACATACCATACCTTATATGCACTGCTCATGCATTACCTTGCGTATAAATAGGTTGAGTATCAAAAAGCTTAGCATCAGCAAATGATGATAGGACCTTCTTTTCAGCGTATAAACCAGGTATGTAGCAGGTACATGTAGCTTGATAAAGGGTCACAGACTTGGAATTGGAGAGAGAGGGAGAGAGAGAGAGATAGAGAGGGAGGGAGAGAGAGAGAGCGAGCGAGTGAATGACTGAGTGAAGGTGTTGCCATTCAGGTGCTAGCATTGTTAATTAAATCACTACCCCAAAATTTGAATTCCCATGCATGGATACTATTATTGTACAAGTATAAAAACAATTGAATAAAATTGAAGAATGAAGTAGGGATGGCAGGATCAAAAAGTACACGAACAAGAGATAATCGCATCTACTATACATCCCTACCCTTGCTTTTCTCTACTATTGTGCACCTATTAATCATGGTTGACATCAGTGTTTGTTGAGTGCGGTATGTGGGAGACATTGGTGCAGGTTGTTCCCTAGTTGTAACGATGGTTCGGGTTTATCAGTTTTGATTCAATCGCATTATTACTGGCTATTTTTGCACCCCTCAAAAAGCAAGCGTAGGGATGTATAGTAGATGCGATTATCTCTTGTTCGTGTACTTTTTGATCCTGCCATCCCTACTTCATTCTTTAATTTTATTCAATTGTTTTTATACTTGTTTCTGTTCTTTTTTATTGCACTTAGTGTAATTTATTAATGCCATCTTACATGGTTTGCTTACAACTTCTGATTAAGTGGAAGGTGGGAGGTGCGCAAATGTCTTTGCCACGCCCCTCATTAACTTGCGTTCATTTCAATCAGTGACGATGAATAGGATGACAAAGAAGGCTGCTTTAGGCGGCCCAAGTAGTGATGAGACCTTTCCGCTTAGGGAGAAAACCAAGTTCTAAGTTTTACTGTTGGCAGCAGCTAGCTACCCGGCATAATTTTATGATCTATACGTTTAATACCGCTGCTCAAGCCTTGTGCCTTCGTATCAGTGATGGTACTGTATAAATATCTATGATCGATCCTGCGTAGCACTAGCGCTGCAAGCGCTAGCAAGTATATAGCTCGCCTATGCCTAGCGCCTTACCGCTCCTCGAGCCTTGAACCTTCATAATATCCATGATCGATCCAGCACGCCTTTACACGCGCTAGCGATGTACGAGCTAGCTAGCTCGCCTAGGCCGGCGCTAGGGCCAGGCGCTGTCACATGACTTCACCATGGCAACATATTCTGAGCATGCGCATTATTATCACAAAATGGCGTACCGGACACACCCACTCGTTACTGTGTATACCGTACACACCCACCATTACGTAACTGTCATGATAAAGCAAAACGAGCATCCACTGCACTGCGCGCTACAAAATGGAGTGGATTTATACCCAAACTAAGATGAGAGGTTAAGGAAGTCGATAATGAGAAAGAAAGAAGAAAGAAACCTTGACAAATGGCTATTTTTTGAACATCTGGTTCTGACGTATACAATTGAATTGATGGATGATCTTGGTCTTGCTAGATGCACAATTTGCTGGAGATTCTGATTTTGACACTTTGATAATTCACACAGTAACCTGTTTTGAGCTATTTGGGTATTTGTAATGTATTACACATATGGCATATCCGGGCCATCCCTACTTATAGAGTCTACCGACTCTATGATACTTTATCTATTATGGGCACAGCCTTGGTTGACTGTGGCTCGTAGCCCGAGCAAGCCCCACCCCACACTAATCAGTACTATGAGAAACATTGCTGTACTATAATAGTATTGATAAAGGAAGAGAGCATATGAGGTAGCTAAGTGTCTAGACTAAGCTGAGCTGGGAACCTGCACTTGCGTCCATGTGTGTGTGAGCAGCTGTCAGGTGGGTGCATGTTGTGGGTGGGAGTGTGTAAAAGTTGTTGGGATTCCATTATCTTGGGTATTTGTGGTAACCACTTGAATCACTATCTCATTAACGCTCAGCGCATGGCATGAGGGTTACAGTAGTCTATTTGTCTGTCTGTCTGTTACCGCTCTACTGCCTGCGTAGGACATTTATACAACAAAATGAATATACTGGCCAATTTTGTGCCGAACTCCAAAGGTTTTCAATTAAGGGATTTCGCTAAAAAGCTTTCTCTCACGAGTTATAGCTTATTCTTTGTCTTTAGCGTAGCAAGATCAGCCATTTTTCAGTTCCCAGTACTGTAAACTATGGTTAACTCCCCTCCGTATACTACTTGTGGTAATGCCTGTAACCATATATGGCTACAGGATACAGTTCATAGGCTATAGGGCAAACTCAGGAATGCAATCTGTAGTTGCCACGTTGCAGTGCATGTCTAATAAAAGCCCACCATTCATCCTGGTCATAGCTTTTCCTAGTCTCGTGCCCAGACCCCACCCCAAAAAGGGGGAAAGGGGTCTGGTTAATTTGGACCATTTCCTTGGTTTGGCCGGCTCAGTGGGCGCGCGCTGACACTGCAGTAGTTAAACAAACCTTGAATCTGATTGGTCATTGGCGCGGCCGGCTGTGCGCGGGCCGACAATTCAAATTTATACAGCAGGCAATGGCGCTTTGAATTCCTGCGGTTGGCAAGTCATATGACTACGCTAAAGCTGCAATCTCATTCATAGGCGTAGCTACCTATACGGCCAGTACGGCCATGGCCGTACCACATTTTGGGCCTAGATCTTCCCATCAGCTCTGGCACAACAGCCAGGTCAATAGCTCAGTGACAAATATTACTGATAATCAATCACTGGCAGCTGCTACCAGCAATAGACTTATACTGGCCTCTAAAATTCGCTCCTTAAACAGCAGTTCTCATCACTACCAGCCTTCTTTGTACAGCCAGCTACCATCGGGAACGCGTTTAATTAGGGGCGTGGCTAAATTTTTGCGCGCGAAGTGTGTGCCATACCACATCAGATTTGCTAGCTACGCCACTGTCAATAGAGCACTCAAATTCCTTTCCTGGCCTAAGGATTGTGTCCAAATTCACCAGACCCTTTTCCCTCCTCGAGGGCAGGGTCTGGGGACGAGACTAAGCTTTTCCTGAAGTGAGCCTGGGTTTGAGGCTAGATACTATTCCATCTTCACTTGTGACTCACATTGCACAATCTCAGCATTATTAACCATCATAAGTACTGTTTTAATACGCTGAATTTGCGCCGAACGTTTTGCACTTTAGTGCTTTCATTACTACCGTATATGTTCTAATATAGGCACCCTTTGAGACCTGCGCAATTTTTTTGGTTCCAATTTCCAGCCGTAAGCGCGACATGTAGCCAGCTGGTTGACAATACTCCAGCTTACGAGTAGTTACCACCAGGAGCTCTTGGTCATCACTATTGCATCGAGAAAAGTTTAACTTTTGGAAGGTATTTTCATTGGTTAGAGAGAGCATAAGGGAGTTGATGAATCGACAATGGCTTGGCTGCGTTCTGGGATGCTTAGGTGCCGAATATCCAAGCTCACCACAGTAGCTTCGCTTCTCTCCAACCGAGGCTCCAACTCCTCCCACACTCTGCGAGTTTGCTTGGTCCACGCCAAGGAGTCTGATGAGTGAACACAAATTTGCCAGAAAGGAGACGCTGGGCTAACAATCGTGGAGATCACCGAAGTGGGACGACAACATGACGAACCGGTGTAGCGCTGGTGGGCATCTTTCGGTACTGTACGCGCGTGCACTTGCCGCACAACCACGTGGACATAAATAGGCGCTTGTGGTTTCACGTGTTTGAATCAACACTGACGAAAGGTCGTGAACCTGTGCCAGGGATGGCATGCAGCGTGTATACAGAGTGCGACACTCTCCTCTCTCTCTATTATGCACGCTTGGTGCTATATGATGTATGCTGCTTTGTAAGCTGTATACATGATATCGAGTATGATCCTATCCTCTTGTGAAGAGTACGATACATTATGAGTATCATAGCACATACTGCATCATACAGCATTATACTGTCATACAGCGTGCATGATACAGATATCTATGACCTAGTGATATTGTCGATGGCTATATTGTTACAATACTCACGTGATATAGTACCATATGTGTAAGCTATGCACGAGTATCATGGCAATAAAATCATTGGTTCAGGTTTGTGTTTGGTTGCACACACTGTTTTTTACCTGCATTTTTATTGTGTTCTCTCTAGAGAGTATGATCCCATCCTCCAGTGAAGAGGGAGAGGGAGGAAAGGAGGTACATATACTGTATCATAGAGCATGAGTACAATTAGAATATCACTAAGTCATTGATATCTGTATCATAGGGCATGAGTATCATAGTAATCATGCATTTATAAAGTAAAGTGGCTTGGAAGTATTAAAGCTTCAATTGTCTTTTTTCTTTACAGTCCCATGCTACTGAAGATGAAGAATCACTAGTTCAGTCACCACCTCGCAAAAAACTCAAATGTGATGAACCTCAAGTTCATGAAATGATACTGCAAACCATGGAAAAGCTGGGCAGAAGGGTGAATGAGCTGCAACAGGAGATAGTTGAGCTGAAGCAGCAACCCAAGCCTGAAAACGCCACAGAAGAACCTGACCATTCTTTTCATTTTTCTACAAGTGAGGTCATTGAGACACCATCCTACAAAAAGTTAATGGACAAGTTCAATCTCTTGGAAAAGGAAGGAAAGAATGGCAGAAATACTCTCCTGATACTCGGACCAAAAGGGTGTGGAAAAACCACTAGCCTAATGTTGGCAAAAGAGAAACTATCTGAAAAGTATACAGTGAAATACATTGATTTAGGACGAGGCAAGTTGACTAACAGAGCCAAAAATTGTGATGTACTACTACTAGACAATGCACAGATGTACGACACGAATTGGAACATCCGCTATGTTATTGCAGCGTTTTCACCTGGGTCCTCTGCCAGTACTTCACTTGGAGCATTCATGAAGGTACGTGGAGATGGGAAAAGTTATCATGTATTCTTTACACCTATAGACCGTCCACTGAGTCTTGAGCTACTATGATCTCGAGGTGTAATGGTGATACCTAACAGTGAGTCAACATCTACTGCAACACCATCTGCATCAACCTCGATATCAGCCACATCTACTGCAACACCATCTGCTGCATCTACCTCGACATCAGCCACATCTACTGCAACACCATCTGCTGCATCTACCTCGACATCAGCCACATCTACCGCAACACCATCAACCTCGACATTACCCACATCTACCTCGACGATCTCAATTAATGAATCAGAGGTTCAAGAAGTTCATTTTATTACGGGTGGCATCCCACGGTACTTAGACGAGTATTGCACACAGAAAAAATTATCGTCAAATGTTGAGCTGAAAGAAATGAATATCGAAGTAAGAAGGCAATATGACGCTTTAAAACAAAAACTAGGGAAGGATAAATTATTTACGTCCTTCGTGAAAATTGAAACCACCAATGTAACCTACGACCATGAGTTGATAATGCATGGAGTTGCATGTATGAATGAACAGCAACGAGTTTGTCTTGCCCACCCACAATACTTGATTCTTAGTCTCATTGATATGGATTATAACTGTGATGATTGGACCAAGTTAGAACAAATTGTGTTATATCGATTGCAGTACACTCCTTGTGTTGTTAACAAGTCGGACAAATCAATCAGGCTTCCCAATCCAACAACGCAAATACAGATCCAAGAAACTATTGGTGTGTGGCCAGAGGAGGTGAGAGGACATTTGCTACATTGTCAAATTAGCACCAAAGCATCCCATTGTTGACATTGTTTTAGTTGACGAACGTAGCCAAGACTGTGAAGCATACTTGATACAAGTATCTATGCAACAGTACAGCGCTCATTCGAAGAAGTTGACTCACATTACTACGAAATTGCGACAAGATTCAGATACTACACTACAGTTTATGAATTTTTTAAGACACATCTACCGCACAACCTACGACATTTCATTATGTTTATGCAACTACCAATACACTTCCAAACCCACAGATAAAAAAGTATACCTTTTTGATGCACAAAATCAGCTCTACAGAGAAGTGTAAAGTGAAGAAATTTAAAAACGATCAACTTAAATTAACCAACTACTTCTGAAAACTCCTAATAAATTATCACATAATACTCCGTATTAATATTGGTATACTTTTAATGCACGAAATGAGCTCTGTCAGTAATCCATTTAAGATCCGGAATATTTTTTTTCCGGATTCTATAAAAGGTTCTGTTGCACTTTAATAAACCAAGGGCAGTTTAGAATCTCCTCAAACCTTCTCAAACCACGTCATGTTAGAGAACTCTACACACCTTGCCATCTCTGGTTCAAGAAGGTTCGAGAAAGTCCAAGGAGGTTCGATGAGTTCAGGGTGGTTCGACTGTAAGTAATGTGTGCATCATGGTACTTATGCACTAGTTTATAAACTTCTAGTTCACTTCCAATCTCACCGAAATTTAAGTCGTCTTCTAGGCTAGAAGTAGACTAGAAGCACCAGAACTTCTAGTCTGAAGACTTAAATTTCGGTGAGGTTGGATTGCTTCTAATAAATTTTAGTAGACCTAATAAACTACTAGAAGCACTAGAAGTAGAAATTTATTAGAAGTAGACTAGAAGTTTATTAAAAGTCGTTAGAAGTACTAGAAGTGGAAACACACCTAGTTATCCCAAACCATCCAACGGAAAGATCCAAACCTTTGACGTTCTTCAACATGAGTTCAGGTGTGTAGAGTTCTTCAACAGGAGTTCAGGGTGGTTCGACTGCACCGAATCTTCTAAGTACGTCAATACAGGGAAGCAAGGTGTGCAGGGTGCTTATGCACTAGTTCGGGGTAGATCAAGCATATCGAAACTCCTCAAACCTTTGAGAACCAAACTCATGTTAAAGAACTCGGTTCGAGAAAGTCCAAGGAGGTTCGATGCACTTGAACTATCCTGAACTAGTGCATAAGGACCATGATGCATACCTTGCTTACCCTGTAAAGATGTACTTAGAGGGGTTCGGTACAGTTGAAGGTGTGGCGATTGCTTATGCACTTGTTCGGGGTAGTTTAAGTGCATTGAATGTCAGAGTTTTCTCGAACAATATCATTGCTGATACTCACGAGTGTTAATCCCAAGTATCATAATTCCAGTGATATCTGTATCATTGCAATCATAATCAATGATATCTCTGATACGAAGATCATTGCCATTGATATCTGTTTTTGCTATATCGATTCAAGGGCGCCAGTAAGAAAGGGATTTTTGATAACAATAAAATTAATGCTAGTGGTTCGATTTGGTGACTTATCATAATATCTTTAATATATAATTTCTGTAATAATGTGGTTTAAAAAGGTTTGAAAAAGTCCGAGGAGGTTAGATGCACTTGAACTATCCTGAACTAGTGCATAAGAACCATGATGCACACAAAGATGTACTTAGAGCGATTCAGTATAATCTAACCACCTTGAACTCTTCTTTGGGGGTATCGTCCCAATTAATTGATATCTAATTGGGACGCTTAAAATGCTCCTATTAGCACCCCAATCACAAAACTTCCTTGTGTAAGCAACCCTTACTACACACCACACCACACCACCAACTCCATCAAGAGCTGCAAATTATTTCAACAGAAATAGGTTCAACAACTAGCTTTTCATCCACACCATCATGTTGCTTGCATGCATGTTACATTATACATCATGTATGTATTTTTCTTACTTGTGAAGTGTTTGTCTTGAGCACGGCGTCTACCACTCTCAATGAAGATAAGATATCCAGTCTTTCCCATCCTTCTGTCCCAAGAAATGAAGGGGGTGGAGAGATCCCCTTCTCAAGGCAACCATAATGGTACCTATGATGCTGCACTTTGAACCTACTTCCTCGGGTATACCGTATAGCAGGAAATTTTCGTTGGTGCTACTTTTCGTATGATTGACCAAAACACCCTTAGAATAAATTTTCGTATTTTTTAATTTCGTATGCTTGCTGCGGGAGATTGCGCGCATGCGCAGCTGATAGCGCTCACACTTACATGCAGTATACGGTAACGCTAGCATCACTGGCTTCCTTGATCATAATCGATGCTGATAGCGGTCCACTGGGATCAGAAAGGTCACTCCGTTTCGACGCCTTGGCAAACAACCGATAAAGAAACATCGTTCAGTGAGCTAGCCTTGCATTTATGATTTAGCACCTGCCGCTAGCGACCGCATGTGGCCGTGGTAGGCGTATAGGTCAAAGGTCACACGCATAAAAGAAAAAAATTCGTACGTTCAAATTTTCGCAGTTTTTATTTTCGTATAAGGGATGGAGCATACAAAATATACGAAAATTAGCACCATACGAAAATTTCCCGCTATATGGTAATGCACACCTGGAGGAAATAATGTATCAGTGCTTCAGTAACCACAAGCATAAATCTTGGTATTTATACTGATGTACTTATTTCTAAAAATTTAAGGGGGGGGGGGAATGAAGAATGAATGCAAGGGTAATAATAACTAGATCCAGTTAATCCAAATATATATAATGGTAGATGATGAACGTATTCTAACAAGTATCGCCATTATGAGAGAAAAACACAATCTGGGGACTTGTGAAACGTGTTGGGCAGCTCATACATAGTAGCCAGTATTTAGGGTAGGTACGTATACACACATGTAGTGGGAAGCCCACACTTGTATATACATGTACGTATGCTCTCTAAACTCAAACCAGCCCTAGCCCTTGTTGGTCCCAGCTGGAAATTTAATTTGCTGCATATGCGTGACATTGTATACTTATGCATAAACATGCATATTGCAACTACCAGTACATTAGATATACATGCACATTGAGGCAAGCTGGCATTTTGAGAGAGCTGGCAAAATTTCACATGTATGCAAGACTAATGCAAGGACTCTGCTGCTGATTGCAGAGAGGATTTGGACTAAATAAGCCCAACAATTGATTGGCTGCCAAACATTGCCATACCTTGGGCACCTGTAAAGCAGAAGTGGGTACACACACAACCATAACCATGCATAGGGGTGGGGCTGAAAGCACGACCTTTGACCTTAAAAGTGACGACCAACAGCGGATAGTCATTCATGCATGTCTTCTAGAACGCTAAAAATGCTCAGCAAAGGGTAAGCGGCTAAAACACTTCTGGGGCAATTTGGTGATATATCCACCCACGCAATTAGTGTGTACCACTAATATGCCTTCACATTCATCACCAAGAAGTTCTATAGAAGAGAGAGAGAGGTAGTAAGCTCATACACACGTATTATGTGTACTTCCTATGAACTACTTAGTGTATCTTGCCAGAAGCCTTACTATGACTCTGCAGCCCGAGTAGAAATCTCGCTTTGAATCAAGCCTTCTCTTCCTCCAGCAGTTTTGAACTTTTGACCATTTGACATCCTTCACGTGGAAAAAGGCCATTGTGCGCATGCACAGTTGGACAGGGGAGGGGCTAAGAGCTAGGGTCCACTTGCCCCAAAAACACTTACATAGTTCTATTTTAGCCGCTTACCCTTCGCTGAGCATTTCAGCGTTCTGGACGATCAGAATACCGTTGTTTCATATCACCTGCCGGTCGCCAGTTTTAAGGTCGAAGGTCATGCTTTCAGCCCCATCCCCGCCAAATGCACATGCGTAGAACTACTCAAGGCCAAACATGCAGCTGTATGGACAACAATACAGTCACCTACCACGCTCACCTGTGCTTGACAGGTTAGTTATATTATGTGTGTTCCCCAACACGTGTGCATGTGTATACGGTGTATATAATTATAGCTACCGTACTGGTTAATGCGAAGCTTTGAAAAAAATCATGGGGATATGGATGCATCAGTCAGGGTATATACATGTAGGTGCTCTAATTTCTGTGTACAACGGCATATGCAGTGCACTTTTCTGACACTTAAAATGTACTGTTACTTTTATCTAGTGTGTATGGTTACTTCTGGTAGAACTAGGTCCAGCACATTGGGTAAGCTACACTATTATAACATGTGTAAAAAAGAATTGAAAATTAACGGATGAAGTAGGGATGGCAGGGCCAAAAAAGTACACAAACAAGTTTGTAGGGACAATCAAATCCACTATACATCCCTACGCTTGCTTATTTCTCTCAATAATATTATTATTATCATGCGTGCACCTAATTATGTTAGTCACAAAGTGGTCTAGAAGCAAGCGTTAATTTTCAATTCTTTTTTATACTTGTTACTGTTCCTTTTTTACTGCTCACTGGGCAACTAATGATTTGTATGTTGTTTCAGCAATTATGCCACCTCGCATGATTTGCCCATTCAATTATTTAACTTCATTATCTATGGTTAAGACTACCGTAATCAGACTCAATCTTTCTTTTCCTGCATCTTGTGTTGGTCTATGATATGTTAAGTTATATTTATAATGTGTGCGAGTAGTGTGTATGCTGTGTGCAGTAGCTAGTTGTGTTCAGGAGAATCGGGCAACTTCTGAAGCATATCGTTTCTGCATACACCCCCATCAGAATCAAAAGGTTGGTGTAGTACTGCATCTATAAACATAGCTACCTTCGATTTCAGGTTACAGGACCGTCGGAAGATCCTGCACTGCATGGTAGCCCAAACATTAATTTTAATGCTGATGGTATTGAACTGACTGCAGGCTAGTGTTTATGCATGACTATGAATGGAACCCGTGTTGAAGAACAAAGGTCACATGCTGGATTGATATCACTACACCATTAGTTTTATTTCAATGCCAGTAATAATACAAACATTAGAGGGTTAAACACACAACGTAAAAATATCCAAGTGTGCTTTATGATGAAGGTATCAGTGAGTTATTTGTATGGTTGGAGTGAGGGATGGGATCTAGCATCGGACTCGGCCTATCAAGTGCAAATTCAGTCTTTTGATAGGATGTCTTCATTTAGTGTATCACATCATATACAATTGAATATCAGTACAGTGGGACTCTCGAGAGACATAGCTGCAGGTAACCAGTGTGCGCCATTTTAGTATAGTACATCATATCCGATGCAATGCAGTAGCCATGCCCCTCGATCTCATTAGCTCGTTCCCAGCTGGGACAAGTCTTAAAGAAGGCTGCTTCACGTCGAGTAGCAATGAAAAACTTCTTATTTGGGAGGCCAGTAAGTTTATTGTTGATAGTAGCCACCATTATCGATAGTTCACTGAGCATGAGCTGAGCGCTCGAGCGCCATGGCCTATGGGCCAATGACTTCGGTCACATGACTTCACCATGGCAACAGTGTAGGAGCATGCGCATTATACGGCAAAATGGTTTGTCAGACACACCCACTTTTTAGATGCGCTACGTAAATTCCACAATTCACCCACTGTTGCGATAGCAAAAGTAGCGCGCCGTGGACCTACGCTCAACAAAATGGAGTAGATTTATACTTAAACTAAGGTGAGAAGTCACACTAGTCTAGAGCTAGCCCTGGATAAGATGAAAGAAAGAAGAATGAGGAACTGCACTTTTTTTACAAACTTGAAAACAGCTGGTTCATGCGTACCTGATTGTTTCCATGGATATGTCGGGGTTTATCAGATAGATATTTTGGCATAGATCACGAATATGAAGGTTAAAATCTTAAAATTCAAGTCGTTCAGAGTTATTAACATTTTTGTTTATATGGCATATCCGGGCCATCCCTACTTATAGAGTCTACCGACTCTATGATACTAGGGCGAGCCTGAGTGAGCCCGACATAAACGGTACGGCTATGTGCAAATTATGGTACAACCGTCATGCGAAATATATGCTCAGTATGACTCTATGGACATGAGCAAGAACATGATACTGTGCATTCTCATATGGGCCATATATATTATATGTATGCTGCTCTAATTACTTACACTCATGGTATAGTACAGTACAGTACAGACAAGAAATTGCTATAGCCATGTACGCTGAACCAAGATAGGATAGGCGCCGAAGGAGGCAAGAGTGAGGCAGATCTCCTCATCAATCATAGTCAGCTCAACAGTGCAAGGAGAGGGACTATACAACAGAAATTATACATGGGAGGGGGATGGGGGGGGGGGTTACTGTCGGACAGGTATAAGGCAGCTATGACAGTCATGGTCCGCTTAGATCCATATCAATGCTTCATGCAGTCTCAAGTCACGATCTATGGCTTTTCAAGTCTCATCTACTCCAGGCCCTGCGTGACACTAGTATATACCTTCAAAACATCGGGAAAGCGTGCCTTCCACTGGGACTCCCAAGCTTATATAGATACAGGTATATGTGCATGTAATATTGTTATGCGCATTACTACAAGTGCATAGTGAATAATACAGATGGAGAGAGAGAGAGAGAGAGGGAAAGAGAGAGAGAGGTGTATGTACATGTATGTATGTGTACGAGGAGAGAGGGTACGCATGTGTATGTGCATGTATGTAGTGGCCACTATAATAATGTTGGAGCATCTGTATACGTACAGTATATATGCCATGTGGCTCTCTCTCTCTCTCACCCAGCTGTTGTGTGCTTACTTGAAGGAGGATTTCTAATTGGAGGGGATAAGAGCTCTCTGTCATCCTGGAACTGTTCTGCTGCTCAAAGATACACTCTGGCAAAATTAAAGCAATCTAAGTACATATAAGTACATGTGTATGTCAGCTTATAGGGATTAACACAATAGTATAATTGCTGGGTTGACCTTTTATTGGGGGGGGGGGGTGGTGGTGGTGATGGAATCAGACATTATGTCCCTCATGTATTTGTACTTGTTCATGCAAGACATCTTCCTCCCTCTCCTTTTGAAATTCCTAGAAAGCATCATAAGAGTATTATTTTTACTGGAAGACAGCTGTTGGGGGGGGCATTGAGGAACAAAAAACACATCTTCTGAGAAATGCGGTACATGGGCACTCACCGTATAGCAGAAAATTTCCAAGGGAGAAAACTTTCACGAATTTCGCGATTTTACAGCCACCCACGAAAGTTTTCTCCATGAAATTTTAGGCATGCCACCTCATGCGATCAGTTTACATTCCGCGAAAGTTTTCTCTGTGAAATGCTCCCTTCCTACCGATCGGTGAAAGTTTTCTCCCTCGAAAGTTTCCAGCTATACAGTATCCGGGAGTGGGCACTTGGTACAGTACTGCAAAATCTTGGAGAAAACACTACTAGCCTATATTATAATGTAGTACCTCAAATGAGGAGAGGAATCCTCTCTACTTCCATGTAATGCTGCACAATAGTGATAGCTATAACTGTATGTTGTAGGTTTTGATTCCTACCTGGCTACCAATGGGCCAGAAACTGGCATGCGCTTCTGTCAAGTGTGTGGAGGTTGATGGCTAAAAGAGTGCCTTCTTGCTTCTGATACATGCACTGTTTGGCTAGGTACTTTTTATTGAATAACTAATAGCGAATGTACATGTAGATAAAATTGATATATATCACCCATACCTAGCAAAGTCGGGATGGTTCCACCAAACATCATCACTGAGGCTGAAGTTCCCTTCAGATTTAGTTTATTCCTGCATGCACCATAGCTAGTTATACTCAAAAAGGGAGCGTAGGGATGTATAATAGTGGATGTAATACGCTATCCCTACAAATTTTGTTATGTACTTTTTACACTACCATCCCTTTAATTTATACTTGTTATTGTTTTTTTTATTGCCCTCAGGCCACCTAGCAGTAAGCTGATTGATCTCATGCCCAGCCCCTTCTAAGCAATATGGGTGGGGGGTTGTAGAGGAGGCGAAAATACCTGTGCATGAACTTGTGGGACAAAGAGGGAAGGGGACTTATTTTGGGACAATAAGATACATTGTATGTGTAGTTGCTCTACCTCTCTCTCCCCTGTGAAGTCTTTGAAAGCATATCTGAGGAAACCTGGAGTACCAGCAAAACGCTTTTGTGTGCATGTACTTGCTAAAATCATAAGAGAGATAAGTAGCGAAATCAGTACTGACTATCCATGGATTTCTCCCACATAAAGTATAGCGAGAGATACCCAATAGCAGCCTGGGGGACTCAAAACTGGTCGACATCTATCAAAATTAAGGTGCATGAGTAAGCAAGCGTAGTCATGATCACTGTTGCATGGTAATTTGAGTCATTACAGCTAAACAGTTTTTCACAAAAAGTACATAAACTTTGTACAATAGTATACAAAGCAAACCCCCCCCCCCCCATGGACATGCCACTGATATTACAGGCATGTTTCGGTCATGTGGATGCAAATGCTAGTAACATAACAAGTATATTACATGCATAAGATTTCATATAGGGTATAGAGACAGCTAGAGACCCACAATATGTTCAGTTTCAAGGATGCATGAAATTTGCGTCATTATTTACTTGATTAATCCAGTGCAGTGTTGCTGAAGCCTGCAATATAATCAGGTTTTAGTAGTTTTCTGCTCCAAAGAGGTCCGACTCACTTTTTTGAAGACAAGCTTCAGTGGAGTCTTTTATAATGAAACACCAGTTGCAATACCTGCAGCAGTGGAGTAGTGGGAACCACTGACAGAACACGTGTTCTGTTTCGCTGTTATTGCAGCTGTTCAGGGTGGCGTACCCAAAAAATTAATCACATACCGTAAATTGCGAATATTTTGTTAGGATAGATGGGCTTGTGCGAAAATTAAACACGCAAAAAAACATATGCAATATTAACAATACTGCGGTACAGAGTTGTTTGTCCGAAAATTATTAAACCTCGGCGCATGCGTGAGGGTTATGGTAGTCATTCTGTGTGTGTGTGTGTCTGTCTGTTACCACGCTAACTGCTACATACCTCGTTTGCGAGTCCAAATTGCGATGTTATAAGGCTCCTTGTGGCGTTCCAAACTCATGATTTGTGTGGATTTTGTAGAGAACGCTTTGTTCGCTAGTTTTGGAGTCATTTGCTGATTCTAAGCTTCTTGACTTCTCCGATCTCGGCCAGCTAACTTTTCGTAAAAATAGAACGCTGGGTGTGTCGCGCTATATACGGCATAGGCCTAATATGTGCTAGGGTTACGAAGGCGGGGTCAGGGACATATTATTATGGATGAGATGTATTAAGTTGGCAAAAAACAGCAGCCAGCAGCGTTGAGCTGGGTTGGCCGAGTAGACTAGGGCTGATGCTGGTGGAGGGGTGGTCATGGGTTCGAATCCTGCTTGATCTTTTAATTTTTTTTTTCTTCCAGTTTCGAAAATCATTTTTTTTCTAAGCTTTTTTGGTGGGCTAGTTTGCCGGTAGCTACTCAAACCGCTAAATTTTAGACACAGCCTAATATTATACAATCATCTTTATAGCTACCTGCGTAGTATAATAATATCATTACTATATATAAATCTGATCAGCGCTGAGGGTTTAGCACCAGTGGTGTTCATTTATTATTGCATGAAATATTTGACACAAAATATTCGCGATTTACGGTACCAGTAACATAGCAGGAACAACTCAAAATTACAAGTATCAGGAGTAAAAATATTCTGGAAAATCAGGACCATTGGGCGGCTAATCCACCGCCGCCCCCCCCCCCCCCCCCCCCCCCCCCCCCGTTTCTGACCTAGTAGGACACATCATAGATCATATAGACTACGTAAATGGGATTGGAAACTACTCACGTGAGCAATAGAATGTACGTGTACGGGTACGCGCACTCCGTATTATGGTTTGCTTTCTTGGATAGACCCGTTGCTATGACAATTTGAGCAAAAAATGGCCGAAAACGGCGACCACAGTGCACTTATCGACTAATAGCAGCAAAATAACAGTAGTTTCGAACTTAAACAAGGTATATTCCAGTGAAGGAGTTCCTGCTCTAAACGTGGCCAGCAAAGTTGAATTTCTGAAGTCTCTCTGGTCTATGCTACAGTCCCACAAAGTCCAAAAATGGCTGCTCAAAAACTGTTGAAAAACGTTTATTTCAGTGTCTCGGTGCAGTGGGTTTGCCCTTGCCACCATTTTGGGATGCGCTGTCTTATTTGTGACAGTTTGACACTTCTCAGGCGGTCTAAGGACTGGGACACCCATTCAAGAGCATGATTTTAGCTGTAACTTTAGCCACCATATCTCCAGAACACTACATGTTGTGAACAAGGAAGTTGCACCATAAGATAGACCAACCATTTCTCTAACCGCAAACTAATTAATGGCCACACCCTTTAATTAGCTGCCTCCTGGTGACGTCATGCTTAAAGGCTATTCCGAATTCAAGATCGCAAAAGGCGGCGGTGAAGATCAATCTGGACGACTGTCTCTCTAGGCCTTAAATATGCCTAACTAATAAATATCACTGGGGCAAGTTGATCTGTCATCGTACTGAGCGGGAATGCCCCAATGTGTGATAAACCTAAGGTCACACAAGGGTTATTTACCTGAATATCTCCCGTCTTGTTTAACAGTTCTTCCTGCCCCAGGGCATTAGGCTTAAAATCGTCGTTACTCGCTTCGTACAACGGAGATATCTTCATAGCTAAGCGTCTTCATCGCCGCCTCAGCCAACCTATGCCTTTGTACAGCTACTATATGGCCATGATCGTGATCATGTGACTAAACGTATTGAAGTATATTGCGTGCACGTGACCCCTGTGTGGCGCGCACGTACCCAGTCCTTAGATTACCCGAGTTGATGCGCTGTCTTCTGTGAGTGAGCAGGCTGTGAAAAGGGCCAAAAATCAACCATTTTCAAGGGAGAGAAAGAACTGTAAGCACACTAATTAAATATCTCCCAACCCTACTCTGATTACAGATATGTACTCATAGCTGCTTTGGAAAACATTCTTTAGCGAATCATCCAAAGCTGACCAGCCAAGAATCAGCCATTACATACATACACATACACAACAAGCCTTCACATTCGTCCCGACTGAGCTCTAAGAAGAGAGGAAAGACAGGGGCGGATTCAGGATTTGTGATTCTTAGTCTAGTAGTATGTGTGCAAAGCGCGCGAAATTTTAAGCCACGCCCACTTTGCTCGTTGACAACGCCCATTTCTCACTAGATAGCGTGTTCGAGGTCTTTAGATGCACTCCAAGACTTGAAATCGACCAAATATTAACTAAAAAACGTCCAAGTAGGTGAGCTAAAGACAGAGGCTTTAGTACTGTAGCTAGCTAAAGGCATGGGGCGTTCTATGAAGCCTAGATTTTACGCTACTATACAGGCTAAGTACTAGAGGGCTAGTCAGAAAGGGGGGTTCGTCCGAGCCCATCGAACCCCCTCTGGATCCGCCCCTGAAAGATATAGCACAATACAGACCATTCACTAACACAACGCCACAGAAAACCAAGTTTGCATCAGTATATGCCATATATCTCCACTGACAGGAGCAACAAGTGCTCTATCATGGACAGCTCAATCATGATGTAACTGGAGGAGCTCGACATAAACACACACGACATAAAGAGCCCGGGCCACACTGCCTCGGTTTATAGAGGAAGTTAAATGTGTACAATGCACATACATAATTATTGATGTAAAGATAATGGCCTAAACATAATAGCAGCTGACACTAGTATGAGCTTCCTTGACCCTTACACCTAGACAGTGTGACTACAAGCACCGTGTTACAATGAGCACATCAACATGACTGCTAGTTTTCGAGAAAGAGAGCGAAGGTACATCCTTGAATTCATACCAGTGTTGGTGTAGCAAGAATGAGAGCTCTGTAGAGCACATACCCCGTGTGCACAATTAGTAGCCTAGTGTGTGCTCTTGCATTCATTTGTGCGTCATATACATGTAGAGTCTGGCATGTGCAGTACACGGTTGAAACAGCACATGGCACACCTGATGTGATTTGTACAGTTTGTCAACATTATGAGGTGAAACAGACGTCAGCTTTTGACATTTTTGATGAATATAATATACTCTCCACTCGCTAAGATTGCCTCTATGCTGATATCTGGTAATTTTTTTAGAACAGGGAGAGAATCATAATCCATCAACGACTCATCATGCCACCCGAGTGTGGGAGCTTCAGGCAGCTGACTTCAACGAGGAGAAACAGAGAAAAATGCCAAGCCTCCTGATTACTTTACTATGCACACGGGGGTAATACCATAGTGTCCCAGGCAAGTGCCCATGACACTACAATAATATTCTACTGATAGAGTACATGTACTCTAGAGCAGATTCCATTTAGAGCAACATGAAATACAACTTGATATTACATTTTCACTCATAAACATTTTGTTCGGTAACCTATAACAAAAACTGTACCAAGTGCCCAACACTAACAAGTATTGAGATGAGCCACTTAATGAGGACTTCATTTTCTGCAGCTTTTCCAGCTGCTTCTTGTGGGCCCTACCGGCATGCCCACCACAGATCATGATCTCTGCATCGGGAAAGTGGTCTGTCACTGCCTTAGCAGAGGAGGAGTCGGCATCTTGCCACTGAATGGCAATGTTCATCCCTTTGTCCTTGGCTCTTTTGAACGTAAGGTGTGCGGCATATAGCCTTCGGCACCCTTGGATGTCCCCTGGTAGAGCTCTTCTTTAATTATGTCATCTCTGCCTTTCTGACAGAGATGCTTGCGGTAAAGAAGAGCTCCATTGTAGTAGTTTCGAATGCTGAAAGTAGCATTCTTGCTGTGATGACCACGTGTCATCCACGTGCCATCAGCGGACGTGATGGCACGACTCCATGAACCCAGTTCATTTTGGTCCATGCGTTGCATGTCATACTTTGCATCACTGCACATCTTATCGACCATCTCTTTGACAATAGGGTACATTCTCTTGATGGTCGAGTCAAACATTGGCCAACTAACTCCTTCAATCCCAAGTGCATGCTTCAATACCTTGTAATACATCGCAACCAGCTATGATAAAAGCAACCTGCACAGCAATACTAATTTCGGTAACACAGCCAAGGTCGTATTTAGATGTTTCAAACAACGCCCACTGACTAGCACAACCGTTACAAGCATAGGTGATAGAAAGAGCACCACCCAGCCCAAGGCTTTTCACATGAATGGGACACAATGCACCCTTACAACCAGGTGTGGCACAACAACGTATTTGATTCACTTACTTGATGAACTTGTTCAATTGTTTCAAGTCCACAAAGCAAATACTTGATGGAATAATTGACGTATTTTCTATCCTCTCTAACCTTTCTTTGAGGGGTTGGAATGTACAGGGAGCCATCATTACTCTCCACTGTCACATTGAGACTGTCAGTCTCTTCATCACTCTCCACTGTCACATCGACACTATCATTTGACGTGGGAGTATCCTAGATGGCAAAGAAAACTTACGGTGATGTGCATGCATACAGACAACTTCTTTCAATGAACATGTACGATGTCAGCCTCCCAGTCCAGTGTACACCCACCAGGCCTCCCCACTAGCCAGACTTAACAAAATGGTAAAGTGTCATCACTTATTGGTCATGTAGTATGTAAAGTATATCCTTTGGAAGTCTCATGCCCGCCCACTGTGTGTCTGCCTATATTATGCATAACTACATCTCTCCAGCTCTTCTTATCCTACCCAGGATTCCTCGTATATTATTGAGACTTTCTTAAACATTCTTACAATGAGAATTTCGTGTTTTTTTTCCCTACTTTATGGTTATATTCGTGCCCAAGGCATGTGTTACATGACTTTTCTATATTAATAATAACATTGTTGTTAAAAAGTTCCCCAGTATAGTATAATTATTATGAGGTTGATCCAAATTAAGGGGCTAAGTTTAATATTCCATCTCGCTACTAAGATAAGTTCCTAAAGGATGGAAGATTGTTCCAGCCTTTAACATTGTATTTTTTTACGCAATTTGTGTTTCTTGTCGAAATCTGTATCAGAATATCGGATGAGAGGCAAGATCAGCACAAAGATCGTCCAATGATACTCTTTCTTTATGGACTGAAGATCATAGTGATCACAGCTTTCACCATAAAGATTCAGCTCCTCCAAATCAGTGGTTACACAAATGCCATGCTTGATACCAGCGATAGACTCTTATAACAGTAATTTTCCATGCATAGCTTCAATCTTTTTGTGTATGCCTTAACCCTCAGGAAAAGCCGGACATGCTCTCAGCGTACATGTAATTCTATCTTACATGGTTTGCTCTTCAACTGATTATAATTAAGTAGACACCCCCCCCCTCTGAATCATCAGGTGATATACATGTAATAATCACCAGAAACATTGGCGGAAATTAAACTTGGAGATAGGACCCAACCTCGTTATTGCAAAAATACCACCCCCCCCACAAACAAACCCTTATAACATGCTTTTGTCATATCACCAGACACCGTATACATATCCTGTGTAACACATCCTGTGTAAAAACAATAATAATTAAAGTTAATCGCTCAGGTCCGAGGCTAATATTTTCTTCAAGTACTTTTTGTGCATCAGCACTCTCAACTGACTCCATATCACTGCAGAAGATGAAGATACAGTACTTCCATGCAAGCACTCCATTATAGTCACAATCACACTGTGGTACGTATACTCACGTTAATATTATGTTGAATAACAAAACTTGGATGAACTGCACAACACATAACAGACCATACACCATACACCATACACCTGTCACCTGTACATGTACATGTACCAGAAAATTGTAACAATAGTAATATATTATGGATACCTATGGCGGAATATTAGTGTCATAATTATGAATAGTGTATAGTATTGTTTTGGGAGGGGTATCCATTCTATTTGGGGGTAGTCTCTTCTTCTGGAGGGTATCCATTTTCTTTTGGGGGGTTGGGGGGGAGACGGGATCTTTCGTTAGTGTCCATTTGATTTGCGGGGTACTATGCTTTTGGGAGGGGTATCCATTTATATGGGGGTAGTCTATTGGAGGGGTGGGCCATTTCTTGGGGGTAATTTTTTTATTGGCATGGGGTATGGCGTAGTGCCAGCCACGCCCCCACACGGATCCAAGAACAAAGTTCACGTGATCAGTTGCTGCCATATACACGGTCAAAGGTCAATGATACAGTGCTTTAAATATTTTTTAAGGCTATCCATCCAATATCGACAATTGTGAAGGTCTATGAACTTCGGCCGGATAATTGGTAAATGTTCTCATTATTGATCATTGAATATTTAAGAGCCACCTGATGGTCCGTGAGATCATTAAAATTCTATAAAAGTGATTTAATAGCATCACCGAAGGTCCATAATAAATGTATACCATTGCATAGGTGCTTTCGAATGCCACAAGGACAATTGCTGAAGGTACATGTAATATATCAGATCATTGGTGGCCTGATTTGCAGGTCAAAGCTGAGAGTCATCTTGTCCAAAACTACAACATATTTAGCTAGTCCAGAATCCCTTAAAATCACCATGCGTGTTAAGCCAATACTAACAGTACGTTCCTAACCATATGATTTTCTAAGCAAATCTGCATGATAGCAACTGGCGCCACCGCATTGATCAGATGGCTCTCACAGTCCCAGATGTGAACATTTATAAGCTTTCTTCAATAAGACCTTCATAACCATCAGATACTTTAGCGTTGGATGCACAGCGATAAAAGAAAGGTTTCGATCCATTTAAAGCACAGTATCATTGACCTCTGACCTTGTTACAGGACAATAACTGATCACGTGATCTTTGGTATCTAGCTAGCTCTGTACATGTAGGGGCGTGGCTGGTACTTACACCCAGTACCCCAAGAAATGGCCCACCCCTCCAGCAATAAAAGACCCCCCCCCAAAATGAAATGAACACCCCTCCCAAAACAATAGTACTAGCTATTATTATTATACATCTTTCACTAATAAATATACGATCCCAATATGAAAAGTAGCCATACCCCTACTGAAGATAGCTACTACACCAAATTTTACAGTGTACTACTCCCCATACAGAATACTATACCCCAAAGGAAATATACACCACAGCAAGAAATTTCTACCTCTAAATCACCACCCCCAAATAAGATGGATACCCCTCTCACAAAATGACTATATCCTCCATAATTATGACACTAATATAGCCCCATACCATATGCTGAGCTAGTGAACAACACCAGGAACACATTACCAGCTCACATGCACAAGGGATAAAGTAATTGGTTTGTCTGTCTGCCTGTCACCACAAAATCGCCAGATCTGGACATGTAGGCATCTGAGCACTAGTAAATACAACAAATCCATACAAGTCGTCTAAAATTTGTCTTCATTATGCTTCAAATTGTTTGGCAAGGCCCACGAGCATCGCAAACACTGCATCTTTGTTGGCGACACCTATCGACTCTACCCATCCACTGCAGGCCATGTGCATACGTCAGCTACATACGCACACTACTGCTGCAGCTCTCATTTCTATGCAAACAGAGATGCAATATGTGACGGGGTATGTGCTCTATAGAGCTCTGTTTCATAGTGCACTCGGTATGGGCAAGAGTATGCGTGACCCCGCCCCTCACGTAGCGCATGGACGGAAAACATTGCAAATGTGTGGTAGCAAGATTATTCCTGCCTTTGACTTGAAAGGCTTCATGCTGGTATTAGGCAATATTATTAGGCCCTGTCAGCTTAGGTATATGGTGAGCAAGATTATTCCTGCCTTTGACTTGAAAGACTTCATGCTGGTATTAGGCAATATTATTTGGCCATGTCAGCAGATCTGATTATAGATAAAATTCACTGATGCAATGGGCAAAGCAGGAGGCCACAATATGCAGGGATGTTATTATGTTGCCCAGCTCTGAGACTAAGATTATAGGCCTTGAAGTTGCTGGTCTAAAGGAAGCTCATTGCTATTCATAACCCAGTCAGCCGTTCACTTCTGAGCTACAAGTGTCTATAGGCTCTGCTTGATTTACACAAGTAAGTGGTGCTGTACGTACAATTACCCATAGCCTTGCCAACTAACTAGCAAGTAGCGGAAGCGTTTGCTGTGTAAAACAATAGAGCACTCAAGTTTGTAGCTCAAGGTATAGACCAATGCTAGCTAGCTTGTCTGCATGATGAAGAGATCTAGCTGCTCCGGGGGTGTATGGCAGCGACTCCCTTGTTGAGCACATATATTACTCAGTTGGATAAAGCGTAAACAATGTTCATCACATTGTCAAGCGCAAAAAGTAGGTATTGTCAGGTACATTTTCATCAGTTCTTGCTCATACACGGGTACAATGTATGGCTAGTTATAGCCTAGTTTTAGTTTCTGCAGAGACTTTTTCAATTGTTGCTGTTTGAGTTAGCACTGTACATCAATCTGTGATGGCAATTTTGATCTTGCTACAATGCATGGTGCAAGTACAAGCCACATTGAGATTACTATCCCTGTAATCAGTAGTCTCATGCCCATTGCATGCAGAAAATAAAAGTATGGTGAAATGCGCATGGTTCTGGCAGTATCTCATTGTGTCCTTTCAGAATAGTGTCCGTAAAGTTCAGACGAGGGTGATAAGCTCAAATGTAGCTGGCGAGGATTTGGATGATCCATGCCTACCTACTGGGACAGGAAAATCTCATTTACACAGCTGCTGTTTGATCGCCTGGTTGTGGCACTGAGACACTCGGACTCCATAATTTGCCAAGATTGTGCTTTCAAGGCCCCAGCTGGGTGTAAGGCTGCGTGAATTGTGCATATAAGGAAAACATCGTGATCATGCTATCACTGATAATATAGTGGAACCCTGCATAATGGACACCCCTCAACGGCGGACACCTGCGATATAACGGACAATTCTGAATGTCTGGATTGTATTTCCATAGACTTCAATATGTTCAAACCCCCTCAACAGCAGATACCCCGCTATTCCGTATAACGGACACTTATTTTGGCCCACAGTGATGCTTTATCATAGCTGGCCTCGATTGTAGGAGGGGCGTGGTCAACCACCAACCCTGAGCTAAGGACACCTCGCTATAGCGGACAAAAATTTTTGTCCCAATGGTGTCCGCTTTAGAGGGTTTCCACTGTATTTGTTTGCGTGTCATAATATTGTGTCGTGTACATCTGGAACCAAAGTTGAATAAACATTTCACCACACTCTTTTTCCGATCTGCGTATGGGTACGAGAATATGCAATCAGGTACTTTGGGAAAACTTCTCAGTGCAGTTACGGCATGTCTGATCATCGTTGGCGCGCGCCCGACTGCGAGCCAATTAGTGGCTTGTATTGTGACGTCACTATGATACCAGCCTTGAACAAGCCACCGCAAAAAGCCGCACAGCCGCAGTTTTGAACTCACTCCATCGAGCAAATGCCATCCGGAATTGTAGCGTTCATGTTTTCGCAGTACTAATGATCGAAAACCAAAGCTTACAATCGATGTTGACGATCTATCGGACGGATTGTCGATGGCTGCTTTCAGTTCGGAGCTACATGCGAAAGATCGTGCCATGGATCCCCCCAAAATCTAGTTTTTTGCGACTAAAATTGTAGCAGAGGGGTTTTTCAACAATCCGTCTGCTGATATGTTAGATCATCATAGTAAGCCTCCGTTTGTGTAGCTAAGGTTTGGTAGAAGTGGCCGCTTAAATTCCGGATAGCTCGATTTAGCGTTTTAGAGGGCGTGGCTGAATGGCGCTGCCACGCCTAATTAGTTAATTGGTTGCAGTTAATAATTAAATATTCGGAAGGTGCTTGGATTGGTCTTTCATATGGTACCCTGATCAGCCTCTGATACTTTTACTAGGTGCTTAAAAGAGTCCTTGAATGTGACTGAAAATTGTAGCTTCTTCAATTCCAGACAGTCCTAAAGTGCACTGAGTTCCGTTCCATTCGTAACATATCAGGAGAAGGAGGAAGGATCTGGTGTTGTGCCCATACTGGAGTTGTACCAGTGCTTAGCTGCTATGTCTGTGTGCAAAACATCACTCGTGAGATGTAGTCTAGTAGCCTAGCAAGCCCTGTAACAATTGGTGATGACGTGTAGCAATCTGATTGGGCTCCACTCATGGCTGCAGCAGGTACTAGTCTCGTATACATGGTTTAACACCAGAACCTTCCTCCTCCCCAGTCATAACACAAACCTAGCGTTCCAAGCCCAGTTAATCAGGCGACATGCATACAGTTCGATAGTCAGGAAAGACGAGAAAAGTATCAGTACGCCATATGTATAATATAATATTATGCTCACACAAATAGAGATCATCTCACAACTATGAGATTACTTACACCACGTTAATGGGACGCGTAGCTGCGCGAATTGTGCACACACGACAGACAGACACAGATACAAAACTTACCAATAATTTATCTCGGCAGTGCGCAGACAAAGTTCATGTGGCACGATGGACGATACGCGCGTGTGCAGATGGACAGGGGAGGGGCTGATGCATGTGCATTTGGAAGGGGTGGGGCTGAAAACACGACCTTTGACCTTAAAATTGACGACTGACAGCGGATGTCAAATGGAGTCATTCATATCTCCTATAACGCTAAAAATACTCAGCAAAGGGTAAGCGGCTAAAAGAGACTTATATGAGCGCTTCTGGGATATATCCACCCACGCAATTGGTATGTACCTTAAAGGTAGTCCATTAGCATCAAGGAACTTCAGTCCTAGCTCTGGTGCATTATTCATACCCAGTAGGCAGGGTTGTTCACTGTCTGGCTGAACAAACTGGGGCAGTCACAGCTTTCCCATCTGCTTCAATTTTCAGGGATACTTCTGCTGTGATATCGAGCTCTTGCATCTCGCCTCCACTGTCTTTGCCGTAGAGTCTGGCAGTGGGTAGCCTGAGCTGCGGCATTTCTTTCTCTTGCTGACGCAGATGCCTTCCCACCTTGTGTAGTACAGCCCGCGAAATGACAGTGGACTGGGATCCTGTGTCAACCATGGCTTCAACTGGAACACCTTCAATATGAAGCTGGATGATTAGTGGATATGACGTTACACTGGGATTCCTCATGAGCAAGTAGTGTTTCTTCCTTCTTAAGCCGACATTCATTCAACATCTTAACCAACTCTTCTTCAGTGTATGCAACAGCTGTTGGTATGGCTGTGATTAGACTTGTTGGAAGACCTCCCTGGTGCCTCCGAATTGGCTCCACAGTCGGGGCATACTTTTGCTAGATAGGGTTCTCCACAGATGAAGCATCCTCCTCTAAGGGCTGGTTATAAGCTTGTCTTCAATGTGATCCAGCACCTGGAGGCTGATTGCCTTTCACTCCTTTGTGGGCAGTTATCTGAGGTGCTTGGTCTCTAGATGATTTCTGACTCTTGAAGGTAGATGGTTTACTGGCACCATGTGGCTGCTTAGAATGATCAGAGCTGCTTTTTGTATCACCCTCAATGCCAGCTGTAGCCGAGATTTGTTTTTCATGCTTCTTGAGGGTTCTTGCCCGATCATAAAGCTCGTTGAATGTTTAGTTTAGTTTGGGTGCAGCCAACTTCCTTTGCCATTTACTGTTATGAGCTTGGAAAACTCTACCTTTCAGAAGGCGGTCTAACTCTTTTTCACTCATTTGTGGGAATGCTTTTCTTCCCAAATTCTGTAGCTCTATTCCAAGTTGTTCAATGGATTCATCTTGCTGCATCTTTTGGTTAAATTCAATTCCTCTTAGTTCTTTAATGTCAATTGGTTTGAATCTCTTTCTCAGAGCCATAATAGCTTTGTCATAGGCTGACCTTTCATCTTCAGACAGCAATCTGAACATTTGCAGTGCTGTTTTCTTCAGATGTGCCTTTAGTTGACGCAGCTTTTGTTCAGCTGTCCATCCAGCAATAAAGGCTCGTTCTTCAAATGACTTGAGCCAGTGATCAAAGTCTTCATCAAAGAGTTGTGATTGGGATTCTTCCCCAGTGAATGGAGCAAGTGCTGGAAGACTTTGAATTGATGCAGCTTGAGCCTGTGCAGCAAGCATCTATGTTTGAGCTTTCAATAGCTCAGTCATTGATTGGACTAGGAACGTTTGGCCACCTGCAGGTGGGTCTCGGAGAGTGGCCATTGTCTGATCAGAAGGTAATTCTTGCAACAATGGTGGGGGTAATTGCATATGCATTTGCGGATTTGAAACAGATACCGGTATCTTATCAATATTGTGCCCTTGCACACTTTCTTGAAATCTGTCTCCAACTTGTTCTGTGTGATCCTGCATACTCTCTTGAGATTTATTGTCACACTCTTCTGTTTGTCCTTGAAATTCTTGTTCACTGTGTGTATCAGTGAATTGTGTGCGCACATATGCATGTGTCACCTTAGATTGTTTGGGTTCACCTGTACAGCCCTTAAAAATAGGTGCATTGTGTTCTTGTGAGAACAAATAAACTGGCTCATTTCCAGTAACTTGTGAGACAATAGCCTGACTCACAGCACAAAAGTAGGCTGTGCGCAGCTTGGAAACTCTCTTGTGCACGTACGTATCCAAGTGGTGCACAAGTTTGTATACTGCCTGTGTGCCACTTGGAAACTGCTTGGGAAATGAACTCAATTTCCCAAGAGAGTATCCAAGGTTGTCATACTTGGAGTATATAGCTTGTGCACATTTGCACACATTTTGGCCACATCTTGTACACTACTTTGTGCACTTCCGAGGCCAGTACACCTTTGCACACTTTTTGCCCACTCCACAAGCACTATTGAATACTGCTAGTTCACAGCCATTAGATTCTAATAATAACAATGATAATTAATTCATAACCATATAAGGTCAATATCACCATAACAACAATATTATTGTACAATGTAGATAATAATATAAGGTGTCCATGGTCCATAGAGAATCTAATCTACGCCAGTTCAACATAGATCTTGACCTCTATGTATGTCCTATATAAAATATATCATTAGCATTGATAATAACACTCAGTGTGGTCTGCCAATGGAAACTACACAAATCCATAAAATTTCAGGCCCACTAAATAATATTATATTATACGATAATAAAGCACTGAATAGTGTAAATTCCCGGGCGTATTGCAATAGCTATAGCCATGTACTCCTGCTATAGCTATCATGTTGCAAATTTGTAAGCTAAGCCAGCAGCCTTGTTTCCGAAATATAGACCAGGTATGTAGCAGGTAGCGTGGTAACAGACACACACACAACACTCGCATAAAACGACTACCATAACCCTCATGCATGCGCCGAGGGTTAATGACTATATTAATTTTGGTGCACACACCTGTATCAGTAGTCCACTCAGGAGCATCCTTAGGTGGGTTCCTTGTGGATGGTGCTCCATTTCTCCATACCGTCTTTGCCATAGTCCCCCCTTCCTCGGGACCTTCTTAAACTAGTGCATGTTTATCTAGCCGGCATATGAATTCATTCAGATCTGCATAAATGCACATGACAGAATAATACTATTGTCAATATTACTACTACAAATGTACATGTATATGGCATAACAACATTTTATTAGCAAGCAGGAGATTGAAAATAGTACACACTATAAACATGCAATTCTAATTGTAGCTCACCAAGCAAGCTGTCATCATTACGGCCTGGGTGCCCCTCTTCAGTCAATGAGTCGTTCCAACACTTTCCTTTTTTATTCAATATCACTGATGGACAATTATAAAATTCCTGAAGTTGAAATAAATATTTGAGTAGCACTGGCAGTGTGATTCTAACACTCCTACCCTATAAAAAGGTGCTGTCTGAACATCTTTCTCTTAGCATCTTCTTCCACCTTAGACTCACTCTCCTCCATGTCATCTATCTGCTTTCCACTGTCATCAAACATCATCGTATTTTCGACAAGCTGCAGCTGCATACACACAGTAAGTCTCCCCATAGTACAATACAGCAAGAATACTAGTCTTGTACCCAGCCCCCTTCACACACGGAAAGAGAAGGGGCCCGGATAAACGTATATATAGTGCCCGTATCGCTGACAAATGCAGCACAGCAAAACACTTGGCAGGCTCTATTTAGCTGAACACGGACTGTCAGCCTAGACCGACGAAGTCCGCGCACAGCAAAAACACATGGGGGGCTCTATTTAGCTCAACACAGACTGTCAGCCTTGATTGACGAACTCCGCGCACAGCAAATTCAAATGGTGGGCTCTATTTAGCTGAACATAGACTGTCAGCTGTGACTGACGAAGTCCGCGCACCGCAAAAACACATGGGGGGCTCTATTTAGCTGAACACAGACTGTCAGCCTAGATCAATGAAGTCCGCGCACAGCAAAAACACATGGGAGGCTCTATTTAGCTGAACACAGACTGTCAGCCATAACTGACAAAGATGTCCGCACACAGCAAATTCAAATGGTGGGCTCTATTTAGCTGAACACAGACTATCAGCCGTGACTGACGAAGTCCGCGCACAGCAAAAACACATGGGAGGCTCTATTTAGCTGAACACAGACTGTTAGCCGTGACTGACGAAGTCCGCGCACAGCAAAAACACATGGGGGGCTCTATTTAGCTGAACACAGACTGTCAGCCGTAACTGATGAAGTCTGCGCACAGCAAATTCAAATGGTGGGCTCTATTTAGCTGAACACAGACTGTCAGCCTAGACCGACGAAGTCCGCGCACAGCAAAAACACATGGGGGGCTCTATTTAGCTGAACACAGACTGTCAGCCGTAACTGATGAAGTCTGCGCACAGCAAATTCAAATGGTGGGCTCTATTTAGCTGAACACAGACTGTCAGCCTAGACCGACGAAGTCCGCGCACAACAAAAACACATGGGGGGCTCTATTTAGCTGAACACAGACTGTCAGCCTAGACCGACGAAGTCCGCGCACAGCAAAAACACATGGGAGGCTCTATTTAGCTGAATACAGACTGTCAGCCGTAACTGACGAAGTCCGCGCACAGCAAATTCAAATGGTGGGCTCCATTTAGCTGAACACAGACTGTCAGCCATAACTGACGAAGTCCGCGCACAGCAAAAACACTTGGAAGGCTCTATTTAGCAGAACACAAACTGTCAGCCGTGATTGATGAAGTCCGCGCACAACAAAAACACATGGGGGGCTCTATTTACATGAATACAGATCAGGTCTGTTCAAAGCAAAAAAAAATATTATGGTAGGTTCAACTCAGCTGAACAAAAACTGTCCGCCTTGACTGAATACAGCAAAACACATGATGGGCTCAACTTACATGTAGCTTAACACAGAGTCCGAGTCCGCGCAAAGCGAAAACTCATGCTACTAAACTTAATAGCAACACACTTATAGCCGAGTATAAGGATTTAGGCTGGCGTGGCCGGTTCTCTTACTGATTGTTTAAATAGGCTTCATTTAAGCTGTCTACGATGGTGGGCCACGTACGGTAGGCTATTTAAAATTAATGTGATCCTCGAGAATACTGACTTGAAATAGAATATTAAATCAGATATGAAATGTCGCCGTGATTTCGGCAGATATACTGCTACCCCATTTGGATCCTCCCATACACAAACATTCAAGATACTCACCTATAAGGTCCTTTCCACCTGGCCTGATAAGTATGGCTACGGAATCAAAGGTAGCACGCCTGTCTCAGACTCTGACAGCTACTACATGTACTAGTAGCTAGCTGGGTGAGTTTTCTCGCGCGCGTTCTGACCTGGGCTCCTGACCTGCACGTGCTACATATCATAAGCGCTTAAGCGCATGCGCATATTAAAATGAACGTGCGCAAGCACGTGGGCAAATGGAAAACACGTTTCGTGGTCTGGTTTAATAGTTTGCAAGTGGTTTGCAAGCTTGCATACTTGGCATGGTCGCAAATTTGTGCACTGGCTTGTGAACATGAAGTGCACAAGTTCGAGAACTCTTGGAAACTGACATTGTTCATGCTGTGACTAGGCAAATTCCCAAACATTGACAAAAAGTCTCTTTCACCACTAATTGTTTGTGCCTCAGGTGTATCTGCTGTACAAGGGTCAACAATCCCAGGTGGATGCTGCAGCTCTGATTTCGTATCACAATCTGGCTCAAAACAGCGGTAAGGGTCATGGGGATTGGGGCATGCTTGCCGTTTATATAGCTCACCCTCTAGAACATTGATCCGATCCCTATACCCATGATTCTCTCTCTCTTAGCTCAGCAATCCAACTATCTGTCCTTTCACACTCCCTCTCTGTTTGGGTCTGTAGGAACTTAAGCTGACCTGCATGCTCCCCTCTCAGCAAGTCTAGGGCCCGGTGCTTCTCAAGCTCACATTGTACTTTTACTCTCTATTTCTGCTGCATACCCATCCATTTGGCTTTATCAAGTCTGCAATTCTACTCCTGCTTCCTGTAGCATTTGGGAGGATCTCCTCAACTCCTCGTCTTTTCTCCTGTTTTCAGACTCCGCCATCTCCAGCCTCCTTTCCAACTCCAGCAGTCTGTCAGCCATACTCACTTCTTCCTGATCCGACATTCTACCAGTCAGTTGTAGCTGTGCTCGGTTCCTAGCACTCCTTGTACCTCGTGATAAATTGCAATAAGCAGAACTCTCTTGTTGGTCAGCGAGTAGAGCCCTCAGTTCTCTCTGTGACATGCACTACTGCAGTACCTTCTTGCACTAATCTGCGTTCACTTGAAAGAGGAACTGGTGCAACAGCTTCCATTCACTCAGAGACTCAACAGCTCCAACAGGTAGTAAGGCACTACAGGTTGCAGAGACTCCTTGGAATCCTGCTTTGAATCTTGGCAGGGTCGCCAAATGTAATGCTCAGGGTCTTAGGCGCAAGCAAATTATTGCAATGTGACCATGTTGCAGAGTAGCTTTGTATTATAGCACCAGATACAGACACAATGCACACAGTGAGAGACTGACTGACTAGCACAGCCCTTACAATGACCGCAAATAGTAATATTACAAACCATGATTTCCTATCCAAAAACTGAAGGACAACTTCCACATGATAAATTAATATTCAAATATCTATATTTCCTACATATGCTCTACATCTGGTTTGTGGTTAGCTCCTGAGCGCCTCTACTCAATTATGGCTTCAGGTCGCGCCGGTAGCAATTAAGTGGGTGTGACCAACACTGTAAGGCAAGCCGCTCGATCGCCATAACGATCGATCCAGGCGAAAGTTCGAGGCTGTTATCGTTGAACCGCCGGAGCTACAGCCACGGCACTTGCTTTATAGGCAGAGCAGTGGATGGCAGTGGCGGATCCAGCGGGGGTAAGGGAGGTGCAAGTGTACCCCGCTTTGGGCAGCATCGAACACTAAGAAGTACTAATGATAAACTAAAATAATAGAACCCCTTTCTGGCTATAGAACTAAGAAAACTGCAGCTATGCCTTACTTTAGAATACTTCAGAAGAAAATTCGTTCGAAAACAGATCGATTGGACTGGTAGGGCTGGTAGTTTGTCTTGAAAACGATTGAAATGGCGTGGCGATAGCATTCACGCATAGATAGTATACCCGTACCGTACCCGTATAGCTAGCTAGCACTCGCGCTAGGCCTTGAGCCTAGCCAAGCTAGCACCTATTGCTTAGCCATAGCTAAGCGCCAGGCTCTCCCGCGCGAGCTAGCTAGGCCAGTGTGAGTGCGATATAGCGAACCTAGCTAGAGGCTAGTGCTATGCTGGGATATGGAGACTCGAGGCCTCAACGTATGGGCACGGCACGGCCCTCAGCAGTCGGCATAACAGCCAGCTCAGCAGTGACAGATAGTCGATAAAATAAATTATAGCTACTAGAGTTTCATAGCTACTTGGCCCCCTGAAACAACCTTCTTTGGCATCTATGCTTTATTGAGTTAACGAGGGGCTTGGCTACTACTTTTGTGCACGCGCGAATTCACCTCCCATCTTTTTTAATTATACTTATTGTTGTTGCAATAAAAAAAGAACTGAAACAAGTATAAAAGTAATTGAATAAATTTTAAGGATGAAGTAGGGATGGCCATGCCAAAAAGTATACGAACAAGATTTGTAGGGATAAGGCCAAACAAACTTAATTACTAGTTTCTCAGGCTTTCAAATTTCAAAACCCATGCGGGAGGCGGCTTTTTATTTTATTTTTTAATGAAAAATGGGCGTGGCGATAGTGACCACGCTCATTTTCGCTAGTGCTGCACGTGGTTGATACACCAGCTAGTGCTGAAATACAAGTATTGAAGTCCAACCAGAGAGAATATTCAGCCTAACAATCAAGTTTAGCTTTCTATTTAGTAGAGAAAAGTTTTATCAGTCGTACTAACCTTGTAAGATGACAAGATTTAGCCTGCACCAGATGACGTCATCATCTTTGAAGAAAATAGCTAGCTAGCTGCTGGCTAAATGCCACTTTCACGGGGACTTCAGTTGTGAGATGTCAACCAAACTGTCTCGAGATGCCAGAAAACAGTTAGTTTCATGAACTCTTTACTGTATGTTCCAATTTTTGTCTGTTAATTAAATTAATTAGCACGTGACTGCTCACGTGAAAAATAAATAAAAAAGTCTTGCTTTCTCAAAATTTGATGCGGGCGGGCCTGAGAAACTATTAATTAACTTTGCTTGGCCTAAGAGATAATCACAACCACTATACATCCCTACGCTTGCTTTCTGAGTAACATGGGAATCATAAATATTAAAAACTCAAGGATAGCATGCCTTGAACAAGTCAAATCAATAGGTCTGTAATAATCGAGAAAAGCAAGCGTAGGGATGTATAGCGGTTGTGATTATCTCTTATCCCTACAAATCTTGTTTGTATACTTTTTGGCATGGCCATCCCTACTTCATCCTTAAAATTTATTCAGTTATTTTTATACTTGTTAATATAGATTCCACAGCATCAAGGTTAGCCTGTTACTCAAATATGAAGATAGCCTGAATAGTAAACAGTTTAGTCATGGGCATGTATATGAGCATGTATGCACATCAATGACTATCATAATATTATGATTGTGTGTATTGTCTTTTTGCTATATGTAGGTCTAGCGCCCACTACTCCAATCCAGTTGAATTCTGGGAATTGAGACGATTCTGTCCTATTGTGGCTGTGAATCGCGAATACTCACCTTTGGATATCTGCCCGTTTTGAGTTTCATTTGACATTCCTCTGATAGGTCATAATATTATCGTTTCTTCAAGACGACACTCTTTCGCCTGTTTGGAGGTGTTATCTCCTCGATCGTGCCAAATCCCATCGACTCTGCCTCCTCTAGCACATAGGTAGCTCTAGCCAACCTTCTCACAAAGGTGTTTTAGGCTAACCTCAGAAGGTGTGATGGTCCCATTGCTTGTTTTCCAACTCACACACAACAACCGGCTGAGAGGGTGGCCTGGAGAAGACTTTCACCATTACTGAGTCCCAGGATGATGAACTTTTGGTGGTTAAAGTGATGGATGATTGCTGACGCTGCTTGCACTGGTGGAAAGTCTGTTGTTGAGACCGTCAGCATCTGGAACAAGGTTGAGCATTTCATACACAAATGTTGGCTGGATGAACCCTGTCACATTGAAGGCAGTTTCTCCATATTGGCACTGTATGATTTGAAATTCCTTGCCCAGGATCCTCCATTGAGTGTGAAAAGTGTCTTTCGATCGACAGTTGACGAGTGCTTGTACAAGTCAAGCTGGCCATAGAAACTGTTCATCTTGTGAAACAGACCAAAGTAACTGGCAGCGATTTTGGCACATGACTCTGTGCAATTTTTCAAAACTGAAGTGATCCATAATGAGCTGCGGTGGCTGGCTCGGCTTCGTTTCTGTCTCATCATTTCCCACTCGTTATGGAGCCTCTTCTGTAGTTCTTCAATTGGCTTTCGGATGCGTTTGAGGGCAGCTGTTTTATTCTCTCCTTTTTGGCAGCACAAACCAAATGATGCTTGGCTCAAGCCATTCGTCATTAATCTTTATGGAAGCATTTGTTCCCATCAATGATGCTGTCGTGAGAAGTGGCCAAAGGATGAACTCGGGCGGTACTCCAATTGCATTCGAATGTGCATAAATTTGCTTGACTAATTCAGTGAAGAATTCGGTTGTAATGGCAAAAGAGCGATTAGTTTGAGCTTTTGTAACCTTGAGTTAAACTCACAGATGAATTTTTGCTGAGGGACATGGCTAATTTGCAACTGTATTAGAAAAGTGATTGGTAGGTAGCCATGAATGTTATAGTACTTGTGATGTACGTTAACTGTGATATTGACTCTAATTCTTTAAGGTGTATGGTCTTACCTTGAATATCCTTGAATATAGTGGTTCAGACAAACAAAAGACTGCCAGACTAACTCACTCAACCTGCACTGGGTGCTACTTCAGTGCAGCTGCTTCACTCTAGCATCAAGTAGCACACACTGTTTCAATTTGCGCGCGCTGAAGGATTATGCGCATGCACATCACATGCATAATATATTCATGTTGTGCACGTTCAGTTCACGTTCTACTTGTACATACTTAATGCGCTCGTAGGCGTGTACCTTTTTTAATCTTGTAAACCATAATCTGATAGCAAGCGCCAATCCGTATTCGCGCGAGTGTTAGCGCCAGCGGATGAATGTTGATACATGATCAAGTATACAGTTATTATGGGGCATGTACTAGACCTACAACCTTCGTCTAAGCAGTAGTAATACAGTGCAATTGTTTCAACAGTACAGTGCATTGTCCCCTTGTAAGACACACTTATCGAATGCTTTATACGATTTAGTTTTTTTTTTCTATTAAAGGTGTGATTGAGAGAACTTCTATCCCAGCTTGGGTGGTCTTGTGCTCCTCCAACTCGTGATGGATGGATGTTGCACCTTTAGAATAACTTTGGCATCCACCAAGGATGACTCCTCCCAATTTGCATATAATACTGTTAATTCAATGTTGAATCCTTTGTGAATTCGCACATGTTCATCCTGTCCAGTGTCAATTGTCATATACAACTATGTGATGTACATACGAAGGTTCACGTCTGCTGACTTGGGGTGGCACTTTGACGTAGGTAAACATGGTGTTGTGTGTATTTTTGTAGGGATTGGTTCCATCCATCCACTACATTTAATGTTAATTGTGTATGATGTAGCTACATATCTCCTGACGGAACATTCCTGTCCAACCCATGTGAGAAGCATAGACTCATCAAATCCTGCAACATAAACTGGTGTAGTAGTGTTAACGAACCCAAAAGATATGGCGTACTGGAAGACTGACTCCAGGATAGTGCATATAGTAGTAGGTTCTGCTATCAAACATAGTGGCAGGTTCAGTGGCAAGGAGTTTATCAATTATGTCGTCATATGCAGGGCCGTAGGACACGGCACGGCCATGGCCATGCCGGTTTTTTTCGTCTGACCACGCCCCAACTTATAATAATAATCATTACCTTTGGTTATGGTATCGTGCAAGCGCGATATGGAGAAAGCACAATTGTGGGCGGAGCATACCACGAGGATCAGTGGACAAAAGTGGCCAACTTGATTTTGGGTGAAATTTGGGCAAAATTTGAAATGGTTGCACAAATTTTGAATTCTGTGCACCTAAATGTTGAAATCAAGAATCTACTTATGTTGGACCAAAGTGGCCAATGATTTTCATATTTTGCCTAGCTAAATTTCAAATTTACTAGGTTGGACCAGAGTGGCCAACTGATTTCTCTAATCCATCCAGCTAAATTTCAAAATTCACTAGGTTGGACCAAAGTGGCCAACTGATTTCTCTAATCCATCTAGCTAAATTTCAAAATTCACTAGGTTGGACCAAAGTGGCCAACTGATATCTGTATTTCACCTAGTAAAATTACAAAATCCTATTGTGTTGGACCAAAGTGGCCAATTTGTTTTTCCCCTTTCATAGTGGCCAATGGTTGTGTGGAGGGTCTGATGCATGGGGGGAGGTAAAAGGAGGTAGGAGTCATGGGTAGCCCACCAGAGACCTGGTTTGGGATGTGGTGATGTACGTGATTATGTGGCCCGACATGCCTGATAAAAAATTAATAATAATTATTATTATTGTATTGAGGATGGGAATGACAGGGATTTACCCTCCTGAGGGTTTCTAAGGTGTAGCTACATACAGACACAAGAAACATTTAATAATAATTCTAATTATATACCATGAATGGCAGTTGACCTTTTAAACAGCAACTGTTACTGTTACAGGAGGGGGGCAGGCACATGGATGCTAAAATTTAACCACTTACAGTAACTCGTGCACGAATCACAACTGTATTATGTTCCGTATTTTCGAGGGAGAAACTTTTCGCGGATCGGTATAGGAAAGGAGCATTTCGCAGAGAAAACTTTCGCAGAATGTTAAAACTGGTCGCATAATGGGTGTGGCATACCTGGAATATTGTGGAGAAAACTTTCACGGATGGATGGCTGAAAAATCGCGAAATTCGTGAGTTTTCTCCCTCGAAAGTTCCCGCTATATGGCATAATATAATAAGTAATATGTTCTGTCAGATAAGAATAATATATTTATGATCAAGACTTGAAAGCATAACACAATATCGTACTATAATATTATTATTTCTGAGGCTATTATAATATCAGTATAATTTCGGTGCCAAAATTTCATCACTCTAGGGTGCCAGAGTAGTAGTTACGTCTATGTAGCTAATAATTGCATTCTCAAGGGCTGAAGTATTTCCAGAAATAGTTTCAGAAAATAGGTCACCAACATGCATGTCGCAATGTGACTGCCACATCTGCTCTCTCCTACTACACAGTACATCATCTCCTTGTAGGGGATCGTGTCCTGGATCTGTTGGATCAGTTAGCCGTCCACCCTGTTGCCTATATTGAGTAGCAGTGTGCGTGTGCGTGCACGTGCGTGTGCGTGTGTGTGTGTGTGTGTGCACGTGCACGTGCGTACACGTGCGTGTGCGTGTGTGTGTGTGTGTGTGTGTGTGCGCGTGTTACTGGTGAACTAGCATGTAAGATGTAATTAAGTTAGTTTTGTGTGATAGCATCAGCCATCCCCATCCCTCCTGATACAATTGTGTGCATTTACAACAAGGTGTTGTTGGGCTTTTTATGAAATTTTCAACACGTGCATAATGTGGATTTTGATGACCCATATTTTGAGAACATGTATGTGTGTGTGCATAATATTATGTATACTTACATGTATGTCAGGGAAACAGCAGTGTGCAATCCTGGATCAAGTCTATAGACATCTGCTCACTCAGTAGCAACAACGAGGTTGTGGCCAACTCCGAACATCCAATAACTATGGATGCAAACACAGCCTATGTGTCCTTTATCCAGGAAAAGCTCTCTAGGGAGGCATTTGGAGGGAGCAGTGTCAAACTTCTTAATTCGAAGAATATTCTTATTTCTGATGCCGAAGGAACCCAAGGTACACATGCATGACATTATCTATACAAATAATGCTACAGAGATATCATGTTTTCGCACTATTATGCACATAATATTATATCCCAGTAAGATTATATTGTTAATAGTAACCTGTGCCACTAACTCCTGTAGCTACACAATATTGTATATATGTTGGTACCGTATTTTCTCATTATTAGGTGCATTTTGCTTGTAAGCGCATGCATGTCACTTTGTTGGCCTAAGCACTCGCTGTTAGGCACATTTCGCGTATAAGCGCACATACTTACCAATCCCTCTGCTGTAGATATCTGGATTTCATACCAGATTTCTCCGAATTTTTAGGGATTACTCAGGATCATCAGTACCAAGCATATGTGACCGGATTTGAGAAAACCCTCGGTATGGGATTTTTTCAGAAAATTGAGTTTGATGCATGGTTGATAAGCTCTAGCATAGAGCTAACCCGCGTTCAAGTCTTAGGCCGATCGCGCGCTTCATTGTTGAGATGCAGCGCTTTGTTTATGATCGCGCCACACACCCAATAATCGAGAAATTATGGTCTAAAGGCGTTGCTATGCACGCGTATGGCGTTTCCGCATACTACGCATGACCCGGATATCAATTAAATGGACCTGGGCGGAGCCGTTCGAAATGAACGTAAAGATCGAGCAAGAGTTGAATTTCGTTGTTGACAACGACAGACGATTGTTCTTAGATGCCCAAGAAGCTTAAAAGGTGAGCGAACGTAGAGTAGTTTGATGAATCTAGCTGTATCTAGGTAGAAAATTCTAATTACCGCCCATAGCAACAGGCTCCGTGTACTGTGGCTGTGCCGACTAGGTGGGTCAAAATGAAGGCTTATTTCGCCTTCGTATAGCACGACTAGCCTCCGTAGAAGACGGCAACAGTTAGAAGGGTTGTTCGACATGTATATGACAAAATCTGGACTTCGACAAATTTCGACCTGAGCTACTAAAAATGCGCATTGCGCGAATCGCGCACGGATCCCATACGGAGGGTTTTCCCAAATCCGGTCACATATACATATTTGTTATCAAGAAATATTTTACTGAAATATCAATTGAAAAACAGTAGCTATGAAGCTTTTTTATTGCTGCCGAGTGCTGGATCATAGAGGAAGGTCACATGGCTGATGACAATTTGTTTATAATGTGCTACTCTAATAAAACCCCACCTACAAAGTGTCTACCTAACTAGAAAATGCCATAGTCACAGATGAGGTGGATTTCTCGGGATTTTTAGTGCTGAAATCGGAAGCTCGGGATTGAAAGCCAAAACTCGGGATAATCCCAGGAAATCGGGAGGGCTGGTAAGTATGAGTGCATAATATTATGTGACCCTTGACCTCAATATCTGCACGCTTTTCAAGTTAGTCGAAATCACGATGGCTACTGTCAATTCTCGGGTTCTTCCAGCAATAAACGCCATTTCGACCTGGGAGGAATGCAGCAAAGTGAACGATCAATCGATTGGTTACGCCCTTTAATGTAAAAGATTGTTAACGGTCACAGAATGCTTATAGATGCATGCAATGTGCGCGTGGGTATGTGCTCTAGAGAGCTTTAGTTATATTATTGCGTTGAATGTGTGTGTGTGTGTGTGTGCATAATAATTTCCTTGAACTGGATCACACACATCACTGCATGCTTTGATTACTTGGCTCCATTGTAGGAATGAAGTTTTGGAAAACAGGAAAAATTGTAAAGGCAATTTCTGAAAGTGACTATCAAAAGTTCCAAAGAAGCAGGGGTATATAGAATCACTGATCAACCCGGACCAAGTAGATCTTTACCGGTGATTGTTTCAGACTCAGATTCTGACGGGCCGCTTGTTCCTCTTGTAAGGAAAAAGAGAAAGATTTTCAATGTTCCAATGCCACCTGGATCGGATTCAGATTCAAATCAGTCCCCGCCTAATCGTGCCCACACTTCCATTGAGACAATGTTTAAAGAAGTTCCAAGCATGATTCAAGATATGAAGAAGCAGCTTGATAACTCAGTGCATGTTGAGCACAGGGAAAATGTGTTGCTAAAGGAAATTTTACTTGCTTAATTTGTAAGCAAATGTCTGTGGAGTCAGCTAGACCAGTTGTGCCGCCATGTTGCAACAGCATCGTATGCTGTTATGACTGCATCGGTCAGTGGGTATACAGTTCACTAGTTTGTCCTCACTGCAGAAGCCCAATAACGATTGATGATTGCCTTCCCCAGCCGACACTAAAGCCAATCTTCAATATTATTGGAGATGCTGCAAAGGAGTGATCAGGTTAACCTCAATAACAAACAAAATGAATTTGGGTGCTGATAAATCATTATTCAATGAAGATCTTATATTTAACTTATCTCTAACAATTTGATTCTTACAATTACGGCAGGAGTTCCATAATGATTAATTTCGAATTATATCACTATATCTGGAAACACTTCAGCCATTGAGAATGCAATCATTGGCTACATGAACAATGTCATAACTACTACAGTTGCACTGAAATTCAGGCTCAGAAATTATAGCCTCACAAATATCTATTATACTGTAATTACCGTATGACAATGTGTTGTGCTTTCAAGTCTTGATCATAAATTATCTGACAGTACATGCATAATAGTTTTGACTCGTGCATGAGTAGTGGTTAAATTTTAGTATCCAGTGCCCGCCCCCCTCCTGTAACAGTAAACTGTTGCTGTTCATGGTAATTAGGATTATCATTTTCTATGTAGCTACACCTTAGAAACCCTCAGGAGGGTAAATCCCTGTCATTCCCATCCTCAGTACAATAATAATTATTAATTTTTTATCAGGCATGTCAGGCCACATAATCACATACATCACCACATCCCAAACCAGGTCTCTGGTGGGCTACCCATGACTCCTACCTCCTTTCACCTCCCCCCATGCATCAGACCCCCCACACAACCATTGGCCACTATGAAAGAGGAAAAACAAATTGGCCACTTTGGTCCAACACAATAGGATTTTGTAATTCTACTAGGTGAAATATAGATATCAGTTGGCCACTTTGGTCCAACCTAGTGAATTTTGAAATTTAGATGGATTAGAGAAATCAGTTGGCCACTTTGGTCCAACCTAGTGAATTTTGAAATTTAGCTAGATGGATTAGAGAAATCAGTTGGCCACTTTGGTCCAACCTAGTGAATTTTGCAATTTAGATAGATGGATTAGAGAAATCAGTTGGCCACCAACCTAGTGAATTTGAAATTTAGCTAGGCAAAATATGAAAATCATTGGCCACTTTGGTCCAACATAAGTAGATTCTTGATTTCAACATTAGGTGCACAGAATTCAAAATTTGTGTGCAAACATAGGAATTTCAAATTTTGCCCAAATTTCACCCAAAATGAAGTTGGCCACTTTGGTCCACTGATCCGGGAGGCTAGGCGCTCCACCCAACTAGCTACCACGTGCTCTGAGAATCAATGGCCGCGTGTAGCACTGGATTCATATCATCTGGAGCTGTGCCAACTGTGCCAGAAGAGCCTTACCAGCCCTTGAATTACAACTTTTCAAGGCGCGAATTCGGGCAAAAGACTGTTCTAGGTAGCTCTTTTCAAAGCTCTCGGTTTATCAAATGGAAATGGCTTCATTATGAATCATCTCGGGATGTGGTATACTGCCATATGTGTGTGACTGGAGTAAACTCAAGTAAGCTTAAGTTAAGTTGACTGGTAATGCAAAAGAATCTGCTTTCATTTACGCTGGGTTTCATAACTGGAAAGATGTAACTAGATGTTTCAATAAGCATGAAACTAGCCTTACTCATAAAACGGCTGTTGATGTGGTATTAACTATTCCTAAAACTTGTGGTGATGCTGGAGGCATGTTGTCAGCAGCACATGTACTGGAGAAAACCAACAATACTTGCTCAAGCTACTCCAGAACGTCAAGTTCTTAGCTAGACAAGGTATTGCTTTGCGTTGGGATGATAATGAAAAAGACAGAAATTTTTTACAGTTGGTTTAGTTGCGCAGCATTGATGACCCTTCAATTCTGTCCTTTCTTCAGAGAAAAACTGATAAATATACTAGCCCTCAGATTCAAAACGAAACACTCAAAATTATGGCACTACAAGTATTGCGGGAGATTACTGACTTAATTCAGAAAGCTCAGTACTATACTCTGATGGCAGATGAAGTCACAGACAGTAACAGGGAGCACATGGCTGTTTGCATGCGCTGGGTTGACAATGACTTCAGCCTCATGAAGATTTTATTGGCTTATATAAGGTTGACTCTATAGCTGCCTCAGAGCCTGTATCAGTTCTAAAGGATACTCTCTTACGCATGAACTTAAGCATAAACAATTGTCGCGGTCAATGTTATGATGGTGCGTCGAACATGACTGGAGTTAGAAATTTCGTCACAAATCAGCGCAGAGGAGTCACGTGCTATTTTTGTACATTGCTATGGGCATGCCCTCAATTTAGCTGTTCGGGACTGCATTAAAAGTAATAATATATTGAGAGATACCATGGACACTACATTTGAAATATCCAAACTAGTGAAGTACTCTCCACGCAGATACCATCTTTGAGAAACTAAAGGCTGAACTGGCACCCGATACTTCTGGGTTTGGAACCTTGTGTCCTACAAGGTGGACAGTTATGGCAGCATCATTCAGTAGTGTGCTCAATAATTATGCTGTCTTTCAGGGATTATGGGAGGATGCTCTCAACGGAGCAAGAGTCAGATGTTTGTGCTAGAATAATTGGTGTGCAAGCTACTATGTCTAAATTTGAATATCTATTTGGTGTGATGTTAGGTGAGTGTCTTCTTACCCATAACTGAACTTGACAAACTGAACAACGTCGTGAATCTGGTTCAAAATCAGTCTATCCTTCCTTTTGCTCTTCCCTGTGTTGCCATGGACACGAGGTAGCACTCTGTTTGCCACAAAGCTGGCCTTGATTGCCTTGAAGCGCCCGTAGCCCATGGTGTGGAGGAACAGGAAGGTCTTCTGGCAGATGCTTGCACCATTGTGATGGAAGATGATGGTGAAAGATCTACTTCTCTCCTGCTTCCGGAACGTCGCTGATGAAAAGCATCCTGCCATCACCTGACCCATGACAACTAAGTCCAACTCGTCATGGGTCATGGGTCAGGTCAGCCATCTGACAGCGCACTGCTCGTAAGTGATTCACGGTGATGGACGAAGAGCAAGGAGTGCAGCTTGGACCAAGGTCACACTTGCAGCCATCTCGTACGAACTCCTGTACAAGCTGCTCTTCTGTCACATCCAGATCTCGCTGATCAATGGGGACAGTCCAGCTGGCCTTGAGCAACTCCAGCTTGCACGATCTCAGCTGCTGTTGGGTCTGCACGCGCTGGCTCTTCCTCCTCAGGATCGTCATCCAGCTGGCCGAGGCTGCTCTCCACCTCAAGAGGACCTGGGTTGTCGGCTACCTCTGGAGGAGCAGGGCTAGATGCTGCTACAAAGTCATCTAGGTCTACATAGTAGTGTAGAGGTCTACATAGTAGTGTAGTATAGTATAGTATAGTATAGTATAGTATAGTATAGTATAATATAGTATAGCATAGCATAGCATAACATAGCAATGTCATTCATTATTATGCTACATAATTAACGGGCTGGGTTGAAGGGTGGGGCAATACCTCCAGAATCGTCCAGGTACTCGTCGATGAGGTCCAGGAGAGCGTCGCCGTCGGCCATGCATGCACTGTGCGACTAAAAGTGCGGGTATCGTCATGGAGACTGCCCGCTGCTTGTAGATTTTTATTGATGGTGCACATAGCTAGCTAAAACAGAGTCCCTTCTTTCTCCCGATCATTACAGTAGTCAAACAACCTTGTATTGCAGTAAAAAATTATGAATGAACAGAGAAAAGATCATACTTCCATAATATTATGACAAAAAAACAAAATGAAAAAAAAGTTTCGGTGACTTCTGAACCCCGTCCTGCAAAATTGTGACTGGATTTGGGAAAATCCTCCGTATGGGATCCGCGTGCGATTCGCACAATGCGCATTTTTAGTAGCTCAGGTGGAAATTTGTCAAAGTCCAGATTTTGTCATATACATGTCGAACAACCCTTCTAACTGTTGCCGTCTTCTACGGAGGCTAGTCGTGCTATACGAAGGCGAAATAAACCTTCAATGTGACCCACCTAGTCGGCACAGCCGCCGTACACGGAGCCCATTGCTATGGGCAGTAATTAGAATTCTCTACCTAGATACAGCTAGATTCATCGATCTACTGTACGTTTGCTCACCTTTTTAGCTTCTAGGGCATCTAAGAACAATCGGCTGTCGTCAACAACGAAATTCAACCCTTGCTCGATCTTTACATTCATTTCGAACGGCTCCACCCAAGTCCATTTAATTGCTTTCCGGGTCACACGTACTATGCGGAAACGGCATACGCGTGCATAGCAACGCATTTAGACCATAATTTCTTGATTATTGGGGGTGTGGCGCGATCGCAAACAAAGCGCTGTATCTCCACAACCAAGCACACGATCGGCCTAAGACTTAAACGCGGGTTAGCTCTATGGTAGAGCTTATCAACAATGCATCAAACTCAATTTTCTGAAAAAATCCCATACGGAGTGTTTTCCCAAATCCGGTCACAATTTAGTTTTCTTGCAAATGGTCTATTTTATCATAGCGGGTCACATATATACCTGTCTTCTATTTCAACGATATGCAATATTTCTTTCGTTATGCGCATGCGCATACGACGAGCCAAGCGCGAGAGTGGAGCTAATACTTCAACACAGAGCTAGAGAAAGAGGGCAAGCTTTGTGACATCGAGGGGCTAAAAAGGAAGATAGACTGAGAAAACGCAGAAACAGATATCAGAAATTTCAAAAGGAGTGCTGCAGAGACTCAGACTGAGAGGGGCAAATTATGTCGTTTTAGGCAGGCAGAGGGAAACATTTCGAGTGCAGAGGGTCCAACTTCAAGGCCCTAGAAAGATCAAGGACAACTGACTGTTGCTAGCAAAATGATCATCATTGAACTGAGTAGCTAGGTACACGTTCTAACTATAGTTTCTACTCCCTTGAGTCAATCAAAATTAATTCCGATCCGCTAGTATACCAAATCATTTGTACTTGTGTGGGGTTCACGGACGCTCGCCCCATTAATGTTAAAACATCGTCTCTAGTTGGTAAAGGGTAGTCACACCTGCTGGTTTCAGTACTGTTGACCATGAGTGGCAACGATGAACAGGTAAGAGTCGATAGACAAAAAGGCTCGATTTGGCTGATAACTGCTACATTAATTAATGCACTATGAGTGGACAGTCATCGATGCCCGACCGTCGGGATGTGGAGGACTATAGCGTTGTCTGTGATTGTCATGTTGTCTTCATCTGCATATTCTCGTGTGGAGAAGATCTGTCATTCGTAAGTCTACTTATGAGCCAAACTGATAACTCGGCTGATAGTTGAGGTCTTACCTTAGTGCCATCTAAAAAATTCCATAGATAAGTGAACACAAGCAGTAGGAAATAACAGCCCCCTTATTAAAAATTATCCTCAGACCTAGCTTTTTGCTTGTTTTTAATATAATATCTAGACACTATCATAGACGGATAAAAATTACCACAATGATCACAGCCTTGATGATAGCCTTGTCCAAACTTTCATCTGTTGATGATACATCTACCCACTCTCCTTTCCACTCCATAACCTCACATATCTCACTTGTTTGAGCAACTGCTCGGCAGAAACTTGCAGGGAAATATCACGAAGATTTCTTGTTTCAACTTCTCTAGGTCTCCCAAATTTTTTGTGAACACCACTGTGCACCGACACTGTTTTTGACGCCAACTATGACAAAATAATACAGATATACGTTAAAAGAATCTTCTATACAAACAAGTATGTTTGATGTCACAATCATGGGATAATGTGGCTAATAATATGAATGAGTTACTCACAGTATAGTATTAAGCTCACATACTCAGAGAAAATCTGAACAGTATCATCTCCCTAGCTATCAACTGTTAGTACAGTGCACATGCAGCAGCACGAATGTTGAGCCTATTACTTCGTAGACCACACCCCTCAATGCAGATCAATAGTTCAAACTCACCACTGCATGCAATGGCCATAATATGGCGATGTTCTTGCTCTCCTTGAATGTTGAATCTACCACCACACTATGACAAAGAACAGACCTTGTCTCTCGCTTCGCTCGAGGCTCGCCTGCATGCTCAGCAGGCCGCTCTCGAAACTTTGTGCCGTTTGTTCAAGAATGCATCACCTTGTTTATGCACACGGCACTGTAATTCTGACCAATCGTGGGACCATCATTGCAGGTTGTATGGGTATCAGTGCTCATATAGCCATCAACCAAGTGTGGATGGAGCCAGCGATTGTTTGGTTCATTGTAGCCGCTAACAAAGGCCAGACAATCATGGGATAATGTGACTGAACACTACTAACAGCATGCTTATAGCACAATCGAGTGCCAGCGCGCATGCACAGATGACGACCACACCCCTCACTGCAGGCCAAGAGTAGGTGATCAAAACTCACTGTGTAATGGCAATGTTCTGACTCCGCTCGAACATCAAATCTACCACCAGCCCATGACAAAGAGGAGACATCGCCTCTCGCTTCGCTCGAGGCTCAGTGGCCTGCCAAACAGGCCTGTCGAAAGGCGCAGCGCTTGCGCTGCTCGCTCTAGCTCGAGAATGCATCTCTATGGCCCCTAGGCCCTGGCAACCTTGTTTGTGCACACGGCACAACAATTCTGACCAATTGAGTCTTCTGAACTTGTAGGAGAGCACATCTTTTATGCCCTCCATGTTAGGACACTAACTATATAAGAAATTTGTTGCTCTGAAACATATTTTTCGTTGTACATATATAAACATTCAGGACCAAATACCACTTTAGATCGATGAAATCCACAGGATTAACAAAGATGAAAGTGATGACTTACTGTACGATGGTCCAAACATCTCCACGTGTTCTTTGTGGTATTTATGGGTAAATCCCTACCCCGGGGGCTATACTTTTTTGTCTATGCCCAATATTTACCCTATATGGGAAGGTCCCTACCCCGGGGGCTATAATTTTTTGTCTATGCCCAACATTTACCCTATATGGGAAGGTGGGGCTTGCCATTGATAAGCACATTACGGTCTGAAGGCATTGCTATACACGCGTATAGCGTATCCATATACTATGCGTCACCCGGAAATCAATTAAATGGCCATGGGCGGAGCCGTTCGAAATGAACGTAAAGATCGAGCAAGGGTCGGATTTGGTCGTTGGCAACAGGCACCGATTGTTTGATGCCCAAGAAGGTAGAGGTGAGTGAACGTACAGTAGTTCGATGAAACTAGCTGTATCTAGATAGAGAATTCTAATTAGTGTCCATAGCATCGGGCTCCTGCTATACAGACTAGGTAGGTCAAAATAAAGGCTCATCTTGCCTTTGTAACATACGTTTACACTCCGTAGGCGGTGGCAACAGTTAATAGAAAGGTTATTTGACATAAATATTACAAAAAGTGGACTTTCATATCATAATCTAAGTATGTTACTTACATACATAGTGATCCTTTACCATATACAATGATGCTACGAGGGATATGATTAATCGTTTCATCAATTAATGTCTGTATTACCAATTGCCCCCAGAAATACTCAAATAATTCTTTTCATTATTAGCGTTGTAGGAGATATGAATGACTCTGGTATCGGCCGTCGGTGTCAATTTTTAAGGGCAAACGTCGTGCTTTCAGTCCCACCCCTGCCAAGTGCGCATAAATCAGCCCCTCCCCTGTCCATCTGCACATACGCATATCGTCCATCGTGCCACGTGAACGCTGTCAGCGCACTGCTGAGATAATTGGTAAGTTTTGTGTCTGTTATCGTAGTGATAAAGTAGCACGTAAGTAATTTCATAGTTGTGAGATAATCTCTGTGTGAGCATGATATTATATGGCGTACTGATACTTTTCTTGTCTTCCGAACTGTATATCGTCTGATTTACCTGGCTTGGAACGCCAGGTTTGTATTGTTATAGGGGAGGGGTGGAGGGGGGTGGTGTTATGCTTATGTCTAGGAGACCTAGTACCTGCTGCAGCCAGGAGTGGAGCCCAATCAGATTGCTCCACGTCACCACTGATTTTTACATGGTTTGCTAGGCTACTAGACTACATCTCACGAGTGAGGTTTTGCATGCAGGCATAACATCTAAGCACTGGTACAACTCCAGTATGGGAACAATACCAGCCCCTTCCTCATCCCTTGTGAAGTGGCTGGCCCACCAGACTATGATATGTTACGAATGGAATGGAAGTTTTCCCGAAGTACCTGATTACATAGTCTCGTACCCGCACGCGGATCGGACAGAGTGTGGTGAAATGTTTATTCAACTTTGGTTCCAGATGTACACGACATAATATTTGACCGGATCTGGGAAAATCCGGCATATCGCGAGCATGTGCAAGCAGCACAATGCGCTCTTTTAGTACCTCAGGTCAAAAAATGTCAAAGTCAAGTTTTTATCATATCAAAGAACCTTTCTACTAACCTTTGCCACCATGTACGGAGGGTAAACGTAAGTTACCACGGCGAAATAAGCCTTCATTTTGACCTACCTATCTGTACGGCAGCCGTACACGGAGCCCGTTGCTATGGGCGCTAATTAGAATTCTCTACCTAGATACAGCTAGATTCATCAAACTACAGTACGTTCGCTTAGCCTCGTTCCCAGGCGCCCCGATCTTTTCAACTGCACGCGAGAAAAGAGGGGGAACCTGATAAAACTTATCACGTGCGTGACGTCAGGTGGAACCAACTTCCATATATGGCACAACAGCAAGTTGGCCAAGATCAAGCCGAGAGTTCGAGTTCTACAATCAGTACGTTACAATCGGCTATGAATCAGCAAGAGGAGACGCTTCAGCATCTTTGCTATGTGTCAAAAACTGCGATTTGCATGGTAACTCAATCGTGTCCACGCTCAGGTGGAACCGACTTGGACGTTGGCACGATCAAGTTTACCATGCAAATCGCGGCTTTTGACACCCAGCGAAGGGACTGAAGGGCCCTGGCTTGCTGATTCATAGCCGTTCAGATCGAAAAGCTCGAACTTCGGTGAGAAATTCTGTGCCTCAAGCCGGCCAACTTGCTGTTGTGCCATATATGGAAGTTGGTTCCACCTGATAAGTTTTACCAGGCTCCCCCTCTTTTCTCGCGTGCAGTTGAAAAGATCGGGGCGCCTGGGGACGAGGCTAACGTTCTTTAGCTTCTTGGGCATCTAAGAACAATTGGCTGTCATTGTCAACAACGAAATTCAACTCTCGCTCCATCTTTACGTTCATTTCGAACGATTCCTCCCAAGGTCCTTTTAATTGATTTCTAGTATGCGGAACCGCCATACGCGTGCATAGCAACGCCTTTAGACCGTAATTTCTCGATTATTGGGGGTGTGGCGCGATCGCAAACAAAGCACGCAGTCGCTCTGAAACTTGAACGCGGATTAGCCGGCTACTAAAGGACACCTCGCTATAGCGAATAAAAATTTTGGTCGAAAGGTGTCCGCTTTAGAGGGGTTCCACTGTTTCGTTTGCATGTCATAATAACATGTATGTGACCGTATCTGGGAAAACCCGGCATATAGCGAATTTTAGGATTTTTTAGTTAGCTGCATATTTGATAAGCTCTACCATAGTTTTGGTGTAGTGGTTGACCACGCCCCTCCTACAATTGAGGCCAGCTGTGATAAAGCACTACTGTGGTCGACGAAAATGACAATTGATGAGAGATCTGTCAACTGACAGCTTCTAAGCAAGAAATTGGGACATATTTTGGCTTTACTGTAGTTACTGGTCACTGAAACTGACCAATTTTGATGGTGGGTGTACATTATGCGTGTTTGTTCACTATTGCACAGGCTCAAACGGGACCAAAATTAGTGTCAGTTGTACGGAATAGCAGGGTGTCTGCTGTTGAGGGGGTTTGAAAATATATGTCTATGGAAATACAATCTGGACATTCAGGATTGTCCGTTATATCGCAGGTGTCCGCCGTTGAGTGGTGTCAGTTATGCGGGGTTGCACTGTATTATCAGTGATAACATGATCACAATGTATGTTTTGCTTATATGCACAATTCACGCAGCCTTATACCCAGCCGGAGCCTTGAAAGCACTATCTTGGGAAATTATGGAGTCCGAGTGGTACGCTTGTCTCAGTGCCTGATTCTCAACCAGACGATCAAACGGCAGCTATATAAATGAAAAATCGGAGATTTTCCTGTCCCAGTAGGTAGGTAGGCATGGATCATCCACATCCTCGCCAGCTACATTTGAGCTTATCGCCCTCGTCTGAACTTTACGGACACTATTCTGAAAGGACGCAATGAGACTAAGAGGCTGGGCACGAGACTACTGATTACAGCGATAGTCGTCTCAATGTGGCTTGTACTCCATGGATTGTAGCGAGATCAAAATTGCCATCACAGATTGATGTACAGTGCTAACTCAAACAGCAACAATTGAAAATAATCTCTGCAGACTAAAACTAGCCATACATTGTGCCCGTGTATGAGCAAGAACTGATGAAAATGTATCTGACAATGCCTACTTTTGCGCTTGACAATGTGATAAACATGAACAAACATAAACAAACATAAACATAAACATAAACAATATGTTTATGTTTATGTTTATGTTTGTTTATGCTTTGCCCAACTGAGTAAATTATGTGCTCAACAATGGAGTCACTGCCATACGCCCGGAGCAGCTAGATCTCTTCATCATGCAGACAAGCTAGCTAGCATTGGTCTATATCTTGAGCTACAAACTCGAGTGCTCCATTGTTGTACACAGCAAATGCTTCTGCTACTTGCTAGTTACTTGGCGAGGCTATGGGGAATTGTACCGTACAGCACCACTTGCTTGTGTAAATCCAGCAGAGCCTATAGACACTTGCAGCCCAGAAGTGAACGGCTGACTGGGTTATGAATAGTGTAGCGTGGACTTGACTGCTGATAAGTGGCAGCAGGTTAGCGAGCAGGCGCTTAGTAGTACACAGCAGGAATATCACTGGAAATGAATCTTAATCTGGCACAGTTTTACAGGGCTTTAAATACAGCTTTGCTTCTTGGTTTTAGCTGAATTCGGTACATAATATCATTGAGAACTTTAATGATTGTGTAGGGTCCCTCCCAGGGGCGCATCAATTTAGGGGAATGTCCCACCTTCTTGCGGGGGTTATGAAGCCACACTGTATCACCTTCCTTGAATGTGACGACATCTGCATGCAGCTCATAGTAATTCTTTGCCCGGACCGTCGAGATCTTTAGGTTCTCCCTGGCGTAGCTGTGAACTTGCTCCAGCCGCTCTTGTAGGAGCTCACAGTAGTCAGTGGTAGTTGCTGGTTCTTCTGGTCTCCCAAGGACCGGTAGCTGCAACTCATGGCCAAACTGTAGCATGGCAGGAGAGCATTTGGTCGTCTCGTGTGTTGCTGATCTCAACGCCATCATTAGAAAAGGTATGTAGTGGTCCCAATTACGCTGGTGCTCATCTACAAATTTTGACAGTTGTGCTTCCAACGTCCTATTTATCCTTTCCACCATACCGTCGGACTGAGGGTGAAGCGGGGTGGTCCGGGTTTTTCTGATTCCTAGGAGTGAGCACATTTCTTGGAAGACATTGCTCTCAAATTTTCGGCCTTGATCGGAGTGGATCTCTAATGGAACTCCGAAGTGGCAGTTCCACTAAGACTTCAGCAACCGTTACGGCTTCCTGGTTTGGCAGCGAGTATGCTTCTGGCCACTTGGTGAAGTAATCGGCAACTAGCAGGACATACTTATTTCCTGGTTGGTAGTGGGCCAAGCACGTCGAGTGCAATCCTTTCGGCTGGTGCCCCCACATTATACCGATGCATTGGAGCTCTCTGCTTCCTGGGGGGGGGGGGGGGCCCGGCGAGATGCACACTGATCACAACTTTTGCACCAATCTTTCACGTCTTGGAGACAGTGTGGCCAATAGAATCTTTGCCTGATCCGATCTGAAGTCTTATTTACTCCCAAGTGGCCTGCTGTAGGAGTGCTGTGTAGCTGCATAAACACTTCCTTTCTCATCTTCTTCGGAAGAACTGGTTGAGGTACCACTCTATTACCAGAGGGGCTTTCCCAGAGTCGATGCAGGACTCCATTCATTATTTTCAGGCTCTTCCATTGTGACCAGTAGTGTTTGGTTGTCGGAGAATAGGAGGATACTGCTGACCACTTTGGCCTTTCAACTGACTTTTCTTTCCACTCTAGGATTGGTTTCAAATCCGAATCTTGCATTTGTTCTTGTTCGATCTGTGAGTACTGACTCATGTCAATGGTGGATGCAGGTTCTGCTGGGGTTAGGCTCACTGTACAGGCTTTTGGCTCAATCTTTTCGTCATTTGTAGTGGGAGCTCTATCAGGGGTGGCCAGTCTTTCCTTGGTTTCTTGACGATCACAGTGCTTACAGTGTTGAGCCAGGCAAGGGCGTCTGGATAAAGCATCCGCATTGTTGTGTTTTAGTCCAGAGCGGTGCTCAATTTCAAAATCGTATTCTTGGAGTCTGAATCCAGCGTGCAGTCTGCCCTTCAGGATTTCGGAAGCTGAGCAGCCACTTCAGAGCAGCGTGGTCTGTCCTCACAGTGAAATGCCGACCGTGAAGATAGTGATGGAAGTGCTGTACAGCTTTTATGACAGCCAGCAGCTCCCATCTAGTAACGCAATATTGCTTCTGTGGGCAACTCAAGGTTTGACTATAATAGGCAATAACTTGCTCCTGTCCATCTTGAAGTTGCGATAGAACAGCTCCGACAGCCTGGTTGCTGGCATCTGTGTCCAAAATGAGAGGAGCGTCCGGTAGCGGGTAACCCAGTATGGGAGCTCTCACTAATCGATCCTTTAACTCTTGAAATGCTTGTTACGCCTCGTGTGACCACTCAAACATTCGCTTATTTTCCAGCAGATTGTGCAATGGCTTAGCTATTTCTGCAAAGGATGCGATAAACTTCCGGTGGTAGGAACAGAGTCCAAAAAACCTCCGGAGCTCAGAGAGATTTGTGGGTGGGGGCCATGTACTGACTGCTTCTATCTTTCTCGGATCGGTAGAGATCCCCTCTGCGCTGAGGATGTGGCCAAGGTAACCAACTTTCGGTTGGAAGAGGTTGCATTTGCCGGGCGACAACTTCAGCTTGGCTATTCTCAGTCGCTCAAACACCGTCCTTAGGTTGGTCAGGTGCTCTTCAAAGGTGCCTCCCGACACCAGGATGTCATCAATGTACACCATGGCCACTCTCCATGGCAAACCTGCCAGCACTCGCTCCATCAACCTTTCGAATGTGGCTGGGGCATTGCACAGGCCAAACGGCATGACTCTAAATTGCCAGAGGCCACTCCCGGTTGAAAAGGCAGTCTTCTCCTTGAACATTTCATCCAGCTTCACCTGCCAATACCCACTCCGAAGATCAAGTGTGGAGAACCATTTCATGCCAGCCAAGGCCTCTAGGGCGTCATCCACCCGTGGCAGAGGATACGAGTCCTTGCGAGTTACATAGTTCAACTGGCGGTAATCCACACAAAAGCGTAGAGACCCATCTTTCTTTTTCATAAGTATCACGGGAGAAGACCAAGGACTGTTGGATGGTTCGATGAGGCCTTGTTCCGCCATATCTCCAACAGCCTTCTGGGCTTCTTCTCGCTTGGCAGATGGTAGTCTCCTTGGTGCTTGCCATACTGGCTGTGCATCACCCACATCGATGTTGTGCTTAACCAAATCGGTTTGTCCCAAATCTTGGGGCCCCTACGAGAAAAGATTGACATAGTCAAGTAACAGGGAATGCAACTGTTGCCTTTGGGGTAGGAGATTGGGTGCTGCTCTCTCATACAGCACCCTCACATGGGGTGTAAGGGAATCAGTCAGACTCACATTAGTTAGGGCTGGTTCCACCGCTGTTTGCACTACACTCAGCACAGGCTCGTAAGTAGCAAGTGGGGTTCCTTTCTGAATGTGCCGTGGCTTTTGGGACAAGTTCATCAATCGCACAGGTATGTTTCCTCTTTGTAGATCAACGAGGGTCCTGCCAACCAGTATACCTCTGTGTGTGAGTGTGGTCTCAGTCTCCTCAGGTTGGAGTACTGCCCATCTAATCCATTCTGCCTCTACTTTAGTAGGCACAATCATTTCAGAAGAAGGTGGTATGGTATGGTATGGTATGGTGATGGGAGTAGTGGTGTAGCATCTGCAACAGGTCGGCTTAGTCACCCGGGGTTGTTGAAGAGGCACTTGTTCGGTTCCAATGTGTAGTATTCCTTCCTTTAGGTCCACTCGGCAGTCATGCTGCTGGAGAAAATCAAGGCCCAGTATGCATTCGTCAGCAATGTCGGCTACCCACATCTCTTGCTTGGCCTGGAATGAGCCAACTGTTAGTTGCACACTGGTTCTTCCTAGAATTGGAGCCGTCTCTCCAGTCACAGTGCGGAGCTGACTTTCTACCGGCTGAATAGTTGCTCTGGTCGACGAGCGCTGGAGTAACTCAGGGTGCACAATAGAGATGTTGCTTCCTGTATCCACTGTCAATATACAGCTACTACCTCCCACTGATCCTGGAGTCACCAATCCACAAGAAGGTCCCAGTCCAGATCCGGTTTTGTACACTTTGCTAGGGGCATCAGTTTCCCTAGCCAGGCTTTGCCCCTCAAGCCTGGCTATTGGTCGTTTCCCTGCTGATGGTTGAAAGGCTGGGGCGAGGGCTGCTTCTCCGGTTCTGGACAGTCCTGTTGCATGTGACCAGGCTTCCCACATGACCAGCAGTTCCCTTTGATCACCCTTCTCTTCTTTTGGGGACCTCCAGCCGACCTTCTCTGTCTCCCCTGGGATTCCTTTCTGTGGAAACAATCTTCTAGACATTCTTGTAAACACTGTTTAATGTCATCACAGGAAACCTGTTTGACACTGTTCACTGCTGTCTCTTCTCTTCAACGAGTACGCTCCACACCGGTTTTGCTCTCTGTTGACTGGCTAACTGGAATGCTTCCAGCTCCAAGGCTGTCTGTACGGCCTCGCGTAAGCTCTTTGGACGACTCTGTCTCATCCTCAGGCGCATATCTCCATCTGCGAGGGCATCAATACATTGATCCTTGGCCAGCAGCTCCAACATTTCTGGTGGTGCTTCAGGGTAGGCCAATCTTGCCAGCCTCTCCACCTCTTCTGCTAGCTCTGCCAAACTCTCCTCTCTCTTTCTAGTTTGGTTTTTCAACTTAATTCGGTGGAGCTCTGCTTGATGTGCACACCCAAACCGGGCCTCAAGAGCTGTAATCATAGGCGTAGGAACAATATTCATGTTGGGGGGGCCACTTATAGTACATAGCTAGACAAAAGGTTGTGACAAATATTTATTAAATCTCATGAATAATGCAATATCACATAATAGTATTATACACGTAATTTTACATGTTGCCAAAAAAACTTCTTCTCCTGTCATTTTCCATAATAAATTGTTTTGCAATAGATATGTCATTGATTGTATCAGTTCTGTCCTTATGTATGTACAAAAGCATGGTATGGTTGAGACGTGGTTGGGACATCGTCGACCGTAGGAAAGTTTTAAGACGTCTTAGAGCAGAAAATGTCCTCTCAGCAGTGGCAGTTGTGACTGGGAGTGTAAAAAATATCTGTAGTAGTCTAAAGACTTCTGATAACATCTCCTTTCCAATTCCAACATCATTCATGATCTCACAAATTGTACGGACATTCGTCACCTTCTTTACGGGGACAGTGTTTGGATTCTTGGTATTTCTTGTTCGGATAAGATCAGGTAGCATTAACAACTGTAGCTTCAGTTTTGCTAGGTCAATGTCATTTTTGTACAGTTGTAACTCTTCAACTCTTCAGGCAGTTCTCCACTTCCAATGGTAGATTTACCATTTGCAGAATCCAATAGCAGGGTTTCATTTAGGATTTTCGTCGAGGGGGGGCAAACGCGACAATTCCAGAGTTAAGGGGGGGCAAACATTATAGTATGTTTTTCCATCCGTGAAGAATGACGTTGTGCTCATCAACTTCATTATATTAGGGGGGTCTGGGGGTATGCTCCCCCAGGAAAATTTTTTAATGTTTCAACGTCTGAGACTGTTTCTGGTGGCTTCTGAGCACTCAGGTGGGGAAAGTCTGTCAGTAATATCCACTGGTTTCCCTCTATTTCAAGTCAAATGTTGCAAGGATGTGGGATATGTCTCCTACCGCGCGTAGCACGAAGCTTTAGCTAAATTATGGCTTTAAAATGAGCAAAACTGCCTCTTTGGACACTTTCACCATTTAAATCTTTTACTTGTGCATATATTGCATGTATGGATGGTGGCTACTCTCAAGGGGGGGCAGCCAACTTCCAAGGGGGGGCGAGTGACCCCTCCCGCCCCCCCCTAAATGAAACCCTGAATAGCAACTTCTCTAGTACAGTAACCACAGGCATGCCACGTTTTTGCTGAAATCGTCGCTTCAGTTCATTGATTAGAAGATCCAATACTTCGAAATATTGTTTCCTGAAGTAATCCTCTGGAGTTGCAAATTCATGTGCAGTAGCTGTACTATCGTCCACCCGTCTAGGAGGACGTCTGTGTCTAGGTAAGGATGGTGGTGATGTGAGCTCATTTGAGTCCTCTACAACTTTAGAATAAAACAAGTCAAAAGAGGTATCAGAACGTTGCTGCTGTAGATGCTGTATCATCAACTCTGCAGCCATGGAAGCTTCCTGGATTGTCGTATCTTTGCCTTGTAAGGTTAATGACAATTGTTCTGCTCCAGAGAAAACAAGGTGAGATAACTTTAAACCAAAATATGTACTAAAATTTTCCATTTGAGCCAAGTATCCACCAGCTTTCATACCATACTCATCATGAGTTTCAATATTAATCTCCTCCAAAGCTGCACACAGGACAGAATAATTGGTGAGGACAGCAGAGATAGCTGCAGTGCGGACTGTCCACCTTGTGGGGCATAGTGGCTTTAAGCTAGTTGTTGAACCAGGTGAGAGCTGGCTTTGAAGAGATAAAAAGAGAGAGGTACGCTTGGGAGAGTAACGAATTAGCTGGGAAATACCCATAACCAAATCTAATGCATACCGAATTGGAGCACACTGACGCCCTATGGACTGCAAGCACAAATTAGTACAGTGTGCAAAGCAATGGAGAAACAATGCAGCAGGGACATCCTTCTCTATCTGTGCTGCCACTCCATTCAGGTGACCTGACATATTACTGGCTCCATCATATGCTTGGCCACGGCATTGTGAGATGGGCAAACTAAACCGAATGAGGCAGTCTTTCACCACACTAGTAAGGGTATTTGCATCCGTTTTAGGTACGTGAACTAGTTTAAGGGGGTCTTCATGAATAGTTAGTTCCATATCCACCCATCGTACACAAAGTGTCAACTGCTCTTTATGGCTAATGTCCGTTGCTTCGTCTACAATGATAGAAAACCACTGAGCTGCTTTTATGTCATTCAACAGGCCCCTCAAAACAGTCAACCCCATCAAGAAAATTTGCTCATTCAGTATGACAGGTGAAAAATACCTTCGTTCTCTTATCCACGTTGTTAGTTCAGTACAATCACTACTTCGAAGCTTCAATAGCTGAAGTAAATTTCCTTCCAAATCATCGTGTCCCCTCACCGCAAGCCCTTGTCTTAGCAAATACTTCAGAGAAGAGATCTGCTTTAATAACATCTGCTGACGTACCTTCTGCTCGGCCATGGCTTGTTTATTAATGAGGGCATGCACACTTTCTTGTTTAGAAAGCTCAATCTTTAGAACAGCTTCTTTGTGAGTATCAGATAAGGCATGTGTATTAAACCGTTCACGGGCCTTTTTCCAATTATCAAAACCAACTAGAGTGAACGCATCATCCCCCTTTTTAGATAATCCCAACAAATTCTTTTCAGAACAGTAGCGACAGACTACACAGAAAGCTTTACCTCGTGTCACACACACAGTTAACCAAGGGAAGGTGGAATACCAGGATGAAGAGAAGCAACAGTATCGATCTCCTTGCTTTTTGCGGAGTTTCTCAAGCGTGGCGGGGTCTGTTGGTTGAAATGGTGTCAAGCCTCCAGCACAGCAGTCTGAGGTGCATGATCCACACACTGTCGTCACGTGCTGACCTGCCTGTACACGCCCATGCCCATGTGCTGCGGCGGTTTTACTGCCAGTAGCACTAGACTCTTCATCTCCTTCGTGATGATCATCACTGCCCGAAACGAAAAATGAAAGTTTGCCCTGTTTGTACTTTTTAGCAGGAGGTAGAATGTCACACTGGTTGTCATCCCCTTCCAGATCACTCATCTCATCGTCTGTCATTGTTGACTCGCGCGCCTAGATTAGACTCCACCCTCTTCATGCTTTGCGCGTGCGCATGTGCAATACAGCAGTGCTTATTATCATAATTTAATGGCCCCGGTTGTGGGGGCCATGGCCCCCATGGCCCCCCCGGTTCCTACGCCTATGGTAATAAGTGAAGAGTAATTATACAGATTATCACGAGGACCCTCAGTCCAGCCACTTCTGACTCTAGCAGCTGCTGTAGCTGGAGATGCCTCTCTTGGGACACCCTGTCTTGCTCGGCACTCCTTTGGCCCAACTCAGCTTTCTGCATGTCCAATCTTTGCAAGATCACAGCAAGGTGCTCTTCCAGTTTCTGCTGCTGAGCGGCAGCTCTCGTTGTTGTACCTGTTGCCATCCCACTTCTGACACCAGTTGTAGCGTGGACTTGACTGCTGATAAGTGGCAGCAGGTTAGCGAGCAGGCACTTAGTAGTACACAGCAGGAGTATGGAACATGGAACAACGTCTCTACATGTGTTTATGGTGACCATTCCTAATATGGCAATCCATTACACTAGCAATGAGCTTCCTTTGGACCAGCAACTTCCAGGCCTATTATCTTAGTCTCGGAGCTGTTTAACATCATTCCATGATGACATTCCTGCATATTGTGGCCCCCTGCTTTGCTCATTGCATCAGTGAAATTTATCTATAATCAGATTTGCTGACATGGCCTCCTAATACCAACATGAAGCCTTTCAATCCAAAGGCAGGAATAATCTTGCTCACCATATACCTAAGCTGACATGTCCTAATAATATGTGGTAGGATCTGAGAAAAGGGGTAATTTCGCGCGCGGGCCGAATTTTCGTTTTAAATCGCGCATAACTTCAAGGCTGTAGTAGCTACATTCTTCAAACGTGGTACAGTGATTCTTCAGTCATTGCTCTACACTCGCTGAAATTTTTAAATCCCGCCCACTTCCGGTATGGGCGTGGCGATCGCGACTATCGCACGCAGTCGAAAATCGGCCGTTTTATACCTCACTTTGGAGCCCCACCATTTCAGGTAAGAACATAGCTAGGCTTTCTAACGTTGGATTTCTTTAGTAGAAGGGCTGGGGTGCTTATAAACCAAGAATAAAGCCTATGGCTCTTGGTACCTTTGAGTGGTGGCAACTTGGAAAGTGTCAAAATTTAGTGTTTTGTGCGAAATTACCCCTTTTCTCAGATCCTATCACATATTGCCAGGAATAATCTTGCCATCACACATACCTAAGTAGAATAAAAGAAAAAAAGGAGTAGGAAAGAAGTCTTAGGGCTCTATAAAGCATATTCATGCCACAATTTTTATATGGGCACGCAGAATGGGTCGAAACTAAGGATTTGAGCTCGGGGAATATTGATTCACACCTTAGAATTAAATTATGGCCCTTTGAAGTTATCCCGTATGTTTGAATAGGAAGCCATGCATTTGCAATGTTTTCCGCCCATGCGCTACGTGAGGGGCGGGATCATGCATAGAATTAGAATTCTCTACCTAGATACAGCTACATTTATCAAACTACTGTACGTTCGCTCACCTTTTTAGCTTCTTGGGCATCTAAGAACAATCGGCTGTCGTCAATAATGAAATTCAACTTTTGCTTGATCTTTACGTTCATTTCGAATGGCTCCGCCCAGGTCCATTTAATTGATTTCCGGATCACGCATAGAGTATGCAGCAACGCCATACGTGTGCATAGCAACCATAGCAATGTCTTTAGATAGGATTATTGGGGGTGTGGCACGATAGCAAACAAAGCGCTGTATCTCAACAACGAAGCATGCGATCGGCCTAAGACTTGAACGTGGGTTAGCTCTATGCTCGAGCTTATCAACCGTGCATCAAACTCAATTTTCTGAAAAAAAATCCCATACGGAGGGTTTTTCCCAAATCCGGTCACATATGCTTTAAACGGGAGTGGAATGTGCACGCAGACAGAATTATGAATATTAACCTCTACAAATTCGGCGAAGCTAAAGCAATATTATTTTCATGCCGAATTATTGGAAGAAATACGGTACTTACATCATATTATTAGAGGGGGTTTGATTGGCTCGGACGAACCCCCCTTTCTGAGTAGCTGTCTAGTACTTAGCCTGTACAGTAGTGTAAAATCTAGCCTTCATAGAACCCCCCATGCCTTTAGCTAGGTACAGTACTAAAGCCTCTGTCTTTAGCTCACCTACTTGGACGTTTCTTAATGAATATTTGGTCGATTGGAAGTCTTGAAGCGCATCACAAGACTTCGGAACACGCAATCTAGCGAAGAATGGGCGTGGTCAACAAGTAAAGTAGGCGTGGCTTAAAATTTCGCGCGCATACTGTTTAACTAAGAACCCCCCTCTGATAAATCCTGGATCCGCCCCTGTGCAACTATATATTTATAAAAATGCATGCAAAATACTGAAAAGTGGGAATATTTCTGAAAGACAGGACAGCAACTTGGAGGCACTGATACAGTAATGCTTGAATCAGATATAATTTTATGTTAGTGCAACGCATACCAGTTCACACATGACATTCATTAAGTTTTGAAAAGGTATCCCACTTTGGCATAGGTTGGACAGTCTGTATTCTTACTTGATAAATGTCCCATTTTCTGATGAGACTTTGGTAGCTGTCAGGGGATATTTATATAGGCACCTAGGGTTGTGCAAGCACTGCAAGACTACAGCATGCTGCTGCTTGCTCTCTGTCTAATGAAGAAAGCATTTCCCACAGCTATGAGGCATGCTCTATCTAATGAAGACTGTGGTGAGAGCACATGCTGCTGCCTGCTCTCTGTCTTGAAAACGTGTCTATAGCCTCCGTAGAAGACAGCAACAGTTAGAAGGGTTATTCGACATGTATATGACAAAATCTGGACTTTGACAAATTTTGACCTGAGTTACTAAAAACACCATAGGTGTCAATCTCATAATATGAGAAAGTGGGACAGTTTCCTTAAAAAAGCAGGATTTTGTATTAAAAATAGGGACAACACCGTTAGAAGGTCCAGGATGATCAAAACTTTAATAGTCCAGAATCAGCCATCATTGCTGATAGCGGGACAACTGACATAATATTATCGATGCCAGTGTGTGTGATCAATACCTAGTTGATTTGAGGAGTTCGAAGTTGAATTCTTACAGAGGTGATCCTATGAGTCAGTGTCCTGATAATTGACATCATGTAAAATTGCTCTTGTAAGAATTAGAATTGATCTCATGTGTACACACACCGTATGTACAAACGTGATGTCACAGTTCTAAATGCTGCACACCTGGTAAGGATGGGCATGGCAAAGAGCACAGGTAAGTGCATATGCACAGTGTATTAGACAGCTGCACAGCTTTGTAAAGTCGGGATTATAGGATAACAAAGCGGGACAGCGGGACACAGCAGCAGAATTCAGTACTGTCCCGCCTAAATCGGGACGGTTGACACCTATGAAACACGCATTGCGCGAATCGTGCGCGGATCCCATACGAAGTGTTTTCCCAAATCCGGTCACATATATACACAATATCAATGATATTGCGGTACAGGGTCGTTTGTCCGAAAATTATTTATTATTGCATGAAATATTTTTGACACAAAATATTCGTCATGGTACCAGTAACATAGCAGGGACAACTCAAAATTACAAGTATCAGGCTAACTGCTCTCTCTCAGCATATTATTTGAACCATCTGTTATATTTTTTCTGTATGCCTTCCTTCCCCCCCCCCCCCCCCCCCCCCCCCATTCTGACATACTAGTCATGCTATACGAAGGCGAAATAAGCCTTCACTTTGACCCACCTAGTCAGCACAGCCTCCGTACACGGAGCCCGTTACTATGGGCGCTAATTATAATTCTCTACCTAGATATATACAGCTAGATTCATCGAACTACTGTACGTTCGCTCACCGTTTTAGCTTCTTGGGCATCTAAGAACAATCGTCTGTCGTTGTCAACAACGAAATTCAACTCTTGCTCGATCTTTACGTTCATTTCGAACGGCTCCGCCCAGGTCCATTTAATTGATTTCCGGGTCACGCATAGTATGCGGAAACGCCATACACGTGCATAGCAACGCCTTTAGACCGTAATTTCTCGATAATTGGGGGTGTGGCACGATCGCAAACAAAGTGCTGTATCTCCACAACGAAGCGCGCGATCGGCCTAAGACTTGAACGCGGGTTAGCTCTATGGTAGAGCTCATCAACCATGCATCAAACTCAATTATCTGAAATAATCCCATACGGAGGGTTTTACCAAATCCGGTCACATATTTTCGCACATTTAATTTTCACACAAGCCTGTCTGTCAGAAAATATTTTAGCAATGAAAGATTCAAGATTTACGGTATGTGATTTTACGGGTACGCCACCCTGCAGAGCTGCAATAACAGCGAAACAGAACATATATTCTGTCGGTTCCCCCTACTCCATTGGTGCAGGTATTGCAACTGGTGTTTTATTATAAGACTCCACTCCACTAAAGCTTTTCCTCATAAAAATGAGTCCTCTTTGGAGCAGATAACTACTAAAACCTGATTATATTGCAGGCTTCAGCAATACTGCACTGGATTAATCAAGTAAACAATGTCATGCATGCATCCTTGAAACTGAGCATATTGTGGGTCTATACCCTATATGAAATCTTGTGCATGTATTATGTTACTAGCATTTGCATGCACATTGACCCAAACATGGCTGTAGTATCACAGTGGCGTGTCCATTGGGGTGCATTATATAGAGCTATTGTACGAAGTTTATGTACTTTTTGTGAAAAACAATAGATGAAATGACTCAAATTACCATTGTAGAATGCAACAGTGATCATGACCATTTCAATAATTATTATGCTAGGTGTTCAATACACACAGTGTCACTGATTCACTCGTTTCCCTATGCTTGCTTACCCATGCACCCCACCTCTTCAATCTTAACCCTACGAAACTTTCATGCTATACAGTAGTGAAGCAGGCAGATTTAGACCAGCAGTGGAGGCTATGGATGGCAATCACTACATAATAGTTAGACACCGAGGACAAGGGATCTGAAGTATTCGGCATCCCAATGGCCCCAAGCTGTGACAGAGGTACGCTAAATACTGTGAATACCATTGGCCGAGGTGAGCTAAGTTATTTAGAGTTTTACAAGTATGTTTAATGTCACAATCATGGGAAAACGTGGCTAGCTTGCATGATCATCTATTAACAGTACATGCTCACAAAACATAGAGACATAGTCATAGGCAGCGAAACCAGGGGGGCACCAGGGGCACGTGCCCCCCTTGCATAACAGTCTAATAGATCCCTATTGTGGTGGACATGTGATACACCCACTGTGCCCCCCAGTGACAGCCGTCTTCCTCCACCAATGATAGTTCATGCACAAACATTATCCTGCCAGGGCAAGATTACCCATTAGTACTATGAGCCTGCACAGATGGAAGCAGTTGCAGAGGCCACACCCCTTGGCGAAGCAAGCAGCTCCTACTAAGTGTGCAATGGCAACGTTCTCGCTCTGCTCGAACGTTGCTACCGGACTACTGACAGGTATGAACAGACCGCGCCTCTCACTTAGCTCGAGGCTCGGTGGCTAGCGTCAGCGCGCGGCGCTTTTGCGTCGATCGTTCAACAATGCGTCTCTAGCTGTAGCTATGGCCCAAGGCATTAAGGCCACTCTTCTTTGTGCATATGGCCCTACAGTTCTGACCAATCCTGAGCCTTGTAGTGTGGCTCGTTCATATCAACCGGGCGCATCCAAGACACGCATCCATGCCCTCATGGACTGACTATATGTGACTGTCTATGGGAAAACCCGCCATATGGGATTTTTTGAGTTTGATGCATCTATGATTAACTCTACCATAGAGCTAACTCGCGTTCAAGTTCTAGACCGATCATGCGCTTCGTTGTGGAGATACAGCGCTTTGTTTGCGATCGCGCCACACCCCCAATAATCGAGAAAATACGGTCCAAAGGCGTTGCTATGGACGCGTATGGCGTTTCCGCATACTACGCGTGACCCGGAAATCAATTAAATGGACCTGGGCGGAGCCGCTCGAAATGAACATAAATTACGATCGAGCAAGAGTTGAATTTCGTTGTTGACAACGACAGCCGATTATTTTTAGATGCCCAAGAAGCTAAAAAGGTGAGCGAACGTACAGTAGATCGGTGAATCTAGCTGTATCTAGGTAGAGAATTCTAATTACTGCCCATAGCAACGGGCTCCGTGTACGGCGGCTGTTGCCGACTAGGTGGGTCAAAATGAAGGCTTATTTCGCCTTCGTATAGCACGACTAGCCTCCGTAGAAGACGGCAACAGTTAGAAGAAGGGTGTTTCGACATGTATATGACAAAATCTGGACTTTGACAAATTTCTAACTGAGCTACTAAAAACGCGCATTGCGCGAATAGCGCGCGGATCCCATATGCCGGGTTTTCCCGTAGACGGTCACATATAAGAAAAATGACCGTCTAAAAATTATTTTTCGTTGTATATAGTGTATATAGTATAACTGTTGCTATAGTAGTACAGCTATTCACCTTGGAGTTCTCATAATACATCGATCCTATTGGCCAAAATTTACAAGTACCATAAATCTGGAAATTTTTGTTGTAAAAATATTTTCGTAGTCGATGGCGGCTACGAAAATTAGCATACACTATTTAATGCTATTGTGGTAAGGGGTCGTTCCTACGAAAAAATTTTTACACGAAAATTTATCATACGAAAGTTTCTTTACACGAAAATTTCCAGATCTACGGTAACTAAGTAAAGTAACTAAGTAAAACCTACAAGTAACTAAGCTACTTAGTTACCTCCTATTAACCAATCAGATTACAGGAAAGTGGCAGTAAAATTCTATTATGATTTATGGTTGCTTGTAAAAAGTTCCATCCACTCTGCACACAGCCTTGTGCCTTTGGATTTTGCATGTCACAAAAAAACACAAAAGCTAACTAAGCTAATTCAATTATGAGGGCTTCCTCTGACTCTATACAAAAATTAACATCCCTTAAAATATGGCATAATATACTGTGTAGAAAAAATGCATCTGTCTTTGTATAGCGCCTTAATACGGATAGCTGTCCACAAAATTTTCGTTGAATAAATTCATGGTTCTGGCCTGGCATGGGTGTACACTTCCGGGCATTGGAGGTTTAATTTCGCGAAAGCCCTTGTATTGACGAAAATAGCGAATATTAAATCCCACGAAATGTAAGTGCTAAATGGTATACAGATCAGCGACAAAGCAAGTACATACACACAAGTGTTTTGCTGGTACTCCAGCTTTCCTTGGACACGCTTTCAATGACTTCTCAGGTCTTGCTGCTACTATATGCTGTGGACATATGTGAGCGGATTTGAGAAAAGGGCCCACTTCGCGCAAAACGCGAATTTTTGGCACTTTTCAAGCTGTCACCACACAAAAACTATAAGAGCCTTAGGCTTCTGGCTTGGCTTGTAAGCAGATCAAGCCTTCTACTAAATATATCCAACGTTAGAGAGTCTGGCTAAGCTCCTGTCCAAAGCACTGAACGCTTGAAGTGAGGCATAAAACGGCCGATTTCGAACGCGATCTATACGCGCGGGCGCCACGCCCACACCGGATGTGGGCGGGGCGCGAAATTTACAGCGAGTGTTGACTAATGACTGAAGAATATTTGCTCCAAGTCTGAAGCTCGTAGCTACTACAGTTCAGAAGTTATGCGCGATTTAAAACGAAATTTCGGAAAATGCGCGAAGTGGGCCCTTTTCTCAAATCCGCTCACATATGGGCTTGTGGAGTAATCCTATACACACTAGTTAGTTGTCGGATACTTCCCTTATATACACTAGCTAGTTGTCGGATACTTCCCTTTCTGGAATGACGTATCAAGAAAGGAAAGTATGAGAGAGGTAGAGCAACTACACATACAATGTATCTTATTGTCCCAAAAATAAGCCGCCTTCCCTTTTGACCCACAAATTCATGCACAGTATATTTACAACCCAGTAGCTATGGTGCATGCAGGAATAAACTAAATCTGAAGGAAGTTCAGCCTCAGTGATGATGTTTTGTGGAGCTGTCCCAACTTTGCTAGGCTAGGAAGCGCATGCCAGTTTCTGTTCCATTGGTAGCCAGGTAGGGATCAAAACGTACAACATACAGTTATGTCTATAACTATTGTGCAGCACTACATGGAAGTAGAGAGAGGATTCCTCTCCCATCAATCTGAAATGTTTGTCTATGTTAAGTTGATCAGTGGAGGTTTATAATATAGCTAGTAATGTTCTCTCCAAGATTTTGCACTACTGTACCATAGTGTCCTGGGCAAGTGCCCACTCCCCAATAAGTGCCAGTGTACTGCATTTCTCAGAGGATGTGTTTTTTGTTCCTCAACGCCCCCCCCCCCCCAACAGCTGTCTTCCAGTAAAAGTAATACTCTTATGACGCTTTCTAGAAGGAGAGGAAAATGTCTTGCATGAATAACAATGTCGGGGATTGTAAAAGTTGCGAAGGTGCAGAACACTGATGATATAAACGATTATTATTTGAAGTCAGAAGGGACCAATGAACAACAAACACACAGCTTAAATAGAAAATCCTAATAAAACCAAGGCTAAGACACAAAGAAACAATAAACTCTACAATAAGACCTCGGGCGTCTCGCAGGGCCCCACACATAGATACAAAGAAATATAACCTACTACAAAGCACGAAGCTAAAACACCTGGTACAAGGTCACTATTGTAACGGAGACTAGCTGTCTAGGGACTCGATGTGTGTCATGCACCATAGTTTATGTAAACAGTTATTCATATTCACAATGTAACGCTAATTTTTGTCACACATTCTCTGATATGTCACTGAATTCATGTCTGCCCCAGCCCTTGTAAGTTTGGTTCTAGCCCTCCTATAAAAAGAGGGCCCTTAGGTCCTATTGTCAGATCTCAACCAGAATAAGAATTGTTGCTATACTTTCATTTGCTCTTGCTGGGGTTCCTCGCATCCTGCGACGCTTCTTTGCCTGTAGCACCCGAACGTAGCAATTTCGTAACACTATGTACATAAATACTGGTTAGCACAAAGAAACTAAGTAGCAACAGAAGTACATACACATACACTATTATACAATATTACATAATCATGCACAAAGAACCACTCATACAACAAAAGAAACCATAAGTTACCTAACAAGTGATAACTCCTAACAGAACTCAAGTACCTAATACATAACCTATTAACAATCCTTTACACTCCTCCCCCTTCTGCGACAAAATAGTGTGCTAGTTTGTCACACTGGTCGAATAGTCTATTCGAGACAAAGCATCGGCGTTCACGTTCGCCTCTCCAGCACGATGACACAGTAAACTGATATGGCTGCAACGATAAGCTCCACCTAGTCAAACGAGCATGCATTGTCCTTCAATCGGTCAAGCCATTCCAAGGCTCGGTGGTCTGTCTGAACCGTAAATGGCTTCCCTAAAAGATAAACCTTGAAAGCTTTGACCCCCAGTTTGATAGCAAGACACTCCTTTTCAATCGTAGAGTAGCGCTCCTCCCGAGGCAATAGTTTACGGCTAAAATAAGCCACCGGATGATCCAACCCTGCATCATCACACTGACTCAGTACTGCTCCAACTCCCCGATCAGACGCATCGGTTTGGAGAATAAACGGTCGATCAAAATAGGTGCTGAACAAAGCTCAGATTTCAGTGATCCAAAAGCGGCATCCAGTTCTGACGACCATTCTATCTTATTTGGTGAATTCTTCCTTGTTAAATCAGTTAACGGCAAAGCAATTGTAGCGTAATTCGGTACATACTTTCTGTAGTATCCCGTCAATCCGAGAAAAGCCCGTACCTGCTTCTTAGTCTGCGGTATCGGAAAAAGACTACTGCTTCAATCTTAGAAGGCTCTGGGCGAACAATCCCATTACCTACCACGTGTCCTAGATGAACACAACGTGACATACCAAATTGGCACTTAGATGGTTTCGCTGTAAGTCCTGCTCCACGTAATCGCTCCATAACCATAACCATAACCACTCATAAATGTCCAAGGTGCTCCTGCCAAGAAGTACTATAAATAATAAGATCGTCGAGATATGCTCCTTAAAAATCTCCAAGTCCATCAATCTGTCCATCATACGTTGAAACGTTGCCGGTGCTCCATGCAATCCAAATGGCATCACTCTAAACTGAAATAGTCCTAAAGGTGTCATAAACGCTGTTTTCGATCGCGAGGCTTCTGCTACTGGCACCTGCCAATAACCCCTCATCAAGTCAATCGTCGTAATGTACTTGGCTTTTCCTAATCTGTCAATTAAATTGTCTATTCTGGGCATAGGATATGCATCCGCTTGCGAAACACTGTTCAAACGTTGATAGTCCACACACATTCGTAATGTACCGTCCTTTTCTAACGCAGTTGGTGATGACCACTCGTTCATAAAGGGTTCAATAATCCCACTCTCTTGCATCTCTTACAAATCCTTTAGTACCTCGTCCCAGTACACATATGGTAGTCTGTAAGGCATTTGTCGAATCGGTCTTACATCTTTTGTCTCAATCCTGTGCTCTGCTAGCGTTGTACGTCCTGGCTCGTTCTTCATTACATCTGTAAATTCCTGTAGTAGTCCCCGTAATTATTCTTGCTGATCGTCACTCAGCTGATCTACTGTTGGCTGGGCCTCCACTCCAGCGTCCACGTTCCATACTGGTACGTCCTCCTTGTTGTCTACTTCCTCTGCCAGATAATTGGTGTGGGTGGGTGTATGCCACTGCTTAAGCATGTTCACGTGAAAATTTCGTCTTCGTTTCCTCTCGTCTGCCATATCCACAATATAGTTCACTTTCCCCACCTCGATTTCATAGGGCCCCTGCCACTGGGCTATAGCTTGCTGCTTGACGTCGGTAGCAGCACCAATACCAGATCTCCCTTCTCAAACTCCCTTGTACGTGATCTCTATCGTACCACCGCTTCTGCTCCTGTGCTTTGGCTAAGCTCTCATGCACCAACTCTGTTATTCGGTCCATTTTCTCCCGCATATTAATCACATACGACACAATACTCTCGCTGCTCCTGTCGCTCGACTCCCAAGTCTCTCTCTTAGGACATCAAGTGGGCCTCTCACTTGCCTCCCGTATTGTAGCTCAAGGGGGAGAAACCTGTAGATGCCTGTGGCACCTCCCTGTATGCAAACAAAGGTAGGGTAAGAGCTTCTCCCAGTTCTTCCCTTCCTCCTTCACCGTCTTCCTTAGCATGGTCTTCAAAGTCTGGTTGAACCTCTCAACTAGTCCGTCTGTCTGGGGCTCGTCCTGATCGGCTTGATATGTAGTAGTCGGTAACCTCTCCTAGCAACTGTGAAGTAAAGATACTCCCTTGATCCGTCAGTATCTCCTTTGGCACACCCACTCTTGCGAACAGCTTCACGAGCTCCTCTGCTATGTGCTCGGCATCAATCGAGTGTAGAGCTATCGCTTCTGGATATTGTGTGGCATAATCACATACCACCAGGACATACCTCTTTCCTGACCGGCTTCATGGTAGCGGTCCCACAATAATATCCATAGCAATCCGTTGGAACGGCTCCTCGATGATGGGTAGAGAAATGAGGGGGGCTGGTCTCCCCTTCGTGTTAGATGTCTTCTGGCACTCTGCAGTAGTCTGCCGTATCCTTGTACAGCGTAGGCCAGTAGAAACGCTGCAGGATCCTCTGTGCTGTCTTATTCTTTCCCATGTGACCTACAAGTGGTATGCTGTGCGCTAATTCGAGCACCACCCTTCTGCATTTCGGTGGTAGAATTAATTGCTCGACCACCAACTCCTCATCTCGTCCTGGGGGCATCCACCGTCTATATCAGCCCGTCCTTAAAGAATCCTCTCTGCCTGCCTAATTCCTCTTTCTGCCTCCTTCCTTACTGCTGCTAATGACATCTCCCTGCTGCCACTGCTGTATTTCCTGCATAGATAAATCTAGGGGGTGTAAGTTTTGCATTTCTGCATGCTGCTGCCTCCCTGCTCTTTTCTATCCCCTAGTCTGCCTCTCCTTCTCTCGACCTCCCTGAAGTAACTCCTCGTCAAAATCTGCAATCTGCCTTGTAAACTCTGTCTCGCCTGCCTCCATCTCTGATAGCTGCTCCTCCTTATCTTCATGTCCATTCTCCTTGGTGTCCTGGATTAACTCAGGCCGCTTCTCTGCATCTTCTTCCCCTGCAACTTGCTTTGACTGCGCTCCAGACAGCCTTTCTCGCTCCTCTATGAATTCCTCCTCTCACCTCTGTCTCTCTGCTTGGGCTCTTGTGACAACCAGAGCATCTGTCATCTCAACACTCGGCTGCTCCAGCAACTTCGTCAGCTCAGGAACATCTTTATCTAAAAGTACAGAAACTGGAAGGTGATCAGTCACTCCCGCTTCTACACCAACTATGGAGCCTCCAATCTCTATCTCCAACTTCGCCAATGGGTAGACATGAACATCTCCGTGTGCACATCTAACGGGCACCTCTCCAGCAACCATTCGCTCTGCTGGCACCAACTCCTTTCGTACCACTCTGTACAGTTAAGGCCTGGGTCTACTTGAACTGGGGCGAGGGTCACATATCAGGTTATGGAGGCTACTAGGAGCAAGCTATGAACTTCTAACTTGGAATCTAGTTACTACACACGATATAGATTCTAATTAATTAACTAATGTCCACGCCCACCTATTTATTAATTAGCGGTAATTAAAAATATCCATACACATACACTCACTTAGGCGGCGTATATAGAAACTAGGTAGGCTCTAGTTGAGGAGGTCCTCCTAATAGCCATGACTAGCACTACCAATTTTTAAATTAGTGTCTTACATGCATGTACCTTCGGGGAGTTACAAGCCTACGAAGACCGAAATTGTAGTCAACTTTGAGCTAATTAAATATTCATAGCTTTGTGTTGGCTTGATGATAGAAACTTATGGTTTGCTAACAAGGAATATACCAGAAGAATGTCTGCTCTTTCCAATGAGTACACTCAAAGCAAGACTCAGGGCGGCTATGTACGCCGTCTTTCTTGATCCAGTCGGCCATCTCCAGCTGCTCTGAGTAGCCTCGAACGCTTCATACACGAACAACTGCTCTTGATACAACAATAGCCTAGCCTAATAATATAGACTCTGCGCTAAAAGCTAAATAGATCCTGCGGCTAACTCACGATCACCTAGCTACCTTGTACACGATGTCTTCTAGCCTCCTAGCCACTCGTTTCTATACAAAGCTAACTGTCAGCCATTGGCCACACCCCCGTATATTTTTCAATTATTTCCGTTCACCTCCGGTATACGTACATAGTGCGCGCCCCAGGCCTTAACGTGCCAGAGCAGAGTCCGATCACACCCTGTGTCGAGTAGAATGTCACCCACTAACATCCCCTCAACCCGGCCAACTCGTGTCATATCCTGTTTCTTTGTTGGTATCTCCTGATCAGGCTCTTTCCTAGCGTTCTTTCCACCACATCTGCAAAAATAAGCATTCTTGGGACAATTAACAGCTATGTGTCCCCATTCACCACACTCAAAGCATCAAATAGCTTCTCTAAACTTGCCCTGCTTCTGCTGCTCCCTCGCTTGGCCAGCACCTGCAGGCTTCGTACCTCTCCTACAATCTGCAGCAATATGCCCGATGATCCCACACTTATTGCACCTCCTTGTCTCCTGCCCCTGGGGAGTAGACTGCCGCTTGCTCTGCTGTGTCCCCTTGAGTGGCCCTCCTCCGGTCTGTGGCTTTCTTGCCTGCACAAACGTGTGTGCTAGCTCTCCTGCAGCTGCACACATCTTAGGATCCCTCTCACGTACCCAGATCCTGATCTCTGCTGGAAGAAAAGTTAAAAATTGCTCCACTGCAACCCTTTGTTTCACCTCCTTTATTGTCTTGCATGGTTTCAACCACTTCTCCATCAAGTCCTCTGTTCTCGTAGCCAGCTCCTGGTAGGCTTCATTCTCCTGCCTCGTACTTCACCGGAAACGCTGGCGATACGTCTCCTCGCTAATGTCGTAGTGACGTAAGATTGCGGTCTTCACTTCCGTGTAATCAGCAGCTCTTGCTGGCTCCATAGCTGCGTATGCTAGCTGGGCCATCCCCATCAGCATCGGTGCTAACTTGAACGGCCAACGATTCGCCGGCACCTCGTATGCTGCCATCAATGTTGTTAGATACGCCTCGATATCGTCGGTTTCAGATAGCTTCGACAGCTTCACCTTATCATCGCTCGAGCTCGTTCCGCCACTCGCGGTGGGAGCTGATTCTCTTCGGGTCCCGGTTTCTATCAGAGAACACAGCATCTCCATTTGCTCGCGTAGCTCCCTCTCTCTCTCACTTGCCAATCCTCCACCAGTAAGTGCATCACATCTGTCATTCCGAGAGTCTCCGTAGGCGTTACGGTTAATGTGGGAGTCTCCGTTGTTTCTGAGCTTGTGTCTTCTCCTCCCTCGTCCATCTCGCTTTCCTTGTATTGTTTTCCGCTTTGTAGCATCCAGTGAACTTCTGTCGGGCTTGTCAATATGACTGATGACGATTCTCTATCCCACCGCTGCCACCAAGATGTCGGGGATTGTAAAAGTCGCAGAAGAACACTGATGATATTAACGATTATTATTTGAAGTCAGAAGGGACCAATGAACAACAAACTCACACAGCTTAAAATTAATGGAAAATCCTAACAAAACCAAGGCTAAGATACAAAGAAACAATAAACTCTACAATAAGACCTCGGGCCTCTCGCAGGGCCCCACACATAGATACAAGGAAGTATAACCTAGTACAAAGCACAAAGCTAAAACACCTGGTACAAGGTCACTATGTACATAAATACTGGTTAGCACAAAGAAACCAAGTAGCAACAGAAGTACATACAATATTACATAATCATGCACAAAGAACCACTCATACAACAAAAGAAACCATAAGTTACTTAACTAGTGATAATAACTCCTAATACCTAATACATAACCTATTACAAGTGTATGTGCATACAATACTCTATTATAGAACTCAATAATGACAAAACTCAACACAACCCCTTTACTGAAACACATAACTCAACAAAAACACTCACAATACAAAAATCAACTAAATAATAATCCTTTATAAACAACTACAAATATATGAGGGACATACCATTACCACCCCCCCCCCCCCCCAAAAAATTCTGTGTTATATAACCCTATAAGCTGACATACATATGTACTTATATGTACTTTAATTGCTTTAATTATGCGAGAGTGTATCTTTGAGCAGCAGATCAGTTCCAGGCTGTCAGAGAGCTCTTATCCCCTCCAATTACAAATCATCCTTCAAGTAAGCACACAACACCTGAGTGGGAGAGAGAGGGAGAGCCACATGGCATATATACTGTACATATACAGATGCTCCAACATTATGATAGTGGCCACTACATACACATACACATATGTGTACCCCCTCTCTTCGTACACATACGTACATACGTACATACATACATACATACATATACCATACATATACCATACTTATATCCCGTTACTATGTTGTTGCTAAGTAAAATATATGCCACATTGCATTAACTGCAAACTCATATTGCACTAACCGCAATGATATTGCACTAACCGCAAAGTCATATTGCACTGTCAAATGCGCTTCAGGCAAAAGTATTGCTGAGGATCAAAGAACAGCCGCTTCTTCAGCGATTCTGTGGGGCTCTGTAAAGCTGTATTAATGGAGCGTGTAGCAGGAAGAATGGCAGGAAAAAAGCACAAAGCAGTTCGAAGCGATGGGCGGAGTTTTATCGTCAATCGGTCGCAAGTCTACACAGACTGAGAGACATACCAAGGTAAGCTTACCGCGTAGAAGCTTTGGCATGGCAATAGGTATCCTTGCTCCTGCGCTAGGCAACAGCTTGAGCGACGAATATCACATTCTGAACTCGATGGTGCTTATCACGCGATCGAGTTTAGTGTCGATTTGACCACACCCCTCAGCCACGGGGCGCTCTAAAGAACGATCGACGTTCGAGAGCTGACTAAGAGAGTGGCTTAGTAGACTAATACGACCAAGATGAGTTGTTCTTTCTTCTTTTCAGTATCCATGGTAGCTAATGCCCACGGGATATAAAATAGTTATATCACGTGCACTCGGGATGTATGGCATTTATTGCACTCAGCCCTCGGGCCGCTTCGCGCCCTCGTGCTTCGGTGCAATAAATGCCATACATCCCTCGCGCCCGTGATATAACTATTACTTACACACACCATACACCATACACATAGTTGCCAAGTTTACAAAAGGAGAGACCGGGACAACGTATAATATAGAGTTAACACGCACGAAGCGCGCGCGAAATTTTATTGACCACGCCCACTTTCGGATGACCACACCCACTTTCGGGCGATTACGTATTGCCACACCCACTAAATATCGAGATATACGGACTGAAATTCGATAGTATACTGAGCTTGTGCTTGTGCCACACCTCCATTTGTGCAATCGAGCTGGATTCCGGGACAATGCTGCAAAATCAGGTAAACCGGGACACAACCGGGACATAGGGCCAAAAACCGGGACTGTCCCGGCCAAACCGGGACACTTGGCAACTATGCATACACCATACACCATACACATCTCTCTCCATCTATATTATTCACTATGCATTTGTAGTAATGTGCGTAATAATATCTGCACATATACCCTAAGCTTCGGAGTCCCAGTGGAAGGCACACTTTCCCAATGTTTTTTGAAGGTATTTACTAGTGTCATGCAGGGGCTGTTTGGTGCGAGCTTGAGTGAGAAATGCTTTATCATCCTGGAGTAGATGATCTGCCTCACTCTTGCCTCCTTCCATAATTTGCACATAGCCGTACCGTTTATATCGGGCTCACTCAAGCTCACCCTAGTATTATAATAGTGTAGCTTAGCACAGATGCAGCACGACCAACTTATTTTTGCATGCACACTAGAGACTCGAACTAACAGTTTCTAGCAACACACTATGCTTAAGAGTGCACTGCATATGCCGTTGTGGTAAGGCTGAACATGCAGCTGTATGGACAATACAGTCACCTACCACACTCACCTGTGCTTGATAGGTTAGTTATATGTGTGTTCCCCAACACGTGTGCATGTATATAATTATAGCTACCGTACTGGTTAATGTGAAGCTTTGAAAAAAATCATGGGGATATGGATGCATCCGTCAGGGTATATAGGCGCTCTAATTTCTGTGAGGGCTGGGGTCACCCTTGTAATGCCAATATACCACATTCACCTAAGAAAACAATAGGTACATGTACATGTAGGTACACTGGGGGGGGGGGGGGGTGGGGGTGGGGGTGTGGATGGAAGGAGACTAAAAAATATACCAGCTGGTTCAAATAATATACTGAGAGAGTGAAAGAGAGAGAAAGCAGTTAGGTCCTAATTTTTAATTATTTTTACTCCTGATAGTTGTAATAGCTAACTATTTTGTTTTGAGTTGTCCCAGGCCAGCTATGTTACTGGTACCGTAAATCACGAATATTTCGTGTCAAAAATGTTTCGTGCAATAATAAATAATTTTCTGACAAACAACTCTGTACCGCAATATCTTTAATATTGCTTATGTATTTTTGCGCGTTTAATTTTCGCACAAGCCTGTCTGTCCGAAAATATTTTAACAGCAAAATATTCGCGATTTACGGTATGTGATTCATTTTTCGGGTACGCCACCCTGATGAGCTGCAGTAACAGCGAAACTGAACAGATGTTCTGTCGGTGGTTCCCACTATTCCACTGCAGGTATTGCAACTGGTGTTTCATTATAAAAGACTCCACTGAAGCTTATCTTCAAAAAAGTGAGTCGGACCTCTTTGGAGCAGAAAACTACTAAAACCTGATTGTATTGCAGGCTTCAGCAACACTGCACTGGATTCATCAAGTAAACAATAACAAATTTCATGCATCCTTGAAACTGAGCATAATATTGTGGGTCTCTAGCTGTCTCTACACCCTATATGAAATCTTATGCATGCAATATAATATTCTTGTTATGTTACTAGGGTGTCCATGTTGGGGGGGGGGGGTGTATTGTATATATGGAGCTATTGTACGAAGTTTATGTACTTTTTGTGAAAGACTGTACAGCTGAAGTGACTCGAATTACCATGCAAGAGAAATCCATGGATAGTCAGTATTGATTTCCCTAATTGTCTCTCTCTTATGATTTTATGGTTGCTTGTAAAAATTTCCATCCACTGTTCATACAGCCTTGTGCCTTTCGATTTTGCATCTCACAAAAAACCACGAAGGCTAACAAAGCTAATTCAAAATTAGCGTCCCTTAAAATATGGTACATACTGTGCAGAAAACGTGTATCTGTCTTTGAACTACTACCCTATAGCACCTTAATTTCACGGATAGCTGTCTACGAAGTTTACGTTGAATAAATTTCGCGGTTCTGGCCTGGCATGAGCGCACACTTGTGGGCATTGGAGGTTTAATTTTGCAGAAGCCGTTGTATTGGCGAAAGCAGTGAATATAAGTCCTGTATGGCATTCAACAACAAAGCAAGTACATGCATGCACACAAAAGCTTTTTGCTGGTACTCCAGCTTTCCTCAGACATGCTTTCAAAGATTTCACAGGGGAGAGAGAGGTAGAGCAACTACACATACAATGTATCTTATTGTACCAAAAATAAGCCCCCTTCCCTCTTTGACCCACAAGTTCATGCACATGCAGGTATTTTCGCCTCATTTACAACCCCCCACCCATATCGCTTAGAAGGGGCTGGGCATGAGATCAGTCAGCTTACTGCTAGGCTAGGTGGCCTGAGGGCAATAAAAATAACAATAAGTATAAATTAGAGGGATGGTAGTGCAAACAGTACATAACAAAATTTGTAGGGATAGGTTATTACATCCACTATTATACATCCGTACGCTTGCTTTTTGAGTATAACTAGCTATGGTGCATGCAGGAATAAACTAAATCTGAAGGGAACTTCGGCCTCAGTGATGATGTTTGGTGGAACCGTCCCGACTTTGCTAGGTAGCTATGGGTGGTAGATATCAATATTATTTCATCTACATGTACATGTATGAACCTTGTCTGCATATCATTGTGCTAGCTAGCTCTCTTCTCGCTATTAGCTATTCAATAAAAAAAATACCTAGCCAAACAGTGCATGTATCAGAAGCAAGAAGGCACTCTTTTAGCCATCAACCTCCACTCACTTGACAGAAGCGCATGCCAATTTCTGTCCCATTGGTAGCAAGGTAGGAATCAAGACCTACAACATACCGTTATAGCTATCACTATTGTGCAGCACTACATGGAAGTAGAGAGGATTCCTCTCCTCGTTGGAGGTACTACATCATTATAATATAGGCTAGTAGTGTTCTCTCCAAGAATTTGCAGTACTGTACCATAGTGTCCCGGGCAAGTGCCCACTCCCGGATACCGTATAGCTGGAAACTTTCGAGGGAGAAAACTCACCGATCGGTAGGAAGGGAGCATTTCTCAGAGAAAACTTTCGCGGAATGTATACTGATCGCATAATGAGTGTGGCATGCCTAAAATTTCGTGGAGAAAACTTTCGTGGGTGGCTGTAAAATTGCGAAATTCGTTAAAGTTTTCTCCCTCGAAAATTTCCCGCTATACGGTAAGTGCCCGTGTACCGCATTTTTCAGAAGACTTGTTTTTTGTGAATTATCATGTAAAAAATATTCGTAGGAACAACCCCTTACCGCATTAGCGTTAATAATGCATGCTAATTTTGTACGCTGTGTCTACAGTGCCGGTACCGGCACCGCAATTTAAGCGTTATAGTGCCGGTAAGTCCATATAAAATACTGTACTCTTACGTAGCCCTAGTCCCCGCCCCCTCCTGCATATGGCAATATAAATTTGTACATAAATTTGCCGGCACTCTAGACACTGCGAATTTTGTAAGATTAATTTTGATAGCCAACATCGACTAGAAAAATATTAATTTTACGAAAATTTCCAGATTTATGGTACTTCATTTACTATACTTTCTACATTCTCTCACCAACCAGCTTTTTTCAAAGCTATCCCATTCACAAAAGGTTCCACTTGTCCACATCCCCAGCTGGTATCATAGTGTGTGTGTGTGTGTGTGTGTGTGTGTGTGCGTGCGTGCGGGTCAGGGTGATACAGGTATCAACCAGTAAGTTCACTGTAGGATACAGTGAGCTTTTCGTCCATTATCTTTAGGGTGGGAGGACTCATCAGCTGGTCCCACATCATGCATCAGTAAGTTCACTGTATGCTACAGTGAGATGTCAGTGTGCAACCACAGCAAGTGTTTTGGTATAGTACACGGAAGTTGTACAATATAAGATCACCAATCACCAACAAACCAAAAGGACTCTGTTGAACATATTTACATGATTCAGTGTGAGTATCATACAAATATGGGATGGTACAATAGGTATGAACTGAATGAAACAAAAAATACAAGATGAGGGTCTGGGTCAGCGTCTAACCCTTGCCTTGCTAGATTGGGAGCTCTTGTTACACCAAACCTAGCTTGGACAAAAATATTATCAACTCAAACTGTAATATCATGATATTGAATAAATGCTTCGATACAAAAACATAAACCAAAACAGTGACTTCGATAGACAAAAAAGAGAGTGAAAGTAGCTATATATTTGAGGTCCACTCAGATTCCAAGTATGTCTCACAGTATTGCAAGAAAGAGTGGTCAAGTGGACTTCTCACAGTAATGCAAGAAAGAGTGGTCAAGTGGATTTAAAAAGAAAATCTCGTTGGTACTGGGATCTAAAATGCAATTAAGAGATATCAAATTCAAACATGACGGAGACAATTCAACTTAATTGCGCACATTAGAACATAAAGGACTTCCTCGCTATGCGTCCTGTGTGCCATCTCGCCTTCCTGTGTGCATGTGCACGTGGAGCAAAATCACACTAAAGTACATGGTTATTGGTCTCTTTACATGAATGGAGGACCAAAAAGCAGGTGGGTGAGGTGGACACTGCTAAAAGTACACTAGAAGAAGTACTACAAGTTAGGGTTAGGGGTTAGTATGCTAACATGCACAAGAGCATCTTTGAGTAGAGCAGAGCCACTCTGAATCGATTGACAAGTATACTCTTTGTTTTCCATTTTTCGTGTCAACTTCATACTGTGGATTATTGCTACGATACACATGCTGTATGACACAGATATCGAGTATAGCTATTACAGTAAGGTGCAATAATATATTATTATATACATGTACATTACAGTCAAGCCCCCGAACAAAGGACACTTTGGGAACGGGCCTCTTGTCCTTTGCTCGGAGGTTGTCCCTACCTCGGAGGTTCATGACTTTTCAACCCATTTTGATTGTATTATCCATAACAAGTTAGTAAATGCACTGAAATGCATGATAAGAGCAGTAGATGATAATCAAGTGGTTGGTATGTTCTGTTTTCAGTGTCAACATAGTACAGGCTGAATTTTTGTTTCTGAAGTACTGACTACTCCAAAATCGTTATCTGGATTCAAGGCAAATATTATCGCACATGCGGCATAATACCGCGACCGCCTAGATTGCGGCAGAGGTGGGCGGGGCATCATTAATTTAAGGGTGTGGTTTCCGGATGTCCGCTATTTAGAGGCAGTTTTGCATTGAAAAGTCACGTTGGGAGCTTGGATCTTGTCCGCTGTCCGGAATCAAGAAGCGTCCGCTTCTCGGAGGTTGCTAACGTACTATAACTATGCTAAATTCAATTGGTAACATGGCACTTGTCCGCTGTAGAGAGGTTGTCCGCTTCTCGGAGGGTCCGTTATCTGAGGCTCGACTGTATATGGCAGCGTTAAGTTTCAAAAAATATACTATATACATATACATTATATGGCAGTGTTAAGTTTCAAGAAATATACTTTATTATCTTTTATCTTGTCATCTGCTGTCACGAGTGACTTGCATAGACGAAGTAGCACTCATCTGTACCAATTCCGGTTTTCTCTGAATAAAACATCAGAGGAGATTTATCCTCCAATGTTTCGGATACGTTATAAACTTCTGGTAGTTTTGGGCCACTACGCTTTGCATACTTTGTAGCTGAAGCCTGAATAAGGACTAATTTTTCTGTATCCTTCCCTGCTTGTCTTTCTATTATTACAAAATCAATTGCAACATGATTCTCTACCAGCTTTACCAAATGACACCCACGATCCCTTGGTAAGGCATCACCAATACTTGCTTGGTTTTCAAAATGAGTAACTCTAATAGTATACACATTTTCTCGAGATATTTTACTCGAAGTTTCTCGTCTATTGTGAAGCGCACTGCACTTTGATCCATAACACTTCACGTCATTCTGATGCATCTGGAGTTGAGAAACAAGAAGGAATTCTATTGAAGCACCCACGTCATAACTTCTAATAATTGCAAAATGTTGGCGGACGAACGAATACAAATGTTGTAGCACAACCGCTTGTGGATATACCATCACTACTGTCTTGTTCAGCTTGTAAAACATGCCGGATTGTAATGTTATTGGTCTATCGCTTCCTGTAAGTGGCAATCCACTAACAACTTTCATGAGCATAGTTGTCAACTTTTTTCCAGTATTCATACTGCCCACTCTATGACCAAATTTTTCTAGGAATGTGTTAACTTGACTGTGGACCCACTCAGTAACCTCATCACGTTCAGAACACTGATTAAAAAGCCGTGGGAGCAACACATTCAACTGCCGTGCTTGGTCTAGAACACCCTCTGATACAGCTCTCCCTTCATCCCTTCTTTTCCTGATAAACTCCGCTAGTTCTACTTCAGAAAAAGGTCGAAAGTGGACCTCTTCGTTATACTCAAAGCCACAATTGTGGGTAGATCCCCCTCCCCATCAGCCGTAGTGGGCGAAAACGCCAGGCAATAAGAAAAACCGGTACATAGCAATAGCCCAATTAAGTCCTGGTTTCTACGCAGACACTGAGCAATATCCACAAATATGATCATGTTACTCAGTTATGTCGGCAAAAGACTCGCAATGTTGTTTTTTGCATCAACAAACAGTATATTCATCCCACTTTCCTTGCAGTGTACATAAAAGTTTATGAGGGTGGTGGTTTTCCCTGAACCCGATGGGCCGACGAAACAGTATACCCATTTGGGCTTATTCATCTTTTCCAACATACATTTCAAAAGAACGTTGGACGTAACATTTCACCGTATCAACATCTGCTATACTATTACTTAGAATTAGATCTGTAAAAGAATGAAGGATAATCAATATCCACAATGCAAGTCTTCCAAGTTGGCTGTTACCTTGCTTCAGTCTCTTTGCTGATGGTTCACCAGTTTCATGAATGACTACATGGAACATAATAATACATATTTTTGGCCCTGTGTAACAACTTTAAACCCGACTGTTCCCTGCAGACAGTGTGTTAATGGTACACGTGTTGACACGTGACTGACATCACAAGCATGTCATAAACAATTAACGTAGGCATAATGCATTGGTTCAACATTTTAGATGGTGGTTAGAATTATGAGTGAAAATAGAGAATACATAAGAAGTACATATGAGAGAGAACTTGTCGCCATACGTATCGGCCACGTCTTTGCTGCCAATATTTGGCTGTCTGTAATAAAGGCGCTAAGCTTTGGACACAAACTGGACGTGCCCATACATTATTTAGCTAGTCTACTTACAGTCCACTGTGTCCAGAATCACAGGAATATACCTGTCGCTAGCAGCTGAACTACCATTTTAAAATTGAAGCATTTTAGGCTGAACACAACCCTCGTGCATGCGCCAAGGGTTAATAATCAAAGATTTATGTCATAATTTGATGCTAAGGCTCGCTGAGTCTGCAAGTTAGTAGATGAAATCCTGACTGTCTGCATACAATGCCTTTACTGCTATTGTTACTACAAATGCAGGTGCAACTGGTCAACCTCCGGCAAAGAGACGGAAACAAGAGCTTAAAAACCTAGCACTTCAATACCCCTATCCTACTGTTGATGTTGTAATTGCACCAATCCTTTTCTATTTTTTTGTAAGTTGCCAACTTCCATACATGTACATATGTATTCTCTACTTCCACTCAGCAATGGAAATACCATCTAGGTTGTTGTGCCAGCAGAGTATGATTGTAGTGTCAACTTCTCTTCATTGCCTGAGGAAAGCTTATGAAACCAGGCGTCCGGAAATCAAAGTTCTTGGACCAAAAGAAAGTTAGTTTAGCCTGAGACTCCTGCCAGATCCGAGAAAAGGTTGCTAGGCTTAAAAGTCATGTGGCATTGTGGTTTAATTTTGACATGCTTGTGACGTTTATAACGTGACAATGCGTACCAAGCCCTCCCGTTTTCTAACATGCAACATTGAAAGCTGGAATGGCCTGGGGATGAGGCTAACAAGGCTGTGCACATGATACTTAGAGCCGGTACCAAACACAAATCCGAACACACACACACACACACACACACACACACATACACACAGAGTCTAATATTGCATGTAGCTAATCACACTGTCTGCTAGTAGCCACAAGGGAACCCCTAGGGTAATAAGTGGTGGGAAAGGGCTGTAACTTGTTAAGCTTGTTAACCACTGGTGACGAATATTCAACAGCCATCTATAAGGTTATTTATATAAAAGTACATCACAAAGTTACTTTATCAGTCTTGGGCAGCTAGCAAAAAATGGCCTCATCTTCTCTTAGACTATCAGGTATTACTATAATTGTATACTATATGATCTATGTGTAGGCCATAAATAAACCCATCATGTAACATGTCCACAAACTTGGGGAGCAGTCTGGGTGAGTGGGGAGAGTTCCCCCGGGGACAAAGAGCTCTTTTAACCCACCATTCCTGGTTCTCAAGGCCAGGCATCTAGCTTGCCTCCCAATACACAAATCATGTTTAGCTAAGAATTAAAGGTGTTTCTTTTTTGTGGGGGGGGGGGGGGGGGGGGGGGGGGGAGGGTATAAAAAGGAATTTTGTGAAGAGTCAGATGAACCAATGGAAACTGAATACCCTGCTGCATCGTGCAGTATTATACTCCCATCTTTAGAAGAGCATATAGCCTCCAGTCATGGACAGCTGACAGACGTCACTCCCACCCCCTTTCCTTTTCTTTAAAACACACACACACACACACACCCCTGATGTCCTAGACCAGAAATAAGCTCCTCCTCCAAATCCAAATGATAATAACCCCACACTAACACCCATCCAAGGGTTCTGCATAGCAAATCCAGTGGCAATACCAAAGCCAATACTTGCTGCACACACACACACACACCTGATGTCCTAGACCAGAAATAAGCTCCTCCTCCAAATCCAAATGATAATAACCCCACACTAACACCCATCCAAGGGTTCTGCATAGCAAGTCCAGTGGCAATACCAAATCCAATACTTGCTGCACATACTCCAACTCCAATAGCATCTGATCTCGAGATCTTTCGTCTCTTTGGTGCAGGACCCTCCATTGAAAGCAACTTGTTTAATAAATAAACTGAGAGTCAGAAGTAGTGGACGGCAACTACTGTGAATGCTGAGAGAATCAAAACCTGCAAAACAGAGTCATTAATTTTGGCTTGTATTTGTGGTCACCCACCAATTGTCTTATCCAAAAAGTGGTCAGGTAAATACCTACCAACCTGACTGGTGGATACGGCCCTGGGTTATGGAGGTTTGCCATTACATGCTACTTAATGCCCCATGTCGAGACAAACAAGTGGCAAGTTGCCATTTTATATTTTCATAAGTTCAAATTTCACTGCCACTCTAATTTTATCCTGGGTAGATAAGATAATTGGCTTGTATTTGTGGTCACCCACCAATTATCTTATCTCTACTCACTTATTGAGGACAAGGAAGAGAGAGCTGAAGACTAGGGAGCTGACGACGAAGAGGCCAGGTGCGATGCAGACGAAGGATTTCAAATGTTCCAAGGGCCCTGTCCTAATGACGTCATTCATTGTGTCACATGAACGAACATCACGTGAACATTTGACCTTCGCCCTTCGTCATCGCCATGATAGTAGGCCCTTCAGGTAGTCGTCAGCTCCGTCGTCTTCAGATCATAGTCAGTGGATTAGAAGTTGACAGAAAGTGAATTAAAGTGTAGTTCTAATACTTCTAACAAACTTCTAGTCTAGTCTATTCCTACCTGGTCTACTTCATCATGATTTATTAGGTACATATAATAATTGCGTGGGTGGATATATCCCAAATTGCTCCATTAGTACTCATATAATTCTCTTTTAGCCGCTTACCCTTTGCTGAGCATTTTTAGCGTTGTAGGAGATATGAATGACTCTGTTTGGTATCCGCTGTCGGTCGTCAATTTCAAGGTCAAAGGTCGCGCTTTCAGCCCCATCCCTGCCAAATGCGCATGCATCAGCTCCTCCCCTGTCAATCTGCGCACGCGCATATCGTCCATTGTGCCACGTGAACTTTGTCTGCGCACTGCCGAGATAATTGGTAAGTTTTGTGTCTGTAGCTGTACGTGTGACACGATTCGCGCAGCTACGCGTCCCATTATCGTAGTGATAAAGTACTAGCATGTAAGTAATCTCATAGTTGTGAGATGATCACTATTTGTGTGAGCATAATACTTTTCTCGTCTTCCGAACTGTATGTCGCCTGATTTACTGTGTTTTGAATGCCAGGTTTGTATTGTAATGACTTTTTTGGGGGTGGGGGGGGGGGGGGGGGGTGATGACGTGGAGCAATCTGATTGGGCTCCACTCTTAGTCTCGTACACATAGGCATAACACCAGATCCTTCCTCCCCCCACCAATTTTTACAGGGTTTGCTAGGCTATCTCATGAGTGAGGTTTTGCACACAGGCGTAACAGCTAAGCACTGGTACTACTACAGTATGGGCACAATACCAGATCCTTCCTCCTCCTCCCTTGTGAAGTGGCTGGCCCACCAGACTATACGAACAGAACGGAAGTTTTCCCGAAGTACCTGACTACATAGTCTCGTACCCACATGCAAATCGGAAAAAGAGTGTGGTGAAATGTTTATTCAACAGGTGTACACGACATAATATTATTATGACACGCAAACCAGTGATAGTGTGATCACGATGTTTTGCTTATATGCACAATTTACACAGCCTTATGCGCCTATCATTGTTATGCCCCACCTACCCCAAGTCGGGCCAGGTAGGGGGTTTTTTAGGGGGCTTGTATCAAGATTTGTCCTGACAACTTGGGGTAGGTGACGCACGACATTAATAAGTGCATTACACCCAGCCAGAGCCTCGAAAGCACAATCTTGGCAAATTATGGAGTCCGAGTGCTATGCTTGTATCGGTGCCTGATTCTCAATCAAACAGACAATCAAACGGCAGCGGTATAAGTGAAAATGGGAGATTTTCCTGTCCCAGTAGGTAGGCATGGATCATCCACATCCTCGCCAGCTACATTTGAGCCTATCACCCTTGTCTGAACTTTACGGACACTATTCTGAAAGGACGCAATGAGATATTGCCGGAACCATGCACATTTCACCATACTTTTATTTTATGCATGCAACATAGAGGCTGGGCACGAGACTACTGATTACGGGGATAGTAGTCTCAATGTGGCTTATACTTGCACCATGCATTGTAGCGAGATCAAAATTTCCATCACAGATTGATGTACAGTGCTAACTCAAACAGCAACAATTGAAAAAAGTCTCTGCAGAAACTAAAATGAAAGCAATCGAGTGCAAAACGCTCAGCGCAAATTCAGCATATTAAAATAGTAGCCACTTATGATGGTTAATAATGCTGAGATTGTGCAATATGAGTCACAAGTCAAGATGGAATAGTAGGTTTGCAGGGCTTCATTTAGGGGGACGGGGGGGGGGGGGGGGGGGGCACTCGCCCCCCTTGGTTGTATCTTGATGACAGTATTAAACTAGCTGTCTGCAGTCCAGCAACCTGGCCATTATTACTGCTTTAATGAATAACAGCTCACACACATCAGCACAATTTAAATAGTAATCACTGCCAGAACACCCCAGAACGTCATTTGCACAAACCCAGGCCTTCATTTAGGATTGTCGTCAAGGGGGGGGCTATAGCAATGATTGCCGAATTAAGTGGGGGCATGGGTATGGCCTATCATATACACTTCATACATTGTTGTAACAACCTTATCATTAATTTTTTAATACAAACAGTGCAGTGTATTAATAGTGCTACATAATATGTACATGTGCACAGCAATTAATTGATATATTTAATTAATACCAAGGGGTGGGTGCCATATACATGCAAGCTTGGCCTCATGCACTACAAGGCTATGACAGGATAGTGAGTACATGTATGCACTTACTCAATTCTAAGATGAGACCATACAGCTATGATCTAGCCTCAAACCCAGGCTCACTTCAGGAAAAGCTAGCTATGACCAGGATGAATGGTGGGCTTTTATTAGACATGCACTGCCACGTGGAAACTACAGATTGTATTCCCGAGATGCTCTATATTATATAGCCTATGAACTGCATGTATCCTGTAGCCATACATGGTTATGGGCATTACCACAAGTAGTATATGGAGGGGATAGTTTACTATACTGGGAACTGACAAATGGCTGACTTCGCTATGCTAAAGACAAAGAATAAGCTATAACTCGTGAGAGAAAACGTTTTAGCGAAATCACTCAGTTGAAAACCTTTGGAGTTTGGCGCAATTAAAATTGGCTGGTACGTTCATTTTGTTGCATAAATGTCCTACGCAGGCAGTAGAGCGGTAACAGACAAACAGATAAACAGACTACTGTAACCCTCGTGCGCATACACCGAGCGTTAACTAGGCTATAACTAGCCATACATTGTGCCCGTGTAAGAGCAAGATCTGATGAAAATGTACCTGACAACAACTACTTTTTGCGCTTGATAATGTGATGAACATTGTTTACGCTTTGCCCAGCTGAGTAAATTGTGCTAAACAAGGGAGTCGCTGCTATACACCTCGGAGCAGCTATACCTTGAGCTACAAACTTGAGTGCTCTATTGTTTTACACAGCAAACACTTCCGCTACTTGCTACATGTAGGTAGTTGGCAAGGCTATGGGGAATGGTATCATACAGCACCACTTGCTTGCTAACCTGCTGCCAAGTGTACAAAGCTGTGCAATGCTTCGTCTTGCCTGTGTATCCCATTTGAAAATTTGAAAAAGCTCGCACTCAAATGTCATAGTTGTGGCTACCATTTCATTACTACTCGCAGATTGGCTGACAATCGGCCCACTCTTTAAAATTGGATAGCGTTCAACTTTTGACATCTGTGTTTGTTGACAAAGGGACTATACAGCTAGTGTATATATGGAAATAATTCCTCGGACACAGTAGTAGGCCCACTCAGTAAGTCAAAATTTTAGTTGGGTTGTCAGTTTGATATGTTCAATTTTTCAGACTCCTACTCTCAACTAGCGCCTCGCCAGAGACGACCTAAAGAATGCAAGGACCAAAAGTTGCCCCACCCTAGCCTCAGCCTCATACGCCAAAGCATGAGGCTGGCCCCACCCAGCCTGCCCTTACAGGTAGTAATGAGCTATATAGTGATTCAAGTGGTTACCACAAATACCCAAGATAATGGAAGCCCACAATTTTTACACACTCCCACCCACAACCTGCACCTGCTCACACACACACATGGATGCAAGTGCAGGTTCCCAGCTCAGCTTAGTCTAGACACTTAGCTACCTTGTATGCTCTCTATCTCTTAATTATTTTGTCAATACTATTATCAATACTATACTACCAAGGATTGAGCGATTATCTGAACCCTTGATTATCCGAACTCGAGATCCAAAGAAAATGCAGGGTCAAAGTACACATTGTGGCCACGTGACTGGATTGTGCATGCGCCATAAACCATAAACCTACTTCACGTACTTGCCATGCGAGAACCAGCTACTGCGCTACTATCAAATCTAGTTTTAACGTTCAAAGAAGTAAAAGAAACACAAGTTCTATCAATCGAGGATACAATGCCCAGAATATACTTTCTAGAGCATGAATTTGCAAGCCTAGTACACTTCTTGTAGTGTTGGTACTGCACAAACCAAAATTTGTAAGGCACTACCACAAGCAGCTTGTTCATTTTACCACCACCAGTAAGTGACTAGTTGTACTACTACTACTACAGTGTTCATGCTAGTGTCTGGACCTCTTCCGGGACCAATAATACAATTGTAGTAGAGCCTTCCGGGAGCATAATGAAGCATTATGGTACAAAACGCTAGGCTGAGTGCCACATGGATACAAATTTGTGAGGATAATTAATAGTTAGACATGTACTGTAGCGTAAAGTCTCCATTGATGCAACTAGAAAAAGCAAAAGAATAGCTATGAAATGTAATTTAAGAGAGCATCCGAAAGCCTGAGTAAAAACATGTCAAGACGAGAGCTGAATCGAGCAAGCATGTAGCACTTGAATGGCAACACCTGCACTCACTCATCCACTCATTCGCTCTCTCTCTCTCTCTCTCCAATTCCAAGTCTGTGACCCTTTATTGAGCTACATGTACCTGCTATATACCTGGTTTATACGCTGAAAAGGTGCTGTCGTCATTTGCTGATGCTAAGCTTTTTGATACTCAACCTACTATTTATAAGCAAGGTCATGAAGGTCATGCACAAGCAGTGCATATAAGGTATGTATTTTTTTAACCATCAGCACGTGCACAAGGGTTAGGCAATAGTCGCACATGGTCAGAGGCACCTAGGCAAAGGTACTGGCAAATGTCGCCAGAATTAGCGTTTTCCACAAAATCCACACAACAAAGCATTTTCTGCAAAATGTACACAATACGTTTGGAACGACGTAAGGAACACGCGCACACACACACACACACACACACAGGAGTGTGTATGGATGAATATTAGTTATAAGCCAGGTTAATTATTCATTAAGTGAAATAAATCTATTTACTCCATCAACTACATATACATACTAGGGAACTAATTTTTGGTTGTATGAATGAACTGGCTATTACAAGGAATAGGCAATGGGCTCACACGTCTAGTGGTTTATAGACTAAAATATAGACAATGGTACATGTACACAGGTAATATAGTTACATATAATACAACGAAAATATTTTTCAGAGCGACAATTTTCTTATATAGTCCGTGTCATTACATGAGGGCATGGATACGCGTCTTGGAAGCGCCCAGTTGCTATGAACGCGCGGCGCGGGCGGAGAGAAAGTCCGCACTATAACGCTCAGGATTGGTCAGAACTGTAGGGCCGTGTGCACAAAGAAGAGTGGCCTTAATGCCTCGGGCCATAGCTACAGCTAGAGACGCATTTTGTCGATCGAACGATCGGCGCAAAAGCGCCGCGCGTTTCGAGAGGCCGGCTTGCTGAGCAGGCGCTGGCACTAGCCACAGAGCCTCGAGCGAAGCGAGAGGCAAGGTCTGTTCTTTGTCACACCAGTCAGTAGTCCGGTAACGACGTTCGAGCAGAGCAAGAACGTCGCCATTGCACACTTAGTTGGGGGGTGTGGCTTCTGCAACCGCTTCCATTTGCACATGCGCACGGTACTGTTTGTGAGCATGTACTGTTATTAAATACATGATCATGCATGCTAGCCACATTATCCCATGATTGTGACATTAAACATACTTGTAGTGTAGTATAAGAAAAATAAACTCAACAGTACGCCACGTTCTTTGCTAGCATGGCACAGCTAAAATTAAAGGGGCTGAAACTCGCTGGTATGCTGTGATCGGATTAGGTACTCCCCTGATGACCAGCAAAATGGATATAATTTATCAAAAATGACTGTTGCATGTACCCAGTAACACACACACACACAACTACTGCAACCCTTCAAGGATTAATGAAGCTGAAATGAACTCCAGATGTGTCATGGTGCTATTGAAACATTATCTACTCTATCATGCCACAAATTCCACCCCGTGAACTTATGGTAGCGAGATTAATACTTTTTGTTTGTATTTCGCTGTTTTTGTTTTTTGTTTTTGTTTCAAGCAAGCCAATACACTAAGCATAAAAAAAACAGTTGTCCGGAAAACACCACAAAGTACAGGTGGAATGCATGGAGAGCCATAAAATGCAAGAAAACTCTTAGTAGAACCTTATAATGACAGGGGAGAGCCATACGAGCAATATAAGCAATGTTCTGTAAAGGGTCGTTGACGTACCCCGTGCACCCGTAATTTTTTTTATGGCAAACATTGCAAATGCATGGCTTCCTATACAAACATATGGGAACTTTAAAGAGCCATAACTTTAATTCTAAGGTGTGAATCAAAATTCCATCCGGTCAAACCTGTTACTTTGACCCATTCTGCGTGCCCATGTAAAAATTATGTCCGCAAGTGCTCCCAAATCCCCAATGAATTAGATTATTAAAGTTTTTTTGTTTTTTTCAAGCTAAACCACACCATAAGATAAAAGAATTATGACAACCTGCTCCAGAGAACACGACCACATTGCCAGTATAATATTATTCGCTTTGTAAGAGGCTGTTGATAATTTGCTATCGAGTCACATTATACTCTGTAGATCATTATTAATTTTATGTTCAATAATAATATATGGATGATGTAGTTAATCCCAGTCCATGGAAAAGTCAATATCAAGGTTACCACTATGTGTATCCATGGACAATGCCCTCTGATATACCTTCAGGGTCACTTGACACTAATGTTGTGTCTGGCCACCTGATATTCCATTACCACATGCTGCAGCTAACGAGGTATCCTGACATGTGGATGGATATCTGAAATTCTAACAGCATTAAGCCACTGTTACAGTAGGACCTTCCGACAACTACCTATGATAGCCTGCAATCACAGGGTAGTAATTGTATCAGCTGATGAAAGTTAAAGTAGCTATGTACTTAGCCTATCTGAATTAACAATGACTCTTAGACTTACGATTAAATTTTCGGCTTTGAATTATAGATGTCAAATTTAATGCTGTAGAAGAATCGATCAGTGTCAACTGAAACTTGTGTGAATTGCAGTGTTGTAAATATTAATTTTATAGTGATAATGATTAAGCAGTCACTGATTGCATACACCTTAGTGGTTTGACCTTGCCATTGATTCCCACAGCTCAAAGTTTAATGATTACACCAAATGCAGTTTAATACTGATATGACTGGTTGAGACAGCATGCCTTATAGCTATTTTTAACCTACACATGTATGTATAATCATTAATACTCTATTTACAACAATAATACATGTACAACATCATAAATCTACATAAATGTACTGCTATACAAGCTATAATAATATGGACACATCAATAATAATTATTCATCAGACTTTCGGAATCATCATAATCTCTGTAGAGTGCTGCTGTGTATGGATTAGATCAATCATGGTGAGTGTAGTGTAGATCAGTATCAGACAGTCTGAGAAAGAATTGCAAACATACTGGCACACGGCAAACGCACACTCATGCATTGGTGGCAGGTTACAACTCTAGCATGGCAAACAGAATGGGCCCAGCAAGACTATAGTATACTAGCAAAGGCTTTCAGTTTTAGGACAGGTCCATTCAGTGATTCATCATGCATCCTACCTACTGGCTTGGTCATTGCCAAGCCCATACAACAGTAGGTAAGTACATTCATACACAAGTTTATTTACCTCGAGACTCAAGTTTCTCCATGGTCCTGAGCTTTACTGAACTTGACCACCTAGTTTCCTAGACGTAGACTCTACCTGCACCGCCTGTCCCTGCAGCTAGGAGCGCCACTCTTGGCCCGCGGTCGATCGCTTCGCTTGGACATCACTTGAACATTAATTTTTTTAGTAGCTCTCGTTCATTAGCCAAGGCTAAGGTGACCTTTGCGCGATCTCGGGTATGCTCGTTTGGCCGGAATAAGTACGCGATTGCGCGAACGCGTCATAGCCTCCGATCGAGTTTGTACAGACTCTATGGTCGTACGTGGAATACGGGACCTTCCCTCCGCGTTCCAACACTAAAACTCACATTTCTCGGATATGAAAGCGAAACTAAAAATTCCAATTGGATCATTATTCAAGATTTTCCTTCCTCTCTCTGTACATGTAAATTTATCTTGCAAAACCCTTCCAATAAGCAGATAAGTTAATTATTTAATTACATTACATTACATTACATTACATTGCATTACTCATACGGAAATTCTTTTATCTTATGGTGTAAATACTTAGTGTATAACTACTTAGTGTTTAATCAAGGAGACCAGAACACTAAGTAGAAAAATAAATTGTCCAAAACCACCACATAGTTAAGCTGGATGCTTAGTAGAGCTATACAATGCAAGCAGGCACCCTATACTCCAATTTTGACCAAAGTAGGTAAAGGTCGTCACGTTTGTGTGCGCGTGCCTAACGGGGATTCCCCGTTTTTTACGTAGCGCGTGGGCGGAAAACATTGCAAACGCATGGCTTCCCTATACAAACATATGGGAAAACTTTAAAGGGCCGTAACTTCAATTCAAAGGCGTGAATCAAAATTCTTTCAGGTCAAATCTCTAGTTTCGATCCATTCTGCGTGCCCATGTAAAAATTATGTCCCCAAGTACTCCCAAACCCCCCATGAATTAGATTATTTATTTAATTATTTAAATTCTTTTTTTTTTTCTACTTAGTGTTTAATTTTTTGTCAATCCCCTGCCTATGGTAATATTTATATCAAGCCAGTACCTTGCTCCGGTTGGGGGTCCTTCGACGGAGGAATAGCGAAGCTGGGGCTGGCCCGCGAGACTTAGTACCCGTGCCACTGTAGAGAGAAAATCAGTAAAATAATTAGCGCTCAAATGATACAGCACACAGGCGCTTTATCCAACTTGAAGCGCTAACCTTGGATCAAACGATTCGGAGAGAACTACCACGCTAGGTCGGCGATTTAGTCAATGAGTCCCACGGCCCATGCATGACTGTCGACTTGTACTAGCTCGATCTTTGACTATAATTATTACAGATCATATGTCAGACCCACTGTACGTGACGTCAATAATCTATTAACTACCCAGAACTGAAAGTGTCTGCTCGCGACTAGCGTCTGTGTATGGGATTCGCGTTCATTGTTAGTGGCCATGGATTATTGTCTTTTGTTACTTTCAATAATATCAAGTGTAACCACTATCTAGACTGCGATAATGTCAAAGGTAAACCCAGTGACCTGTACAACTATAACAATCCTGATTGGGCCATCTAAGGAAGTCCATGTATGTGCAATGGGTCTATAGGGGTGCGTCCAAGGAAGTCACCTACACTAACTCTCAACGCGCAATTACTTCCCTACTCAACTGCCCTTGTGAGCACTGGAGTTATTCATTGGTATTATGTGAATACAGTAATTTAGTCCAACAATAAAGTGAGACAAAATGTCCATAGAGACATTGATGCTTGATGGCTTATCAACATTTGAAGTTCATCACTGTGAAATAGGCATTGGTTCATCAACTATCGCTCATACCATTTTTGAACCATGTGAAGGATGGTGGAGCCGAGGATAGATAGCTGGAAAATAGTTAGTGGAGAGACAAACATTGTAGATAGAAAAGACAAACAATAAACATAAAGAAAGTTGAGGACACAGATGAGGCCTGTATTGTAGTGCAGTCAAAAGAGTCAAAAAGGGGCCCCAGCCTAACAGTACAAAGCCTATTCTGCCTGGCCAGCTCATGTACAAAACAATCTACCAAAGTAAAACATGGTTACATAACATCAAAGCACAAATCATGATCACTTCAGCCTAAGTACAAACACTACTACATAACATTAAGCAATCCACACAGCTACCATCCTAATAGTACAAATGCCCCCACACCTGGTTTATGCCTTGCAGTAGGTCACACACCAACACCTAGGGCCTACCCATATCCTCACCCACAATACAGGATTGATGGCCTCCTGACACACTACTGCAATATAATAGAGTCTCTAAGGAGTCTAGAGGCTGAGTTGATCTGAGGACTAGGTCTCCATGAATAACTTCTAGGTCTTCGTTATAACTATATTTCAAGTGTAGTACCTACAATGCAGTAAACACACTTTTACTGGAACTACTACTACTGTCTACACTGAAGAGGGCATATTTGATCAATTTGTTGTGCTTACCAGTCCCTCACCTTGACTTGACACTATACCTGCAGGGTAATTACATACCAACACCTATACCTCAAAAGGTCAATGGAAGATCAGGCTTATTTGTGCACTCCTACTTGATCCTGTAGCGTATGCCGCCGATTATCGACCAGTACATATTATCGACATCGGACATATTGATTATCGACCACCCCAAAATACCAACTGCGCATGCTCCGTATTGTATTTGGGGGCGTGGGCCGAGTTGACCCAACGTGACCTCGACCTGCCATGTCGTCGCGCTGCACAATACTTACCGTTACTTACACAATGAATATGATTATCGCACTAACAGCATGCAGAGATCGAGAGGCGAAAGTTTGGAGGCCTAAGTCAATGGTTTATTGTTTCCCGTGCTCTACAGCCAGGCGCTACACAAGAAGTGCACGAACTTTTAACATTACCAATCAAGCAAATGCATCATCTGATGAAAGGACACAGTGGGATAGATTGTAGAAGTATAATTTATTTTCTACACCGTCAAATAATACGAAGATATTCTCAGAGGTCGATAAATAATGTATAGATAGTATATGTAAAGTCGATAATAGGTACTGCGTGGTCGATGATTGGTTAAATGATACCTCCACTGCACGAAGCACCGCTCGAAGACTGTTGCGGTGGTAGGTTGAAACAGGCACCATTTGGACAGGTAAAGGATGCTCTTTCAGCTGGTGCAAGTTCCATGATCATACAACCTACGGGTAAGGAGTTCTACTCGCAGTACATTCAGTGGTCGATAATCGGTGGCGTACACCAGGCCTGTGAAGGATGCCATGGGAAAAAAATTTGGTACCTCGACAAATAGCTGGCCTGACTAATGAGGGACCTAATACAATACTAAACACGGTATTATCAGTAATATCTTGTGTGTGGGGGGGGGGGAGGAAGTAGGAAAAAACAAGTCTTCTTTAACCCCTTCACCGCTGTAGCCGCCATATGGCGGCAAGGGGTCATGACCCGCTATTATTGTGCACAGCGCAAACATTAAGCGACATGCAGCGATAGCTCCGCTGCACCAGTAAGTATATTCATTGCACTACTCGCACGTTTTTGCTCGGGGGCTAAAAGATAGCGTTGCTAAGGAAAACTGTCGATGCCATTTGACCTTTGTGACCCGAAGCACATGCTGAATGGCAACGCGAAGGTTCACTGTTGACGAGGCGCTCGAGGCCGTATTCGATGATGATTTCGGTTTATCCGATGGAGAATCAAGCGAAGAAGAAGAAGGAGACGACTTGTACGCCCTCTTGGGAGATCCTATCGTTCGAAGAAGTGACATCGACGCACTTACTCGCAATCTTGTCGATGGCGATGGCGATGGCGATGGCGATGGCGATAGCGATGGCGACAACGATGGTGGAGATCGAGCTAGCGATGGTTCTGGCGATGTGCTGAGCCTTGCTGACCCTGAAGATCCGTTTGTAAGTATGATGATGGACGAGGACGTTGGTAGCAGCCCATCATCTTCAATGCTTGGAGCCAGTGATAGTTTCGCGGCAACTTCGCGGGGTGATGATGAAGGCGAGATAAGCGACGAGGCACCCATGGATTTTGATGAAAGCCCAGAGCTATCTGAAGGTGAGAGTGAGGATAATGGAAGTGGAAGAGATGATAATGGTAGAAAAAGTGATGATAGCTCTAAAAGTGGCAGCTCTGGTGATGGGTATCGAACAACTGGACGGGGTCGTGTACGAGCTAGGGGGCGTGGAGCCTCCTCCAGCGTGCGAGCAAGGGGACGGGGAGCTGCAAGAGGACGAGGGACTACGCCTAGAACAAGAGGACGAGGAAGAGCAAGAGGACGAGGAGGAGTCAGGGGTGCTGGTGGACGAGGACGTGGAGCTACTAGCATGCGAGGAACAGGGTGTGGAGCTGGACTTTCATCTGGTGGGATAGATATGATCAATTGGAAAAAAGACGAATCGAATGCCCTCAACTACAACTACAACAAGACTCCTGGTCCCACAACAACCGCTAGCTCTAATGTCACTCCTCTCGAGCTCTTTAGTCGTTTTTTTACCGATGAAGTGTGGGATCTTCTCGTTCAAGAAACTAATCGTTACGCTTCTGAAAATGTTTCTCATACACCACATGCCCGTCCTTGGGAAGACGTGACGGTTCCTGAGATGAAAGCTTTTACAGGTATACTCATACTAATGGGTATAGTGAAACTGCCGCGACTTGACATGTACTGGCAAGTGAAACACCCACTGATAGCTACTGAGGGGATGTCGTCAATCATGAGTCGAATACGATTTGAACAAATCTATCGATTTTTGCATCTAGCTGATTCATCTCAACAAGTACCTGCCGGTCAACCAGGCCATGACAAGCTTTTCAAAGTAAGGAATCTGCTCAATTTAGTGTTGCCCAAGTTTGAATCAGAGTATGTAATGCACGAGTCTGTAACTATTGATGAAGCAATGATTCCTTTCAAAGGGCGGCTTGGTTTCAAGCAATACATCAAGAACAAACCAACTAAGTGGGGCATAAAAGCTTTTGTATTGAGTGATGCAACGAATGGGTATATCTATCGTATGCAGATATACACAGGAAAGAATGCAGATTCTGATTCATCAGTTGGTTTATGTTCTCGTGTAGTACTTGATTTGATGTCGGGCTTAGAAAGAGAGGGTTTCGACCTCTACACTGATAATTATTACACCAGTCCTATACTGTACCAGAGTCTGTACAAGAAAGGCATCAATGCCTGTGGTACAATGCGACCGAATCGCAGAGGATTTCCGCCAGAATTAGTACACAAGAGAAAGGATGAAGCACGAGGGTTTTACGACTATCGTTCAAACGGTCCACTGTTAGCTGCAGTTTGGTTCGACCGTAGGTTTATTTATTTCTTATCAACAATGCACAGTGCAGAAAGCAGTACACCAGTCACTGTCAAACGAACGAATCAGGATGGAAGTCGAAATGATGTTCCCTGCCCCCCTCTTCTACCTGACTACCAGCAGTATATGCGAGGGGTCGACAGGGGTGACCAATTGATTGGATGCTACAATGTTGGACGACGCTCGAAAAAGTGGTGGAAAAGGGTGTTTGCACACACACTCGAGTGCTCTATATTGAATGCGTACATCCTAGAGAGACATGCAAAGCCACTCCAACATGCTCTGAGAGGCAGAAACAAGAGAGATTTCCTCCGATTTCGACTTGAACTAGCGGAGCAACTTATCGGAACATTTCGTAGCCGAAAGCGAGCTGGAAGGCGACGTTCTACCGAAAGTGATCGACTCAAGCCACAATTGGGGCATCTGCCAATTCAAGTGGCTAACAAGCTAGAATGTGTTGTTTGCAACACCCGCAGAGCCAAGCTGAAGCTCACTCGATCTCAGCTTCGTCACGAGACTAGGTTCAAGTGTACTCACTGCAATGTTCATTTGTGCATTGACCAGAATCGCCAGTGTTTTCAATAGTATCATACTCTTGTGTGTTATTGGTCTTGAGGTATTGTTATTTCACCCTCATGCATTGTTTTTGTACAACTATTGTTCATAAAATTGTCATTTCACATAATACACTTCATTGAACATTCATTGTATGCAGTAATGAGAATTATAATGAGATTCATTGAGTTGTGGTTGCATAATATTATATCATATTATATAGCATTTTTTTCAGAATCCCTGATGTATGAGGATTTATGTGGTATGTGGTTGCTAAGGGGTTTTGTGTATGGATTCATGACAAATTCAGTGGTTGTGTAGTGGTGTATGCACTCTAACCTCTGGCTCTGACAATTCAGCGGTGAAAGGGTTAAACTAGCACTAAATAATACTAAATTACCTGCCATGGGCTGGTCTTGCTAGTGCCACAATTAAACTTTGATATGACTTAGAGTCGTTCCATTGCCAGCCTCATCCTCCAGAGGGCTCTCCTCCAGCAAGAGTCCTGTACAATGGTGAGAGAGAGAGAGGTATATGTACATGTATGTATGTATAAGAGGAGAGAGGGTACGCATGTGTATGTATATAGTGGCCACTATATATAATGAAAGGCACTGGAGGCCGCGTATCCAGGCTAATCACGCCAAGGCCCGCGACCTGGCGGAGAATAAAATTAAAAAATTAACGAAATTAAAATGTTAATACAATGACGGGAGGGAAGGGTGGGTAAGAATCGACTCCTTCCTTGCACTTCGCTTCTTCTCAGACTTCAACTCCTACTCAGCCTGCTCGCCATCAGGCCTTTAAGTAGTAGGACTTGTGCCGGCGCCCGGCGCATCTAGCCCGACCAGCACAGACAAGACAGATTATGGCCTGCATCGACAGTGCCGCGACAGCCCTGGTAACTTGCTCGTACAAGCCCAGGGGATTGCAAGCTCACGCAAGGGCTGCCATTCGGTAATTCAGCCAGACATAGCTCTTGACAAGCTGGCGCCGTCCCCATTGCGCATGCGCACATTGCGCAGCCCTAGGGCTGCACGGTTCAGTGGAAGGGTCCCATCATTTAATTAACCCGCTTTAAATGCTTGCATTTAAACCTCATTTAATTATGCTTCTATTCCCTTCGCCAAGAATTAAGTCTCCGAGGCCGCCGGCTTGACTGCCGGAGTAACTACTTGCAGGAAGCCCAGGAGCTGGCTGGCCTGGGCCCCCCGCTCTACTAGCGCGACTGCCTACCGGAAGTCCCGGCCAATCTTGCACTAGCAGCTGAGGGGCCGCCTCCTCTTGTGAAAGGCTTGGGGGCCATATGACACCAAGGGGAGGTGCTCCCACTTCCCCTAACCATCCAAGCAACATTTCCCCCAAGCCAGAAAAACATTAATTTTTTTTTTCAAGGAGACCAGAACACTAAGCAGAAAAAAAATTGTCCGAAAACCACCACATTGTCGAGCTGGATGCATAGTAGAGCCATACAATGCAAGCAGGCAGCCTATACATCAATTTTGACCAAAGTGGGTAATGGTCGTCACGTTGATGTGCGCGCGTGGCCCCACCCCTCACGTAGCGCGTGGGCGGAAAACATTGCAAGTGCATGGCTTCCTATACAAACATATGGGGAAACTTCAAAGGGCCATAACTTTAATTGTAAGGTGTGAATCAAAATTTCCCGCCATCAAAATTCTAGTTTTGACCCATTCTGCGTGCCCATGTAAAAATTATCCCCCCAAGTGCTCCCAAACCCCCCATGAATTAGATTATTTATTTATTTAATTATTTAAATTTGCTTTTTTTTTCTACTTAGTGTTTAATTTTTTTGTTTTTATCATTATTGAGTATTAACGCAAGACACTTTTCACATCCCCCCGGAATGACTGCCAGTTAACCCAATCCTAAAATTAGATCTAATTAGCTAAGACTTTAGTGTAGTACGCCAACTCTTTCTTGCCTTGGAATTCTTACATATCGTTGGTAAGCATCGCTCTCCCAGCGACCTAACGTCTTAATCATGCTGTCCTCCATTCCTCTTGATGCCGCTGTTGTCGCTGCTCCAATCCTGAAACTGTGTCCGTTGAAATCTGACGCTTCAAGGCCCGCTGCCTCCAATGCCCTTCTCACCGCTGCGACAAAATTCTCCCGAGTTAAAAATAGACCACTCTTCCATATAAAGAGAGGTCCCGCCGTCTTACCCCTCACCACCAGATAACTCAATACGGCGGAAAGGGGGCACAGAGGAAACTGCTCCGATTTCCCCAAGACAATTGTCACTCCCCGTCTCAGCTGATCCGTCTTGGACTGCTTCAACCGAACAAAGAGCATGCTGGGAGCAGATGAACAATCCACTGATACATCTGCTAGCGAGAGATGGATCTCTTTATCGAACGAGGTACCCGAAGGTGAAGTAAATTCCCCCACTCTCAAGAATCCGAAGAACGCTAGGCAGGTTGCAGCCCACAACATTTTTGCATCCCGGATGATTGGAAGTTTCTTCCAAACTCCAAATAGCCTCTTAAGGATGCCAGGGGTTAATGGTTGTCGAACTCGGACCTGTCTGACAGCCTGATTGTGTGCTTCCTCCTTCCGAATCCCCTTCAACACATATTCCAATCGTGACATCTGGGAAATGTGTGGATCCCCACAGCCACAGGAAATCTGATGGTATCTAATCGCCGATAGGTAGGTACGAATTGACGCATAGGATAAATTTTCCTTCGCCAGTGTTGCCACAAATCCTGACATCAAGTCCTCTGAAGTGGGGAGAGGAGCCTTCCCAACTCTCGCACAGTAAGCTGTATATCTCTTAACTCCCGCTGCATACGTCTTAGTGGTTGACTGCGCTAGCCCTTTAGAGAAAAAATGATCCGCCGCTGTTTGAGACTTCAACCATTCTAGATAACCACATTATCATAATAATCGCATCTATTAATTACAGATGAAGAGAGAACAATCGATAATTAACAATCGAACCCTTATATATGCACATGAAAACAGGAAATAGCTAGCACTATAGCCAATTTGAGTTAGATCATGGTCCGCAACTCAAGAGAGGCACATCTGAAAAGCCTCCGACCACTCCGCAGATAGCCAGTTTGGTTGACGACTTATTAACACATCCAGTAGCTCTGGAGGAATTGCGGAAGGTGATGCCTCTGCAAACGGCACTGCTTGATGGAAGCCTGGCACTTTGCCTCTTGACAATGCATCAGCAGCTACGTTTAAGTGCCCGGGCAGATGTTCTGCAGTCAAACTGATAGCATGTTTCGCACAGATGAAAAATAAACATCTTAGCAGATGAGTGGCAATTGGGTGCCGGCTGGTATGCTTGTTGATCATTACCACTACTGCAGCATTATCACACCGACACCGAACATGAAGACCTCTCATTTGATGGCCCCATAAAGTGCAGGATATGACGATGGGCAACAGTTCCCTTACTGCGATAGGGACATTTGTCCACGAAGGACATGCTACCCACGAGATATTGAACCAACACCGGTGAAAATAGGCTCCGCATCCCCAAGATCCAGACGCATCCGAGGTTAGCCAAGCATCTACTGGTCGACGACAGAGAGCAGAAATTATCGATACTCCGTTCCATAACCCAATGAAGGTAGCCCACCAACACAGATCAGCTCTGAACTCTGTATTCAGCCGCAAGGGGGCATCTAGGTGAATTTGTCGTTTCGAAAGATCGATCATTCTTCGGAGAAATATCCGACCTGGTTTCACTACAGCACCCGCATGCTGCAGGCTATGTGACAAGAGTTCCCGTTTTGTGCATGACCTTCTGGAGATCCAGGCCCGAAGGAGGGACTTTAGGTGATGCAGCTTTTCCTCGGGTAGCCTTATCTCCATTGCAGCTGTATCTATGACAAAGCCCAGGAACTCCAACACCGTGCTTGGGCCAACAACCTTCTCTGACATGACTGGAAAGCCGAGCACCTCACAAGTGTGAAGTGCTAGATCCAAACTTCTTGTGCAGGTATCTGCATTTGGTCTGCCCCCAAACAAGAAATCATCCAGATAGTGAATTACGAATTCAACGAATAATTCACCCTCATTAGCAATTATCCATTCCAGTGCGTCAGCCGCAGCGTTAAAGATCTTGGGTGCTGAGCGCAACCCAAACGGTAGGCAGGTATCCACAAAGAGCTTTCCTCGCCACCGCATACCAAGCAGATGCCGATCTTCTGGATGTATCGGGATATTCCGGTAAGCGGACTTAATGTCCAATTTTGCCAGAAGAGCGCCCTGACCAGCCTTCATAACGAAGGAAGCAGCATCCTCCACCGACACATAAGAGAGTGAACACAGAAGTGGACTTATGTAGTCGTTGACACTCCTCTCCGAAGGAGACGACAGATCCACTATCAAACGCCATCTTCCTGGCTGACGTTTCTTGGGGATAGCCCCAAATCTAGATACATGAATCCCGCATGCCACTGAGTCAGGTACTTCCACTACTCGATTATTCTCCACCTCATCCCGAAGATACTTATCAATGACCTCTGGGTGGAGGGTAGCTGACGGCATGTTAGTTGATACAGATTGCAATTTCTGGGCTGAAGCACTACATCCGATACGAAAGCCACCGTGCAGGCCCCGAATCAAGTAGTCTACAAATTGTCTATCCGGATGTTTGTTTAGAAGCAACTCCCACATGGCAGGCTTCAATGGAGACACTATACGCCTACACTTGTCTGGCAGATTCGCCTCATAAGAAATCGCTGCTTCCAAAGATAGCAAGTCATCTGTGTAGCAATAGCGTCCACACACGATATTCCCAACTGCAGAAATATAAGAATTCGCAATAGCTAATGAATAGCTAGCATGCATGCAGGCATGCCCCAGCTAACGAACATAACGATCAGAACAGAAATACACTTCAAGAACGGTGTATTATAGCTATTAACATGACATAACACAAGTTACAGTTGCATCTTATGCATGAATAGCTACTGCTAGAGTTCCAGTCCTAAGTATAGGGCTGCACTAGTGCTGGGAGCTGTGTACAAACGTAGCCCTGCACTCGATCATCTTATGATCGCCACCACACCGGATGCATTTGTGCTCTCTGTCACACGGCTTCGGATGCCGAAAGCACTGGCCCTCATTGTAGGAGAAGCAGACCGATTTTGTGGAGGCTGAAGTCCCCCCCGACCACGGAGTGCCCTCACGACGAAATCGTTTCTTTGCCGGTCCCGACTGCCGCACATTGTCTGAAGGACGGCTGCGCACTGGCTCCTGTTGAGGTTCTAAGGCCGACAGAGCACACTCAGATTTGGAGTGATCCGAGCCCATGCATTTAGGGCAGGTTGACGCCTCCACCCGCTGACTGAGAAAGGAGAGCGAGTAAAACATAGAGTGTAGCAGTGACCAGTTAGAGCTGGGCTCCTTCTCCACACGTTCTCTGAACATGCGATCGTAGCTGAGCCAACCCTTACAGCCAAAACGTAAAGCTTCCATCAGAATGGTCGAGTGATAGGCCAGTAACTCTTGGCCCTTCGCCGGATACTTTTTGGCCACGATTGCTGCAAATGTGTTAAAGCACACCGACCACGCAATCAGACCCTTCCAATCCTCAGAGAGCTCTCGTTTCTTAGGAGACTTGAGAGTGGCACATGATGGCACCCCCCTTGATTCAGCAGAGCGGCGAGCCAGTTCTAGATTGTCTGGGAGCAACTCGGACATATTTATGAACTCCCACTTTTGAATCTTGTTCACCACCTTCACAGGAATCAGCGGGAATCCATGACCGAGAGAGAATCCCTGGCCCGACACGCTGTCGGTGGACGCCGAAGCTGACAGCTTCACTGACTCTGGTAGAGGGACTCTGGAGATCAAGGAGCTAGATAGATCCGTGCCATGCCCGCCGGCTAACGGGTCCTCTCCAGTAGATCCACCCGCGGCTGCGAGGCCCAAGGAGGCCACATCGCCTGCCGACGGCATCTCACCCAGCGGGGACGCCCCTGCAAGGCAAGAGAGAAACAGCGAAATTATCCGCTGAATAGATAGCACGCCCACTTTTATATACTATTTCTGACTCCAAACTAATCAAATGCCATTGTATGTACGGCTCTGCATGGCCTCACCATCATCCTGAGCTGAAGCTGAAACTGTCGTGACAGACGTGGATGAAGTGGAGACGGCCGCCGCCAACTGACGCACCACTGCAGGGTCTGAGAGAGCCTCGAGGACTGCAGCACGCATAGCTCCAGAATCGAGGGATGCACCAGCCCCGGCACCACCGCCGGCACCATCGCCTCCCCCAGCGTCAGCTCCACCACCGGCTCCAGAGTTACTCTCCTCGTTATCGGTACGCGCCGTCCCATCTTCTCCACCGGTTTCCACTCGCGGAGGGTCCTCCGGAGGCGTAGGAGGCGGAGGAGGAGGTTGTTCAGGCTGCCCACTTTCGGCATCAGCTGCGGGTCTCCCCCGGGCTCTCCTTGACGACATCAGAGACGAAGCACAATATTTCCCTTCTGAAATAGAAGTATAAGAATCGACTCCTTCCTTGCACTTCGCTTCTTCTCAGACTTCAACTCCTAGAGAGAGAGAGAGAGAGAGAGAGAGAGAGAGAGAGAGAGAGAGAGAGAGAGAGAGAGAGAGAGAGAGAGAGAGAGAGAGAGAGAGAGAGAGAGAGAGAGAGAGAGAGGTGTATGTATGTATAAGAGGAGAGAGGGTACGCATGTGTATGTATATAGTGGCCACTATATATAATGAAAGGCACTGGAGTGCAGAACCCTTGCCGCTATACCTATAATATTATATTAGTTAGACACTGTTTAGGAGGTTTCTACGTGAATTAGAAGACCGAAGGGCTCTGTGTAGAATCCCGAGTGAAGCGAGGGCTCTACTGAGCCCTGAGATCTTCTAAATCACGTAGAAACTGACTAAGCAGTGTCTAACATGTTTAGATCATAGCAACAATGCCCAAAAGCTAGATACATAAACTGCTGCCTATAGCAACAACCCTAACCATAGGCAAGAAAATTTACATGATTTTCTACAGAGCTTTACATGATTTTCTTCAGAGCTTACATGATTTTCTATGAAGGATAGATACTTCAGTTTAACCAATCAGCTCACAGTATTTGTTACAAGTAGGATCTAAAGTATCATGGTGGTTTATTATAGATGATTAGTATATTCTCCTTCTTGTAGAATGTTATACAATATTTTTACATAATAATATTATAGCCTAATATAATAGCATATAATATGGTCAAAATCATGTTATCCTTTAGAGCAATGGTGTTATTTGCATCCAGCACTGATGAAAAATCAAGCTCATCTCTGTGGGCAAAGACATAGTAGACGGCATCAAATGTAAGTGTACATACTTGTGAATATGCTAGAGCATCTCTAAGGGGAAGGTATCGAACTATTTCGATGTGAATGTCAAGTGGGAGGTGATCCATAGTAGAGGTAAACAGATGTGATGTATAGAGATCGATGTTTGAGCAAATACAGAAATTTGGGTGATTATGAACCTATAAAATAAATAGTACATAAGAGATATTAAGAGATGAGAGATTGTCATTGTGGCATGACATTGGCATGACATAGCTATTACGTTGATAACTGGAAATATTTTTTACTTGTGGATGTACCGATACATGCAGGAAAGTTGATAATGTTGGCGTAAATAATAATATAATATCGACACAATAAAGATTATTAAAACTCCCTTTTTGTCAAAGAGGTGATAGCTAGGTAGCTATTTACAGTATAGCTAGCTAACAGAACTTGTAGATTGGCAACAATTAGTCCTTGGTCCCTGATTGAGAATCACAATAATATTATTGGGGTACTCAAGATGAGTGTTATCTGACAGATGGATGTTACAGAATGGATCAACCCTACACCAGGATACTGTTCATGAATTGCTGTAAGGGGAGTTACTTATGTACATCAAAGTGAAGGATGTGTAAGCTGATAATGAAATTATGTGAAATGCCTGGAGATGGAGATGGGTCATGATAATCAGGTGGTTTGCATGCAAATTATGCTATGGATTTCTGTGTAGGCACACTAACTTGATAAGAAATGATTAGTGGGAGATTAACTTACTTTAAGATTGCATCCATGGGTACTTATCTTATGACTATCATCTTGTATTGCACCACAATTTGGATAAAAGCAATAATTATTATGGTTTGTGATAAGATAAGTTGATTAGCCACAATGGAGTTAAATAGAGATGATGAAATATAGTTGGGTAGTACAGAATATTATAATGAGAAGACAAGCTATATTACTATGTGTGCATGAGCAAGAGGTCTATATACATTCAATCTTTTTGAGTAAAAATTAACCATGCACTAAATAATAATTTTAGTAGACACATAAGCATTAATTGAGTGCAAGATGTATTCATACCTTGAAGCATAGTTGCATGAGTATATTATGTCATGTATATACCAGTGCATGAACACCCGGGATTCGTGAGTTAACCCCTACAAAATTATGTAGCTAGTAGCTAGTAACAATACTGACTAGAGATTCTGTTAATTTCCCTGAATGTGTAATTATGGTCATATATGCATGCTGCCCGTGTCCATGAGCCACTTAGGTGGGTAGGGAGAGTTTCCATGGAACAAAAGAGCTTTTCAACCTACCACCCCTAGTTCTCAAGGCTAGGCACCTATGTGGCTCTGCCTTTTGCTTAAATTAGGTTTGCCTGAGCAGGCAGTGAGATGGTTTTCCCCTTAGGTTTGGATTGGTAGTAGAAGATAAACCTACTGAATTTTCATGCATGAACTCTTAAGTATAAGGTACCTTAATATTTTGCGAATCCATCCCTTTTACTATATTTAAGTGTAATAGTATGACCAAAAGCTTGTGTATATTATAAAAAGGCGAGAAATGCACATCCATGCAAGGCAGATCTATATAATAATTATAAATTTAATACATAATAATAAGTGTTAATATTGAATTGAATCTGTAGAAAGTGAAGTATTATTTAAGGAGATCGACATGCAGAATAGTACTAGCACAGTTATAATAGCTATTATACACAATGTAGCTGTATAATGCATGGTAATGAGTCTGATTCGTTCACTGTTGCTTTTTATAGGGCTCTGTTTTGTAAGAGGATGATGGCTGCTTCTGTATCATGAAATGGAAAAGATACAAATAGCTATAATATTATAGTAAAGGATAGATAATATTATTGTACTATTATTATAGGACATGCATATACCGAGCGAGTACTGTAGTTCTTGTCCACTTTTGCCCCATTTACACGTAGGCCTTAACTCGGGTCAGGATCCGCGTTAAACTAACTCGCTTATGTGTAAACGCGCTAATCCACTTGTAAACCGAATTAGTTGACCCGGGTTGTAACCCACATCCTGATGTGGGTTAGAAGTGGGTTACGTGCATAGTAGTGGGCTATGAATGTCTTAACTCGGGTCAAGCGCGTGCGTGTAAACGCGATTTAATCTGGTTCAGTTTAAACTCGTTTGGTACGTGTAAACGGGGCTTTTGTGAAGAAAATTTTTACGTCTCTTTTTAGCTATAATAATAATGTGTGCATGTATCATCATCATAAATTTTATATTAAACTTAGTCTATATTATTAAATTTTATCCATAAGTTGTCGTTATGCAGGTGCAAAGCATTAATTAACTAACAATTATACCTTTTGGCTGCAATGTGCTTTTTTGTGCTTGCTTTAAGTTAGTAGTTGTCTGAGGTGTCTGAGTCTGTTGAGTCAGAATTTGATCATCATCCGAGAAATCTGTATACAGATAATTGGTTACGCATATCATAAAAGTCAATGTGGATTAATTATACACTGCAGCTGTAAAAAAATAATGTGACATAACATAATAGTGCACAATGCTATAGTGTGGTATCTTTTTGTAAAGAGGAAGCTCTTGCCATAGAGGAGATGATCAAGCTCTTCAGGTGAAAGGCTTTGAAGAAATGCCCAATCTGGTGGCAGTTGAGGCTGATTATTACTCATCATAGATCTCCCACTGAAGTTTGAAAGAACCTGTGGTGAATTTGGAAGTTGTTAGTAGCTAGGTCACACTTACGATATTTAATTTTGAAAATAATCAGATTCTGATGAGTCACTGTAACGATTATAGCAGCTATTAAAAGAATATAGCTGTAGTTATGTCGACTTTACTCGTTGGACTTAGCTGACTCAATCGTGGCCAGCATTTTATAGAGCTCGAGAAGTGTTGACAGGATATAAACTCGTCATCTTACATAACTTGATACTATTAATATAGGATTATATGATAGATTTCAAGTGCGCATGCGCCAAGTAGAGCATAAATTTGGGTGTACCATGGAGGGACAAGCAGAATTTGGGACAGTCGCAGATCTAGATTTTATAAGAAGAGAAACAAGAAAGAAGGGGATCATACTTCTTATTCATCAAATCAGAGTGATACTTAGTGCATTGAGAATCAGCTATATAGATAGCAAATTTTCTTCAATTTCAGCACTTCCTGAAACATTCACTGTTGCAGTAAAAATGGAGGTACAGTTTGATGGTAAGTATAATATAATATAATGGAAATGCGTATAATAATACTGCTGCATGCGTGGTGCATAACAATTAATAGTATGTCATTAATTTTATTGCAGAAAAGCTATATTATAATTTGCATCCGATTCTGCAGGTATGAGTTCTGACGATGAAGAGTTGCCTAAGATATCATTTGGCTCTTTTAGTAGTCAGAGTCAAGTATGTACTAAGAGGGAGCCTGGTGGATCCAGAACTGGGCCAAGCAACAGTACTAGTGGCAGTGATATGCAGGCTCGACCTACTGACCCCAGGCTTGCCAGCAACGCGTACCGCAGCCGACCACAACATACTAAAAGCAGACGTCAGGCTATTAGTAACGGTGAAACAAGCGGTGGTGCTGCAATAAATGGTAGGGAACATAAGAAAAGCAATGTTGGACGAGGACCCATTCGCCATCGTGGGATGCCCATGCCGGACTGAATGGAAACTCAGTGTATAATGTGGTACGTAACCATGTAGCTATCCATAGGTGTGTATATGTAACAATATAGTTCCAAATTGTTAGAGCGTGGTGATGTTGGAGTATAGTTGTAGCAATAATATATAGCCAATGGTGCTAACTTGATAATATTATAATTCCTCATACAGAAATTTGAAATCCGCTCCAAGACGGTGAAAATATTTTCTTGGCTCGGCTACAGATGCTACTGGTGATGAGAGTGACGAAGATGCAGATGATGATGGTCAGCAGCATTCTCAGGCTGAAAATGGTGGGTCAGTGGCAGCACTATCTGACGAAGGAGTCTGTGGCATCCATTGAATCTGCACAAGCACACAATAATGGACCTTCTCATGAGCCTATAGTTAGCTACCAATCAAATAACTCATGGTATCCGATCATTAGCTACAAGTGTTGAGTTACTGTTCCACATGGCCATGAACCATTCTTGATTTCGAATTCATCTTGTATCAGTTTATCTTGATAATATTGTTGAATTTCGAGTACTTTAATAAATATCCGTTCATTGAAGTGTGGGTGATATATGTCCGGCTGTTCGTAGTCACGTGACGGCGTTCTTTAATTGATTTGAACCTTTTCTTCTTGGGTCACGGTTGCTGTCAGTAAACTACCGTATAGCCGGAAAATTTGGCGGGGAATTAAATTTGGCGGTTTGGCGGTCTATTATTACAACTGCCAAATTAAAATCCGCCAAAATTTCCTACTTGCATATATACATATGGCGATCCCGTACCGAACCGCCAAATTTAAATCTGCCAATATTCTTTCGATAGCGATTTTGGGCTCAACCGCCAAATTTAATGCCCGCCAATATTTCCGGCTATACGGTATCAATTAACTTATACATTGCAACTGTCTCAGTATCCGTCCAGTCCAGCACGATGTATGCAGACTATATCTCCTGGTTAGCCTTGTTTCTAGGGCAACTGTGAGTATTTATCAGCCATAAATACTTCCCATGGGCAAAAGGATATTATGGCTCATAATATACTTCCCTCAGGGTGCCACTTCAACCAATCACAGCAGAGGTCTTGCATAGCAACAGAATGTAAAAATGATGGAAACAACTCAGGATCCGATTGATAGCTAGCAAATCAGTGAATTATATGATTGTTAGAATCAGGTGGGAAGGAAGTTCAATTTTTACAGTTATTAATATTATATGCATCATCTCTTATTAAATTAGCACATAATTATTATTATATTATAGCTACTTTTCAATGATATATATGAGAGACATGAAAAATGAATGAAATGGGAATTTTGAAGAGATATTAGCATCATAACTGAATTAAGAGGATCAAAATAAATTTGGCAGAAAATTTGCTTTTAAATTAGCATCACAATACATTGTATATAATTAAAGTGATGGTATATGACATATAATAATAGGTCTATTATAATGAAGCTGCAGTGAAAACAACTAAAGTATAATGAAAGCTAGTCTAAAGGAAGCTATATAGTAGACAGGTATATATAAATTCAAGTTCAATGTTCTTATTCCTGGGAAAGTACATAATAGGGTCATAAAAGTAACATTTAATATAAGCTGGTTATAATATTATTAGTGGGCACTTACTGCTTTGTGATACTGATCACACTATAGGAGGAGCAGTGGAAGCCAGGGGATGAATTGTTTACTATAAAAAAGATGGGATGCACCAAAGACTCTACCAGATGCAGCCTGGCATGGGTCTTACCTTACCAAAACATCCATTATAGATTAGTGGCCACATTTGGTGGAACTCCCTTGTTTTTATTGGCAGACAGAATGATGCAAGGTGTACATAAACACATGTCAATAGTAATAAACATTGGACAATATTAAATGACATGATAGTGATAATTTTTAGCAGCTGTTATACAACCAAACAAGCATAAAAGCATGTGTCCTGGTACATAAAATTAATTATTGTGTATATATGGGCAATGTGCATGATTGTATTAATTATTCCTGTCAATGGATAGACTAAGACCAAATATATTATTTAAACTTGATGGATAAAAGCCTGCACTGACAATGCAACTTTCCCTATATAGAATTATTTCCACATACTACAATAAACCACATAATTGTTAAGGTTCCTGCATACATGTGTGCACCTTATGGCCTTGTGTGTGCAATATAGTTTATTGTAGTCTTGTGCCCAGCCCCCTTTCACGCACGTGGAGAGAAGGGGTCTGGCCAAACGTGTATAGGGCCCGTGTCGCCTGTGTAACCTACAGTGCATGCACGCCAATCAGATGCATGGATCAAGTCACATGACTACGCGGGCATGAACGGAATGCACATTAACGATTGTACACGTGCGCGTTCGTACGGAATGTAACCCTTGGTGCCCAATGGAATGTTAATTTATTCGCATTTCTTATTCACGCACACCAGAAATATGTGACGTCATACATTCCTCGGCAACACGGATACATGTTTGGCCAGACCTCTTCTCTTTGTGTGCGTGAAAAGGGGCTGGGCACGACACTAAGTTTATTGTAGGTGTAGCCAAATATTATACTATTATAGTAGAGTGAAAGTGCATGGTTTGAGGAAACTGTTACAGAAACTATTGATTCCTTTGCTTGGAAAAGTACAAGATAATAAAATTATGCCTATATGCAATATTAAATGAATTTTTGTGTTTAGCCTAGTTATAATAATTATTATTACCTATATTCTAGTACAAGTGACCACTAACCAGGCTAAGGACAAAATTCATGTTTAAACTATGAAATGAGCCAGTTCATGGTCCTGTGGGAAGAATCATTTACTATGGGAGGCTATAATGTTATAATCACCAGTGCATACATAGATTATAGTGTGTTCTAAAACGTCTTGCATGGATATCCATGCATGTTCATGTTAAACTTTGAATCAGGCACATTGAGACCATATACAACCCGGGCCAGTGATTATAGATTCTGTATAATGATATGGCTAGTGGCACGTGAATATTACCATCATTACCTCTCATTGAATCAGATGATCAAAGTATCAATTTGAAACAAGAAAGGCTCAAAAGCTATTATGCAATGTATACATAATAATATAGTCCATGCCCTAACCTGGAGGGCATAAAAGATGTCTCTTCTACAATAATTCTCTGTAATACCATGCAGCAACATGCACCACCAGTAGGTACCACTACAAAAAGAACCCTAGCTAGCTTACTACAGTCTGTCTCTGTCACTACTAAAATAACATTTACACATGCATACATAATAATATAATTAACTTATACAGATTAGTGAAACCAGAGGGACTGAAGATGGAAGGAGAGACATGGATAGTCCACCCATGCATACATACAAGATAAGGAAAGGAATCTTTAAGCTGGTTAGTGGGCACTTACCTCTTTGTGATAAGGATCATAGGAGGAGCAGTGGAAACCAAGGGATGAACTGTTTACTATAAGGAAACTGCACCAAAGACTCCATCCATGGCATGGGTCTTCAGACATATACAGTAATTATTAATACCGTATTGTCTCTAATTTAACGGACATCTCTAATTATCCGGACACCATTTCGAATTATTTTTTTATCTCTAAATACACCGGACAGTCAATGAAGTTTGAGTTTTTGTTGTTCTAATTATCCGGACATCGTTGGACAGCTTGCGCTAGCGTGGTACTGATCGAGCAAAATTTGCAATGGACAGCTGCTTCGTTGATGGTGCCATATATCTCCACTGACTGGAGCAACAAGTGCTCTATCATGGACAGCTCAATCATGCTGTAACTGGAGAAGCTTGACATAAACACACACGATATAAAGAGCCCGGGCCACACTGCTTCGGTTTATGGTGTATGGAGGAAGCTAAATGTGTACAATGCACATATAAAGATAGTGGCCTAAACATAATAGCAGCTGACACTTGTATGAGCTTCCTTGACCCTTATACTAGACAGTGTGACTATAAGCACCATGTTACAATGAGCACATCAACATGACTGCCAGTTTTCGAGAAAGACAGAATGAGAGCTCTGTAGAGCACATACTCCATGTGCACAATTAGTAGCCTAGTGTGTGCTCTTGCATTCACTTGTAAACATGTACGCGTCATATAATAATATGTAGATGTGCAGTACGCGGTTGAAACAGCACAAGGCACACCTGATGTGATTTTACAGTTTGTCAACATTATGAGGTGAAACAAACGTCAGCTTTTGACATTTTTGATGAATATAATATACTCACCACTCGCTAAGATTGCCTCTATGCTGATATCTGGTAATTTTTTTAGAACTGAGAGGGAAACATAAGTCCGATGGGAAAACTAGAACCATCAACGACTCATCATGCCACCCGAGCTTCAGGCAGCTGACTTCGAGGAGAAAGAGAGAAAATGCCAAGCCACCCGATTACTTTACTATGCACATGGGGGTAATACCATAGTGCCCCAGGCAAGTGCCCATGACACTATAATAATATTGTACTGATAGAGTACATGTACTGTAGAGCAGATCATATTTAGAGCAGCATGATACAACTTGATATTACGTTTCACTCATAAAAAATTTTGCTCGGTAACCTATACCTGTACCTACTGCTCTAATAATAATCAGCTTTGAACAGGCAACAAACAACTGCACCAAGTGCCCAACACAAACAAGTATTGAGATGATACAGAGAGAGAGAACGCAGCCATAACATACGTGTAGTATAGACTGGGATAGAGAACACAAGAGAGAAACATATCTCAAATGTGAAAACCAGAAGCCATCAACGACTCATCACGCCACCTGAGGGTGGGAGCTTCAGGCAACTGACTTCAACAAGGAGAGATACATGTACATCTAGATATTATGGCAGAGCGGAGAACAACCCTGTTTGCTGACATGGCATTTGTGTACTTCCTTATAAGGTACCGTAAAAAATCAGTCAGCTGGTTTGGCAGTGTCACTACAAGCATACAGACTGAGAAGAAATAATATAATAATGGTAATAGTATATACTACTAGCATTGAGATGAGCAAGAGAGAGAGAGAGAGAGAGAGAGAGAGAGAGAGAGAGAGAGAGAGAGAGAGAGAGAGAGAGAGAGAGAGAGAGAGAGAGAGAGAGAGAGAGAGAGAGAAGGGGAGAGGGGGAGAGAGAGAAGATAGATATCATATCCCAGAGAGAGAGAAACATAAGAGAGAGGTTGGATTGGTAATCAATACATGTGGCCACACCTGGGTATACTATAATACAACAAAATACTAGGTAGAGTTTCACACTGATTTACACTTCCAGGGGACATCCTTTTTTTTTTCAAAAACATAGTTAGGAATGTCCATGCAGTGTTTGTGGTACCAGGTATTACATCACACTCGGCCATTAAATTTTTATCACCGATTTCCTTGGGCAAGCGGCAGGAGCAGTGAAGGCCCACTGACTGGGTGTGCCTGACACCAACAGTCCTGCGCTCACAGACCGCTGGGAAGCGAGAGAGGCGACATTTCTCCAAGCACTCTGCCAAGTGCTGCCTCATAGACCTGTGATTGTACTTGATTTGCATGGGTCATTCATTACCACTGCAAATGCTAAGGCAAGGACTCCACAATCGGAACCATTTGACTGCCTTCCAACATCCATCATTCTCACTAAAAGCTGTTTAGCAGGACAGACCACAAGGCTGGCAATCAATTTGACCGTCCCACTGGAAACACTGGAGTACATGCTGTCGTACACATTGACCACTCCATCGTCACATCCAACGTTGGAAATAGTACACCAGTGACAGCCTCCAACAAAGATGATCTGCACAAATTCTCCTCTGAGGATTTGGAACGACAGACTCCTGTGAACTACCGAATCTTGCAGGCCGGCTATGTTTGGGAATTCCTGCAAGATGAGCAACTGACCGGCCCTAATGACTGTGTCTGAGAGCCAACCATCAGATGAAACAATTTCCTGTTTCTTATCTATGTGTAAGGTGTACAGTGGAGTGGACACCCAGGTGTTGCTTACAACTGCAGAACCATCGGGTGAAGGCACGGCTGTGGGATCGTCAGTCAGGTCAACAACATGCTCAACAACAGTCTTGGCTAGGCCACAGTTACACACTTTGAGATTTGCAGAATCATTTGCTACATCTCGTAGTGAGGTCCTTCCTGCAGTTCGCTAGTTGTCTACTGAAATGGATAGATCACCGCTAATAGCTGTCAACTGCCCCTTTGCATAGCCAGTCGTGAGAACTCCTTTGTGACAACATAGTAGGCATTGATCACCAAACACTTGCACAACGCAGTAAGGAAGGTGACATTTGCCCAATTTGCTATCATGCAAATTCACGCAGTCACCCACCTTGAAGTTGGGCCTAGGCTTTTTCGCTAGGGGAGGCTTCTCACCACCTGGCTTTTCTCTCTTTCCTCGATGAGTGGACCTCGTATCGATAGGCTTGCTTGCTTTAGGCGGTTTGGATTTCACACAATCATTATTCTTGCCATTCTTGTTAGAGTCAGCAGAAGACGCCTTGGGAAACAATGTGCACCCAACATAACGATTTTGTGAGTTTGAGGGGCAATCCCTCTTGTGTGCTCGTCCGAGCGCTCCGCACACGCAGATACCACTTATTACGTCATCTTCAAAACACCAACTAGTGTCACCAGTTGGGGTAGGTACACTTTTTTCCAAAGAAATGCTTCTGACAGGGTATCCTCAGAATAGGAAATGACATCATTATTGTCAGATACTCTGTCATCCACAGAAACACCACTTCTCTGATTTTTTACGTTCAAAGGACATTCATGGTATGTAGGTGAGTGGTGGACCCACACATGCACGTCCCTCCAGTTGTATGCTTCTTTTGTCCTTTTCATTTGAGTTCTGTCACTGTCGTCACTGCCATAGGTATCATGGCCATGCTTCTTTGACCACAGCTTGCGACACTGTGCATCCACTGTTCGCTCACTTTTCAACCGTATTTGCCTCCGCTTGGAGGAATCGGTCTTTTCCTGATCTAAGTACATCTTTCTCTGTCAATTGAATGTCTCCAGAGCAGCCTGAACACCACCAAACACAGGTAGCTTCAGCTCAACCACCCAATGATATGTGACCCGCTCCAGGAAAAGGGACCGTTCGCAATTTTTTGTCAATATCGCGTTTTTGGTATGGATCGTTAGCGCTACAAGCGTAGAGTACAATGGTGCAAGTTTGGAGTTCTAATATTACTCAGGGGCCGTGTTATGGCCGTTTCTAATTGACCGGGTCGCGTCGCCCGTTGCCAAGGATATCGATAGAAACAGGCGTTTAGTTTATTTCCTGTTTATTCCGTGTACGTTATGTGCACGTACGTGATGTTCGATGACGTCAGGTGAATAATTGATTTACCGGGCCAAGCCAGAGAGGGGTCGCGCGCGCCTTGCAGAAAGAACAAAGGAGGTCGAAAAGGATCCTAGGAGGCGAGGAAGACGCTCTCTCTGTGCCACGTAGGCAAAAGGAGAAGGTAAGTACTCTCTTTAGTAGTCTACTACAGTATGAACCCAGTACAGTAGCTGTTATTCATGAACTGGTGTTGCCTACTGAAGGGTTTGGGTTTGGGTTTGGGTTTGACAACACTGGCAAGATCAGCTAGCCCCCCAATCTTCGTACGTCGATATCTGCATGTGGTATACATTGTACATGTATGTATGTCTCTATCACTTAGTTGTAGTACAGTATGTGATTGTATTACCTCTTCTTCATTAGGCCAAAGCACCAATCAGGGGAGAACTTCGTATGGCCGGTGATCATGAAGGAGAGGGTGATGTTTTGGTGGAGTCCGGTGAGCACGCGCCACAGCAGGTATCCTACCATGGCGTTATTCTTATTTTGACCCCCACAGTTGTCAGCGTGGAGGTGGACGTCCTGCTCTCCAAGCCCATGTACTTCGAAGAAGTGATGGAGCATGCTGATGATGGTGTTTGCTCCCTTGCCAGTATCAACTGACTCGTCAATAAGATAATTGACTTGACGCGGGATAGCCTCACAGCATACTCCAAAGATGGCACACTTTGTTGGGGTAAGGAAGTACATGGGCCCTGGCTGTTGGGGGTCATTTGGGTAGAATACCTGCTGGGCCATGTCGAAGGAGTAGTGAGCTGTGATGAGCCTTGAGCTGGGTTGTGACTTGCACGCAGGTTGGGGAGGACTAAAGACACAGTCAGAAGAGAAGAACTGCCAGATGGACTGTTTGGCAGTATCAATGACCGTCTTGTATAAGGAGCGCTCTTTGGTGACCTCTTCTAAGTGTTGCTCGGCTTGATGAATGGCCTGAAATGATGTCACAATCTCACGTAAATTATATTTCTCTCTTTCTGTCACACATCCCTTTTGCATGCACAAAAGCATGTGGAAAGAGCATTTGCACACATACGACATGTACATGCACAGAATAGTTGCTACAATACATGTACATGTACATGCACGCCACACACAAGCATTCATACAAGCATTCAGTATGCACACCATTGTTTTCTCTTCTATAGAGCGGTTGGAGTACTTTGCAAGAGCAGCACCATTTTGTTGACAGAGCCAGCAGAGGTCGGTCATCGGCTTCATGACAACAATGTATGGCAAAAGTTGCCTCCACAACCCTGTGAAGGTGGAATAGCCCACAGGTCTCATGGAACTCGCTGTCGCAGACTCCTGGTAGAGCTCCCACACCTTGTGCTTGGTTGTGCTGCTGGGGAGAAGCTGGACGTCAGCACTCTTATACCCGGGAACTCGTCCGGGAAGTACCATTACGTTTGCGTCTGTATGAGAGCAAGGTAAATTCTTGCCTAATGATTGCTATAGAGTTTGATACCTGTGTAGTTTAAGATGTATTGAACTACATCCTTGACCTCTTGCAGTGAGAGTGTCTTCTTGGGTTTCCTCCCCTTGTTGCCATGCACTCTTGCTGCTGGTCCGTTGCGCAAGTAGCTCGCCTTTATGTGCTTGAAGCGCTTGATTCCGATGGTGTGCAGGAATAGAAAGGTTGGCTGACACACACGGAGGCCTGCATGAAGGAATTTCATGGGTGTGTGCACCTCTATCTTTTCTGCAGGACTAGCGCTGGGACTGGGGGCTGAGGGGGAGGGGGAACAGTGAGCCATGATCTGCCCCATCACCATCAAGTCAAGCTCATCTTTAGTCATCTCGCTGAGAGCTCCACGGACAGCGAGGTAATGGTCTTCCGAGAACTGCTTGCAGCAAGGGGACTTGTGGGGACCAAACACGCACGTGCAGCCATGATCTGCGAACGTCTTCACCAGCTCCTCCTCATCAGTATCGATGGATCGCATGGTTACTGACACATCGCAAATGTTGGTGAGGGAACCACTCTCAAGACTTCGCGGAGACGATCTCTTCAGCTGACGGAGGATTACTCTCCTCCAGCTCATCTATCTCCTCGAGGGGGTCCTCCTCCACACCATCCATGCCCTCATCGCTAGCCACTAATGTATTGTTGTTATAATTATTGTTAAATCCTGATATTAGTGTATGATGTAGTATGTATTATTCTTTGTGGTGGTAGTGGTGTAATAATGTATTTTTAAGTGGGTACTTGGGTGGGGTTTTACCTGGAGGGTCGTCATCGTCGAGGTAATCGTCCAGCAAGTCGAGTAGGCCGTCCGTGTTGGTGGAGAGAAGGTCCGCGTCTTCACCTAAGCGGTTGAGTGCCCTGGCGATTCTGTCCTCCATTGCATGCAGTACTGCTAATAGTATGCAGCCGCATCAAGATCGATAACTACTTTGGCGGGAATCGGCTTATCACTCGCCGATCTTATAATACAGTTGCCCGTATATTTATGCAAGTAAGTGAACTGTTCATCTTATTTTTATTTTTTTACATACTTATAATTGCTTAGAATACAAGCAAATCATACCAAAATGAAGAGAAATGAATATAGATTCATATGGTGTAAAAAAAAAATTATAAAAATACTTGATTCGGCCCTTCTCGGGCTCGTACTGCAATTTGATTTATTCTCGCGAACGGTCCCTTTTCCTGGAGCGGGTCACATATTGTGGCCCATGCTTCTCATACATGTATGTCATGTTGGATTGCAGCAGAGCCAGCTTGGTTTAAACCACATAATGTAGCCTCTCGAGGAAGATGTGCTTTGGTCTGAAGCGAATGAACACATTGTGGGAGGCCTCCAACCAATTGGAATGCCCCCTTTTAAGAATGGGGTGAACCAGCTGTTCAGCCATTTCTGCTCTCTCCTGGCATTCAATTTCGTAAGCCAGAGTGGAAAGGACATGTCAGTGCATGCCTTGTGTGATAGTCTGTTCCTTCGCACTTTAGATCCTCTCCATCCTCACAATCGCCACAGCTGCATACTCGAAGTTGGTGAAAATCACACCTACCAAACCCCCAATCGTGCTTGTCGTGGGCATGTCTGGCCAATCCTTCCATCCTGGTTGCAAACTCTTCGGCAGATTCACTCATCGACAAAGTTAGCGAAAAGTAGTTTCTAGCCTTTTCAATGAACGCCTTGGAGAAGCAACCACATCCCTGTTTGTGCCTTGAGCAATGACAGACCACATCGCCAACAGAGGGAAGTGTCTTTATACTTTCTTATTAAATCAACAGTGAAGGACTTAATTTTCTGCAGCTTTTCCAGCTGCTTCTTGTGGGCCCCACCGGCATGCCCACCACAGATCATGATCTCTGCATTGGGAAAGTGGTCTGTCACTGCCTTAGCAGAGGAGTCGGCATCTTGCCACTGAATGGCAAATGTTCATTCCTTCGTCCTTGGCTTTTTTGAAAGTAAGGCGTGTGGCATAGCCTTCGGCACCCTTGGAGGTCCCCTCAGGGGCGTAGCCAGGAATTTAGGTAAGGGGGTGCTGGACTAAGCACGCGAAGCGCGCGCAAAAATTTTAAGCCACGCCCACTCGTTAACGGTAAGGTCAAAGTTCAAATTGTCACAAAGAACGCGTTCTGAACGTAGCTATAGCGAGCTAGTTCAAGATTTTCGGCCAAATCTTGGAATAAGATAAGTGTCTATCTTCTAAGCTATATTTTTTTGTAGTAGATGACTGTTTGGAGTAGCTAAGTGAGTGCTGGATGAGGCTGTTCTATGGACCATCATGTGCCAACTAATCCAACTTAGCAGAAGGGGGTGCTCGAGCCCCCTGAGCCCCCACCTGGCTACGCCACTGCCCCTGGTAGAGCTCTTCTTCAATTATGTCATCTCTGCCTTTCTGATAGAGATGCTTGCGGTAAAGAAGAGCTCCATTGTAGTATTTCAAATGCTGAAAGTAGCATTCTTGCTGTGATGACCACGTGTCATCCACGTGCCATCAGCGGACGTGACGGCACGACTCCATGAACCCAGTTCATTTTGGTCCATGCATTGCATGTCATCCTTTGCATCACTGCACATCTTATCGACCATCTCTTTGACAATAGGGTACATTCTCTTGATAGTCGAGTCAAACATTGGCCAACTAACTCCTTCAATCCCAAGTGCATGCTTCAATACCTTGTAATAAGTCACATGCGTGCAACCAGCTATGATAAAAGCCACCTGCACAGCAATACTAATTTCGGTAGCACAGCCAAGTGCACCCTTACAACCAGGTGTGGTCATAGCTGCCAAGTGTCCCGGTTTGGCCGGGACAGTCCCGGTTTTTGGCCCTATGTCCCGGTTGTGTCCCGGTTTACCTGATTTTGCAGCATTGTCCCGGAATCCAGCTCGATTGCACAAATGGAGGTGGCACAAGCATAAACTCAGTATACTATCGAATCACAGTCCGTATATCTCGATGTCTAGTGGGTGTGGCAATACATAGTCGCCCGAAAGTGGGTGTGGTCATCCGAAAGTGGGCGTGGTCAATAAATTTTCGGGCGCGCTTCACGCGCGTTAACTCTATATTATACGTTGTCCCGGTCTCTCCTCTCATAAACTTGCCAACTATGTGTGGTGCAACAACGTATTTGATTCACTTGCTTGATGAACTTGTTCAATTGTTTCAAGTCCATGAAGCAAATACTTGATGGAATAATTGACGTATTTTCTATCCCCTCTCTAACCTTTCTTTGAGGGGTTGGAATGTACAGGGAGCCATCATTACTCTCCACTGTCACGTTGAGACTCAATCTCTACATCACTCTCCACTGTCACATTGACACTATCATTATTTGACGTGGGAGTATCCTAAATGGCAAAGAAAACTTACGGTGATGTGCACGCATACTTCTTTCAATGAACATGTACAATGTCATGTAAGCGAAATGTATCAGCCTCCCAGTCTAGTGTACACCCACCAGGCCTCCCCCACTAGCCAGACTTAACAAAATGGTAAAGCGTCATCACTCCTTGGTCATGTAGTATGTAAAAAGTGGCGGATGTAGGATTTCTAGAAGGGGGGTAGTAATACAGTCTTGTGCGTGAAGTGCACGCAAAATTTTAGAAGCCACGCCCACTTTGGGGCAAAACCACGCCCACTTCGATCGTTTTTGAGACAGCTAACTTTTCATATAAATAGAATGCTGGGTGTGTCACGCTTTATACGGCATAGGCCTAATAGTTATATGCATGCGCAAGCGCTACGAAGGCGGGGTCAGGGGACATATGGATGAAGGTGTATATAGTTGGCAAAAAACGGCATCCAGCAGCGTTGATCTGGGTTGGCTGAGCGGGTGATGGTGGAGTGGTGGTCATGGGTTCGAATCCTGCTAGATTTTTTTTTCTTCCACGTTTGAAAATTTTCTAAGCCTTTTGGCAGGCTAGTTTGCCTGTACTCAAAGCGCTAAATTTTAGACACAGCCTATTATTATACAATCATCTTTATATAGCTACCTGATATCATTACTATAAATCTGACAGCGCCGAGGGTTTAGCATCAATGGTGTTCATTGTTTCAGGCACTTTATTTAGGCGATAGGCATAGAAGTATGTTGAATATTATGGGAGGTTAAGATATAATCACGTGCAAAGCACTTGAAAGTATAGTCCACTAAAAATATATTACCACAGTCACATGTACCTCAAACCATGCCCATTTTTGCACCAACAAGGCTATTGTACTTAAGGTACCATTAAATTGCGTGGGCGTGACGTGGGGAATATGACACCTAAACCACATCAAAGTCATTAGTGAGGTACATGTTGTGTGACCACACCCTTTTAATTGTCCAGGTCTCAGGGGTGTGGCTGCTAGAGCCGGAAGTGTTCATTTAATATCCTCAATGGACCGGAAGCCGAGCCGGAAGGGAGGGGCCAGGCCACGCCCAAAACGGCACCACCCTGTGCCTCAAGGACCACCATTCTCAATTAAGTGCCGACTGGCCACCGGATGTCTACCGGGAGCCCACAATCAATCCCAATTAAAACACAGCTTCCTCAAGGCCAAAACACACACAAACACTTCAAGGCCATTCTGCCACACTGCCCACACAAGAGCTCACCTGATTTCCTGTGTGGGCGGGGTAACAACACGCCATCGCAACCACATCCGCTTCAAACCATTGTCAGCTTCCGTCCAGCTGTACGGTCCCCTCGATCACACCGGCATACAGTGCCTCATTAACTGACACGGCCTCACCTTTGACCTCCTGCCACGCCCACAAAGCCTCCTCGCGGGGTTCAAAGGTCACCACCGCTTCCGGGACACGCCCACCTATCGCCGAGGCCAAGTCCAAGGCGCCGATATCCAAGCACTGGCCCGTGGAGCCACGCCCAATCGGAAGCAATAAAACCTGCATTAACGCACACGCACACACTGCACACAGTGCCAGGAACACGCCCACATTCTGAATTAGGCCTAATTAATTTTTTTTTTGTCGTTGCGGTTAATAGTTAAGAAAGAATGCTTTGATCTTGCTTTGATGTGGGCAATTACTGGTGTTTTCTTCAGGAGCCACTTCCGGTCGCTAATTACACATGCATAATCCTCCCTGGCCGATTCTGGACACGCCCACCTTCGACCAAAAGCACTTGTATGGCCTCTTCGGCCACGCCCCCTCACGATTCGCTAATTGAATTAGCCAACGCTCACACCCATGCAATTTAATGATACCTTAACAGGCAACATAGATGGGAGAAAGAGGTTTCTAGATTTGGCTGCAGAACAAACAGTAAGTCAAGTACAGCAGTCCATTCATGAAATTTCATAGTTAAGCCTATATGTGACCCGCTATGATAAAATCGACCATTTGCAATTTTTTATGAAATTCGCGTTTTGGGTAAGGATCGACGCAGAATTTACAGTAGAGTTCAACGGTCAAAGAGCCAGGCTCTAAAAAGTTTCCTAAGCCGAGTTATGGCCAAAAAATTGTACACGGGTCACCCGTGTCTAAGTTTAAAATTTTTAGAGAAACGGAGCGTTTTACACATACATAGCTCAACGTTCAATGTTTCCGTATACGCTCCGTATCATACCGCGTGGTTAGCAATCTTAATAGATTTGCCGGGAAAAGTTCGAGAAGGGCAATGAAGAAAGAAAGTGGCAAGAACAAACATTCTGAAAGGTACGGTTGTTTGTATTACTGCTTGTTCAACAGTCCTTTGGCTTGGGTGGTACTCAGTTTTCAACGTGAAGCCGTGGGGGGAGGGGGGGATGAAAGTCGATTAATATTTTTGGGACTCGCTCCTAGCGATTTTGTTATTAAAGCTAGAGTGATAGTTTCCTAGTTCTTAGCGCACTAAGTCTGGTTACCGTACTACATGTAGCGCTCGTTCTCTAGAAGCGCCATTATAGTATGATCTCTTGTTGGCAGGTTTGTTGAGCACCCTGGCAGACTCTGAAGAGCCTGGGGTGATCCTTAGTGGTTATCTACTATAACAGCAACAGCAACATACAACAGCAGCAACAACAAAGGTAAAGTGTTGCTGATATAAAAAAAAGGAGGGAGGAGAGAGAGAGAGGGGGTGAGAATAAAAGTGTAAACAAAAATAATTAATTATTTTGTGTTACTAGGGCATGTCCGAGCATTGTGCCCTTGTTGCCGACAAGCTCTACAGAGCTGTGCTCTCTTGGCAGGAGGCTCATCCGTATCAGGCGTGGCGGTAGCTGTGGAGGTGGTGGCAGTGGCTGTGGTAGCAGTGGTACCAGTTGGAAGAGGAGTGGACGAGCTTGGTGGTGGTGGTGGTGCCGGAGATGGGGAGCGAGGAGGAGATAAACCCTCCAGTGGAGTGGATGGCCGAGGGCACGTGACGTCCTTGAAGTTCTCCGGGCAGAACTCTCGTATCTTCTCGTATAGGTACCACTGCCGCTTGCTGGAGAGACCTGCTGGAGGTAGGACAGGAGGCAGTTGATCGGCCTTCGGTGACCACGACTGGACCTTCAGAATTGACTTCTTCACTTCGGTTGACCCAGCTTTTTCCTTCACGAAGATGCAGCCTGGATGTGCTGAGTCAAACCGAAGGTGGTGGAGCTTCTTTATTCCAGGCACTTTTGTGCAGAAGGTCTTGAAGTACTCCTGCCAGTCGTACGTGGTCACCAAAGCATTCCCATCCTCCCGTCCAGTAGGTTGGGCGACGTTCACAGTAGCTGACTCATTCACGACCCCGACCAAGTCCATCAGACCACCGATCTTTGTCCTCCTGTACTTCTTCTTGAGGAGTCCGAAGCACCAGTCGGGGCTGAACTTAGTATGGCCGGGAATCATGAATGAGAGCGTGATCTCCTTGTGTTGGCCAGTCATCACCCTCCAGAGCAGATACTGCACCATGATGGCATTCTTATTCTGCCCACCACAGTTGTCGGCGTGCAGGTGTACTTTCTCCTCGCCCAGCCCGTGGTGTGCGAAGAAGTGGTGGAGCATGCTAACGATGGCGTTGGAGCCCTTCCCCATGTCGACAGCTTCATCAATGAGGTAATTGATTTGTCGGGGACTGGCCTCGCAACATACTCCAAATATTGCACACTTCCGTGGTGTTAAAAAGTACATTGGGCCGGGCTGGAGAGGGTTGTTGGGGTAGAACACCTGCTGCGCCATGTCGAAACTGTAGTGGGCAGAGATGGGTGTCTCGTTTGGTGGTCGCTTGCATGCTGGTGGTGGTGGGGAGAAGTAGGGCACCACCGACAACTTGGCCTTCTCCAGTGCTCCTTGATACACTGACCTCTCCGTCGTCACATCAAGGAGATGGAGCTCAGCTTGTCCGATGGTCTGCATGACATAAACCATGCATTTATATACTTTAATTAATGCCCACCTTGTGATACATTGTTGCATTAGCATGCATGCATTGTCTACTGTGCTTACTGTTGTCTTCTCCACTTCAGGCCGATTCGCAGAACGCATGTTGGCAGTGCTGTTCTGCTGGCATACCCAACACAGATCACTCATCGGCTTCATCACTATCACATTGGGGAGTAGCTGTTGCCAGAGATGAGTGAAGATTGAGTATGCCACAGCCCTCATCAAGGTGGTTGCCGCTGCCTGGATGTACTGCTCCCAGATGGTGTGCTTGGTGGTACTGGAGGGGAGGAGCTTGACATCCGAGTCCTTGTATCCAGGTACTCCCCCAGGCAAAAGCATCGCATTGGAGTCTGGTAAGTTATGAGAAGGAGTAATTATACACACACGAGTGTAGGAGTAGTGCAATCTTGCTCAGTTTCACACTTGCTCTCTCTCTTTTGCATACACACACACACACACGCACGCACACACACACACACACATCTCTACAGCTGTACACATACCAGCATCGTTCATGACAAACTGAACGACGTCCTGGATCTGGTGCAGAGCCAGCCTATCCTTTCTCTTGCTCTTCCCTGTGTTGCCATGGACGTGAGGTAGCACTCCATTTGCCATGAAGCTGGCCTTGATCGCCTTAAAGCGCCCATAGCCCATGGTATGGAGGAACAGGAAGGTCTTCTGGCAGATCCGTGCGCCATTATGGTGGAAAATGGTGAAAGATCTGCTTCTCTCCTGCTTCCGGAACGTCTGCGATGAAAAGCAACCTGCCATCACTTGACCCATGACAACTAAATCCAACTCGTCATGGGTCAGGTCAGCCATCTGACAGCGCACCGTTCGCAAGTGATCCACGGTGATAGACGAAGAGCAAGGAGTGCGGCTTGGACCAAGATCACACTTGCAGCCATCTCGTATGAACTCCTGTATAAGTTGCTCTTCTGTCACATCCAGATCTCGCTGATCAATGGGGACAGTCGTCACATCCAGCTGGCCTTGAGCAACTCCAGCTTGCACAATCTCAGCTGCTGTTGGGTCTGCACGCGCTGGCTCTTCCTCCTCGGGATCATCATCCAGCTGGCCGAGGCTGCTCTCCACCTCAAGAGGACCTGGGTTGTCAGCTACCTCTAGAGGAGCAGGCTATAGAGTCATCTATGTCTACATAGTAGTGTAGTATAGTATAGTATAGTATAGTATTGTATTGTATAGTATAGTATAGTATAGTATAGTATAGCATAGTGTAGCATAGCATAGCAATGTCGTTCATTATTGTGATGGTATGCTACATAATTAACGGGCTGGGTTTGAAGGGTGGGGCAATACCTCCAGAATCGTCCAGGTACTCGTCGATGAGGTCTAGGAGAGCTTCGCCGTCGGCCGAGTTGAAGAGATCTTGGTCAGCACCGAGGTTGAGTGCTCGAGCTACCTTGTCAGCCATAGCTGCTTGCATGCACTGTGCGACTAAAAGCACGGGTATCGTCATGGAGACTGCCCGCTGCTTGTAGATTTTTATTGATTGATAATCGCTATAAGTCCGTGCACATAGCTAGCTAAAACAGAGTCCCTTCTTTCTCCCGATCATTACAGTAGTCAAACAACCTTGTATTGCAGTAAAAATTTATGAATGAACAGAGAAAAAATCATACTTTCATAATATGACAAAAAAAGAAAACGAAAAAAAAAAATTTCGGCGACTTCTGAACCCCGTCCTGCAAATTTTAGTTTTCTTGCAAATGGTCGATTTTATCATAGCGGGTCACATATGTGACCCGCTATGGAAAAACCGACCACTCGCAATTTTTCATGAAAATCACGTTTTGGGTATAGGTCGATGCAGAATTTACTGTAGAGTTCAACGGTCAAAGAGCCAGGCTCTAAAAAGCTTCCTAAGCCGAGTTATGGCCAAAAAATTGTACACGGGTCACCCGTGCCTTAGTTCAAATTTTTCAAGAAACGGAGCATTTTGTACGTACATAGCTCAACGTTCAATGTTTCCGTATACGCTCCGTACTACACCACGCGGTTAGCGCCATAATGAATTTGCCGGGAAAGATGGCCACAGAGAGAGCGCCAGTACAGCATCCTTGGTCTTAGGGAGAAGATATCGAGAGAAGCGATGGACTCTACACTTTGTAAGTTGTCTATGTTTGTAATAAACACCCCTGGGTGTGATTCAACATGAAGTACTTCTGGCAAAGTACGAAGGAGTCTGACACATGAGATAGCCATTCATAGCTGTGAATTTACTAGCTAGCTGTGTGCGCTGTTTGGTATGAGCTACGGTTGTGAAAAGCTCAGTATACCTTTGTTGTAGAAAATGTAATTTTGAAGGTTCTGTACTGCGCTGTGCAGGTTATGAAAAGCTTTTATACCTTTGTTGTAGAAAATGAAGGCTCTATACTGCGTTGTGAGTCTACCAACTGACAGGATGTGATGCTCTCACTGTGAGGATGTACGCTCATTGTTTAAGATTTGGAAAGCTATGGTACATGTATAGTAAACAGGAGAGTTGTGCATGTTGAAGAGTGTGCGTGTGCATGTATGCGTGCATGTACATGTATGATGTACTTGTAGAAATTGGGGGGAGGGGGAAGGAGAGAAGGGCTTAAAGCCAGCGACAAACATGAGGAAGGAGAGTCAACTAGTCTTGCATGAGATTGTATACGGTGGGAAAGGTATGTATCCGAGCAGGCACATTTGAGCTGGGGTTTGTGTGGATGTCAACAAGGATAGTGGCTTTCGACTCAACAGTGATTCTGAGACTGATACATTGACAAGGTCTTCTCAGTAGCTGTTTATGAAGTTTGCTGCACAGGTACTAGTTCCTTCATCCTCGTCCATAACCGTACATCCTCATGTATCGAATCATTCATTCCACCCGTGACTATGAAGCATTGCAAGAAGATACTGATACGGTATCTTCTTGGGTCGACAGTAATGACTTAGCTCTGAATAGCATCAAATGCAAATATATGGTGGTATCGAGATTAAAATCGAGGTCAGTTCCACCCCAGGCAATGCTATTGTACGGTCAACCAATGGAGCAAGTATCCAACTACAAATATCTTGGAGTTATTCTTACTAATGATTTATCCTGGTCTCTGCACATTGATAAGATTGCATGTAAAACCCGGAGGCTGGTTGGATTTCTTTACCGGAAATTTTACAGATGGGCTACATCAAGAGCGTTAATTAGATTGTATCTCTGCCTAATTCGGCCCCATCTAGAATATGCTGTTTCAGTGTGGAGCCCGTACCTCAAGAAAGATGAACAAAAGTTGGAATCTATTCAGAAGTTTGCACTAAAAATTTGCTTAAAGAGCTGGGACAGATCCTATTGTGATAACTTACAAACTTGTAATTTACCAAGCCTTGCGGATAGACGAAAGATGCTTTGCTTGGTTTATCTGTCGTCACCCCTAACAATGCTCCACTTGAGCCACGCATCTGTAGCTATAACACTCGCTCCAACAGCCGGAAAACGTACATCCAACCATATGCACATTGAAACTTATACCTTCACTCATTTTACCCATCTACACTGTCACTATGGAATTCACTTCCACAGTCCATCACTACTTCCCATTCCATTCCTTCATTTAAACGTAATTTAAAGCACTACTTTAGTTCTAAATCATTCACATAGTCATAATTGTTCATTATAGGGTATGCATTCACATTAGTGTATTTCACTATTTTGTATATCCCTTGCATTTGTTATGCAAAAATATTTCATGGACAAAAAATTACACACTAAGTAGAAAAAAAAAAAAGAATTTAAATAATTGTGACCGGATCTGAGAAAACCCGCCATATTCATCAATCCATGAAATTTTAGTTAGCTATATATTTGGATTGCTGTATCATAGGGCTAACCTGCCTCCAAGTCTGAGACCCATCGCGCGCTTGGCTGTGGAGCTAGAGCGCTTCGTTTGCGATCGCGCCACACCCTCAATAATCGAGAAATTACGGTCTAAAGGCGTTGCTATGCACGCGTATGGCGTTTCCGCATACTACGCGTGACCCGGAAATCAATTAAATGGACCTGGGCGGAGCCGTTCGAAATGAACGTAAAGATCAAGCAAGAGTTGAATTTCGTTGTTGACAACGACAGCCGATTGTTCTTAGATGCCCAAGAAGCTAAAAAGGTGAGCGAACGTACAGTAGTTCGACGAATCTAGCTGTATCTAGGTAGAGAATTCTAATTACCGCCCATAGCAACGGGCTCCGTGTACGGCAGCCGTACTAACTAGGTAGGTCAAAATGAAGGCTTATTTCGCCTTGGTAACTTACATTTACCCTCCGTAAGCGGTGGCAACAGTTAGTAGAAGGGTTCTTTGACATAAATATGACAAAAACTGGACTTCGACATTTTTTGACTGTTGATACTAATAACGCGCATTGCGCCATATGCGCGTTTTGACAATATGCCGGGTTTTCTCAGATCCGGTCACAATTAATGTAATTCATTGAGGACTTGGGAGCACTTGGGGAGATATTTTTTACATGGGCACGCAGAATGGGTCAAAACTAGAATTTTGATGGCAGGGAATTTTGATTCACACCTTAGTTATGGCACTTTGAAGTATTCCCATATGTTTATATAGGAAGCCATTCACTTGCAATGTTTGCCCATAAAAAAATTACGGGCGCGCGGGGTACGTTGACGACCCTTTACCAAACATTGTATATATGGCTATTTGGATGCCTGCTTGCATTGTATGGCTCTACTATTCATCCAGCTCGACTGTGAGGTGGTTTTTCGGACCATTTTTTTCTGCTTAGTGTGTGGTCCCCTTGAAAAAAAAACAAAAAAAAAAACAAGTAATGTGCATGTCGAATTATCCGTGAATGTACGTGTATGTCCATGAAATTTACCTCAGTATTTACATGTACCTCCTCTCTCTCTTTCTCTCTAACTCTCTCTAACTCTCTCTCCCTCTCTCTCTGTCTGTTCCCCCCCTCTCCCCCCTTTCCATCTATCTCTTTCTCTCTTCCCCCCCCCCTCCCTCTTAGATTCTCTGAGTCTTCAGACAGCTCAAGGCACTGTGGCTCCCTCAGGCAGGACTGGGCTGCTGCTGTTGAGCTCTGCTGGTCTACATAGATAGTTAGGCATTGATATTGATTTTAGTAAACAATTCAATTCAGTATTATGACAGTGTATTGTATGATTAGGGGGTGGGGTGGATGGGTGGGACTGTCTTCTTGATTGACTTCTGGTGCCGTCGATCGTGGAGCCGAGGGTGAGCGGCTGCTCTGTGTAGGATCGAAAGTAAGACAAGGGCCTCAAGTCAGCCACTACTGACTTACTGTAGCCTCGTTCCCAGGCCACTCCCACGTTTTCAATGTTGCACACAGAAAAAAGGGAAGGCCTGGGAGGCGAAATCACGTGAGCGCGATTGCGCAATCGCTTTGTACACAAAGCATAGAACCGTACCCGAACCGTGAAAAATGTTTTGAAGGAAAGTGCGGGCGTTATCTTCGCCAGTGCATGACTACATTTGACATCCAACACTCAAGATAACGTCGATCGTGACTAGAGACTTCAGACTAGATGATCGATCCGAGCGGCCACAACAGACAAATCGACACAGCGATCGAGTTGAACACTTTTAGTAGCTGTAAACGTCTCGAGTGACTCCCCTGAAGCAAATTAAGGCTAACAAACGGCGAAATAGGGCCGTTTGCGCTATCGGTACGGTTCTATGCTTTGTGTACAAAGCCATTGCGCAATCGTGCTCACGTGATTTCGCCTCCCAGGCTCTCCCTCTTTTCTGTGTGCAACATTGAAAACGTGGGAGTGGCCTGGGGACGAGGCTAGACTTACTGTGCTATGCTAGCTCGCTAAGCGCGGGTATCGTCATGGTGATTGACCGAGACTTGTAGATTATAATAGATCGATAACACTGTAGGTCTGTTCACGTAGCTAGCTAAAACTGAACGCCATTCTTTCGAGCGGTCCACACACTGAACAAGCCGGATCGCGCTGAAATTTTATAAATGGATGGGCAAAGGACTGTACTTTCGGAATATCCAAAGAAAAAAAATTCGAAAAAGTAACGTTGAGTCGAGTATCGAACCCTCTGCTGCAAAATCATATTTTAGCGCGAGTGGTTGGTTTTTCCATAGCGGGTCACATATTTCTACGTAGACTTATACCTGTTGACAAGTTGCCATTTTGGGGTCTCTGCCCAGTAGTCAGTCAGATGGTTTTGCGGGGGGGAATATCAGTGTCACTACTGATGAAGATCCCAGTGATGAATCTGGACCTGCAGATGATTCTAGTCATCCCCCTGCACCACCCCCACCATTTAGATGTAGTCATACCATACAGGCTGTTAGTGTACCACAGAAGGTTTGCTTTATGGACTTGACCCAGCTGGATGAGTTCATAGATGAGATACGAATGTGTGCGTGCCACACAAGGGTGTAAGGGTGAACTAACCCCCGTTACAGCTATAGCACCTTTGGTTTAGGAGGATCTGTTTACATACATGGTTGAGAGGAGCTTGGTTCATAGAGTCAATCGTGCTGTCACATCTGCTGATGGTGCATGGATGGCACGTGGTCATCACAGCAAGAATTTGTGACCTGCTATGAGAAAAGGGACCACTCGGGATATTTTATAAAAATTGAGTTTTTTGCATGGATCGATAGCTCTATGTGTGCTGAATCCAATGGTGCAAGTTTCATGAAAAAATAGTGATCACAAGCCGAGTTATGACCATTTTTATACACTTGGGTAGGTATATTCGTTTTTCGGAAAATGCGCATTTTTAATTGAAATTTACATTAATTTGTATGCACCCAAGTAAATAATAATGCCCATAACTATAGTTTACATGTTGGAACTCCATGAACATAGCATATCACTATGAAGCCAAAAATCTACATTTTCTAATAAACCAAAAAACAGAAAAGTGAAAAATAATAATCTTCCACACATTTTAGCAATTATTAGAAAATGAAAAAATATCCCAAGTGGTCCCTTTTCTCATAGCGGGTCACATTTTATATTCAGTACTCGCAATTATTACACTGGAGCTCTTTTTTTTATCAAAAGCACCTCTGCCACAGAGGCAGAGATAATTTGATAAAATTAATGAGGAATTTTAACTCTACCAGGGAACATCCAAGGGAGTAGGATATGCTGCATGCCTCACTTTCAGTAAAGCAAAGGAGGAAGGCATCAACATTGCCATTCATTGGCAAGATGCTGACTCCTCTTCAAATGCAATGGCAGAGCACTTTCCTGACGCAGAGATCATGATCTGTGGCAAGGACTATCACACAAGGCAGATACTCAAGTGCCCTATGCATTCTTAGCCTATAAAATTGAGTGCCATCGAAGGGCTTCAATGTCTGAGCAACTTGTTCACCCCATTCTCAAACGAGGCCATTCTAACTGGCTTGAGGCGTCACATGTTTTCATACGCTTTCGGCCAAAACACATCCACCTCGAGAAACTTCACTATATTTTATCCACAGAGCTTGCATTACTGTAATCTAATATGACTTACATGTACACGTGGACCACAGTATCATTGGGTTGTTGAACTGTTAAGACTTTTGAAGCTACCGGTGTACGATGATGGTGTTCATGGGGCACTTGAGGATTTTATTAACCTGAGAAGTCCAAAAAGAGGAGAATAATGCTCAAGGTTGATAGAACAAAGGATGTACAGTATCGTAAGGAATGGTCAAAGAAGCATGGTCATGATACTTACGGTGATGATGAGGATAGTGATACTGCTGAGCTGAAGCCCAAAGAAGCAAAAAGGGACAAAAACTTGATGGGAAGTGTAAGTGTGGGTCTACAACACACTTACAGACCTCCCATAAGCAGTGCCCCTACAATAAAAGGAGATTAAATGATGCTCCCACTCCACCACACATGGATGATGATGTATCTCCATCTCCTCACAGTGACCTGTTAGATGATAATTTGTCACTTGCTGGTGACAATTTATCTGATGAAAGTGGGAGTACCTCCAATGATGACTGGTGCTATGAAGATGATATTGTCAGTAGTGACGTGTGTTTGTGGAGCCCTTGGTCGAGCACACAAACGAGATTGTCATGATATTGTCAGTAGTGACGTGTGTTTGTGGAGCCCTTGGTCGAGCACACAAACGAGATTGTCCCATGAGCTCAAGTAGCTTTCCCACAGAAGTGTATAGTATACTACAGAAGTGTATAGTATAGACTGTCGTCTTAGCCAATCTGATTCTGTATGGGAAGCGGTTGTCAAACCTAAGCCAAACTTGAGCAAGTCAGGCAAGAGAAAGAGCCAAGAGGTTGACAAACATCCTATCATAAAGAAACAGCGAGTCACAACTTCCTCTTTTGAGGTTGGTAACTATGTCTGCCTGCATAGTAGTAGACTGGTTAGTCAGCATGTATCCTGTCGTATTGTGAGAAAATCCAGGAAAGGATACCAATTGTACTGCAGGAAGGGCATTCTTGACAAATTAAATCTACTCCAGTGATGAGCTAACTAGCTTGGACGGTAACAAGTGTATTACACTTGATGCCTGGCGTCAAGTATCCAGAATCACTTTCAAAAGTGTAATAAAGGATTCCTCTTGTAGGTTTGCCATTGTTTTCTTAGCAAGTCTGCAGAAAATGTCATTGAGCTCACTAGTTCTGATGAGACAAGTACTGGTATCACAATGTGGGTGCACAATGCAGTGTACTATTTGACTAACAGTGATAAAGAAATAATCCTGTCACCATCAGGGTGGCTCAATGATAGCATTATCTCAGCAGCACAAAAGCTAATGTTACAGCATTTCCCTCTCATATCTGAGCTGCAACCACCTACACTTCAGCATACACGGGGTTTCGACATGCATAGAGGGGATTTTGTACAGATCCTTCATGTTCACGATAGCCACTGGAGTGTTGTTTCTAATATTGGATGTGAGGATGGTGTTGTTAATTACTATGACAGCATGTATCCTTCTATTTCATCAATAACTGTGCAACTCATTGCCTCCACTGTCCTTAGTCCAGCATCATGCAGAGCTTGAAATTAGAATTATGGATGTGTTACAACAGTTGAATGGCTCAGACTGGTATTCTTGCCATAGCCTTTGCTTTTGACATTTAATTGCTGTGGGAAAGATCCATGCAGTGTAGGATTCGATCACAAATCTATAAGGCATCATTTGGCCGGGTGCTTGGAGGATTGCAAGTTTACCCACTTTCCAATACTTGGTGAGCATAATTCCTCGGTATAAAGCACATTCAGAAGACTGAACTTCACTGTTCTCTGAAGAAGTAGGTGTTGATCAAATGGCTGAATGTGATGCTTGCAAGATTTGGTACCATCAACACTATACAACCTGAAGTTTTGACGATCCAGATTTTCCCTGGAAGTGTAAAAAGTGCGAGTCTCTATGAAACCTTGTGTCATCCTGAGATTTGCTCTTACTCCTTCAGTAATGTTTGTAATACTGCTGTGCACTAGTAGCTGTGAAGTAGTATGAGAGGGTGTAAGGGTGGGAGGGCAGCAATGCAGTGTCACCTCCTCGTAATGGTGCTGCCCAGGAAGAGTACCTTCTGAGGGGCTGAGAACACTGCCAAGGTGTCCTTTCTAGTACTCCTAATATCATAATAATACACAATTGGTAATTTTAATTGCCTGGGTAATTTTTCTACATGTTCTTTACGTATATCACAGTATTATGTTTACTATAAGCTAAAATAAACGAGTGCAAGTTATATAGATTAGCTGCTAGCCTGCTCTCAGCTTTCATACATGCTAGTGATAAGGCCACTCCAAAAGAATGATGCGTTTCTGGTTACCTGCCTGCATGTATTTTTGGAAATTCCTAAAAAATAATATTGTTATTACTGTTGCAGTGTCGTGCATTCAGGCTGTGGCGCAGCGGCGCTAAGCCAGCCGGCTCAATTACGTAATTCAATTTTGAATTGCTTCCGCTTTCGTGCAACCTATGGTATATTATACGGTATACCAGGTACGGTGGTGTTAAAATCCGTCACTGTGGACGTCTAGTCTGTCACTCAGACTCTGATTTCCGTTTTGGTTAAAGTTGCGTCTGCCACACGGCTTGGTGCTGATCGTTTTGTTACTCGGACTCCGAGCTCTCTCTCTCTCCAAGTTACTGTCACAAATTTTGGCTGAACCCACTGTGGTACTTATCTCACTCCCTTCTCCCGGCACACTCGACCCTCGACATGTCCTCCGTTCATAGTGCTTATTTTTTGGACACCTCGGTCGCGGGGCTAATCTTAGACGGAGAGTTGTGGACGAGATCCCCAGAAAAGCTGCCCAGATATTACCCAGACCTTTCGTGGGCATGCTTCTCCATAAAGGAGATGGGCGTCCATCCAAACATTGAGCGCATCAGGCTGGCATACGAGTGGAGCAAGGAGTTCAAACACAGAGGTGGGAGAATTGGAGCTGCTCTCTGCACCCCAGGTAAGCTCTTATTCTATTTGAGTGCACTGAGAACTTGCAGGCCTGAACTAAACCGCTCCCGTTTCTTTCATTGCAATGGGAATGGGTAGAAGAATTCACTGAGGCCGGAATTGATGATGTCCATCGGCTGGACCTGATAGTGCCAGTTGAAGATGTCGAAGCGGCAGGTGTCAGAATTCAAGGCTCAAGCCGCGAGGGTGCCCCTAAGTGCGCAGGAAGAATCGGACCTTGTACCAGCTATGACACTTTTTAACACTCCATCAATCATAGAGAAACATAAGGCAGACATTCACATTTATATGGAGGCCTGCCTGGCCTATTCAAAGCTGAAGACAGGGAAATTCCTGGTAACGGATGACCACTGTTTTTTCAAGATTTTCCTCCAGTCATCTATGGCAGAAGAGAGTCTGCACAGTGTTTGTGTGAGGTCCCTCTCTATACAGCAGGGGGTGAGGGTCAAGCTGGCGGGGGAAGTCATTAAGGGGATGTAAGAGAAGCTTATACTTACTTGCACATTAATGTACTGAAATGTTGAACATTGAATGCTGCACGGTAAAATGTATGTAGCTATAAATAAGTGTGCAGATTCTATTTGTTATTGTTTTGTGCAGAGGCTAGTTTCTTTCCTTCTCTTTTTTTCAAGTTTTCAAGGAGACCAGAACACTAAGCAGAAAAAATTCTCCAAAAACCACCATATAATCGAGCTGGATGCATAGTGGAACCATACAATGCAAGCAGGCAGCCTAATTTCAATTTTGTCAAAAAGGTGGTAAAGGTCGTCACGTTTATGTGCGTGCATGGGCAGAAACATTGCAAATGCATGGCTACCCTGTACAAACAGGGAAACTTCAAAGGGCTGTAACTTTGATTCTAAGGCGTGAATAAAAATTCCTGAAGGTCAAATCTCTGCATTTGATCTATTCTGCGCGCTGGTACAATTATGTCCCCAAGTGCTCCCAATTCCCCCCTGAATTAATTAATTAAAGTTATTATTTTTCTACTTAGTGTTTAATTAATTTTGTTTTTGTTTTTATTTTGTTTATATAACTACAAATAATATAATTGGCTTTACATTTCTCTATCGATGCATCTGCAGGCGCCTACCCAGAAGTGCGGCGAGGGTCAGGCGAATCTCTACCCCTAGGCAGCTGGCACGAGAGTACTCTGTCTTGGCACAGGCATTACTATACTGAACATTGGAATCATGCATATTTCTCGTCTATTTACTGCTACTGTAATGTTTTCTTTCTTACAATAATCAGTTCTCTTGTCGCTGTGAAGAAGTTGTTAAACCACAGATCGCCATCATGGTGGGCTATAATAGACATTCGTCTGTATCAAATACAGCCTTGAAAGATGTACAAGTACCAGTAGATGACCACGAGTAGCTATATCGTGAATAGAGAACTTAGAGGAAGCCTGAGGCACATGATTCTCCAACTTAACCTTAACCATGCTGTAGAACGAGACTCATGATCTACCATTTGGGAGTGCTCTGACTAAACTACAGTAATGTAGTTAATAATGCCTCCATTTGGGTATAGTAAGACTCATAATATGGCAATGTTGTACAGAAGTAGGATACTCCCTCCCTACATCGTATATTCTTGAATGACCCAGTGATGTGCACGTAATATAATTTATAATATATTATACGTTGTGTGTTTCCTTGGATGACATTCGTTGGATCTAGGACTGATGATGAGGTGGGATAAGGTATGCATGAAAATCAGTAGTAAAAAGTGAATATTTACATATCCCTTCCCCCCCCCTCCAATTGTAACTCAACTCTAATATGCACACATGAAAAGGGTGTGGTAACAAACATTGTGTACAACTGTTGTCCCAAACTCTGAAATGTGGTTAAGTATACTAGCCCCATATAATATGGAAGTGTCAGTGAATTTCTTGATTGGGTGTTTGTCATATGCATGATTTTGAGACTAGATCGTGATACACCAATCTGGCATTATTTCTCTCAATGAAAAATAATGCCATACCTCAATCCTTGGCAACAGAAGCACACGAAATCTTGGTGACCTTTGGCCCACCCTGATCCCTGGTAGATTTGCTACGATCATGCATATGTGACAGGATATGAGAAAAGGGACCACTTCGCACATTTCCCGAATCTTCATTTTAAAACGCTTATATCTCTGGAACCATAGCAGCTATGAAGTTCAAACCTGGCATGAATATTCTTACATCATCCTGCTACACTCGCTGGAAATCACGACCCCGCCCACATCCGGTATGGGCGGGGCGAGCGGCCGCATCGATCGCGTTCAAAAAGAGCGGCGTTATATACCCGAAACCCGCTCCCAACTTAGAAAAATTCCAGAGTATAAGGGAATATTACACACTAAGTAGAAAAAAAAACAATATTTTAAATAATTAATTCAGGGGGGAATTGGGAGCACTTGGGGACATAATTTTTGTACGGGCACGCAGAATGGATTAAATCTAGAGATTTTACCTTTAGGAATTTTGATTCACGCCTTAGAATTAAAGTTACGGCCCTTTAAAGTTTTCCCATGTTTGTATAGGGAAGCCATGCGTTTGCAATGTTTCCAGCCCTAGTGTGCGTCATTTAGAATGTTTCCAGCCTAGTGTGCGTTATTTAGAAAGCGTTTGTATATAAGCGCATGCGCAGCTCACTAGTGCTCTGTTCCTCGTGTCTTCGTAACTATCCGCTTCTGAAAAGAATCAAGATCAAGAGGGCACAATCGAACTCTTCTTCGTTTATACAGTGTTGTAAGTGAAAAAGAAAGTAATCATTTGACAGTTTTTGACATTATTGTGTATTGTGTCAGTATACAATGTCTCTCCGTACAAAGCTGTGTAAGGAATGTGGCGAAGCGAACAATGTTCGTGCTGTCGCCTGCATTAATTGTGGGGAAAGTTTTTTGAAGCGTGGTCGTCCTCGTGGCACCTCCCAACAAACAGGCTATGCTGTTAGTGATGGACGACCGCACGGTACCACCCGGGAAGCGGGCTTTGGTGTAAGTGATGGGCGACCATGTGGTAGTCGTAACAGTAGGCGATGCCCAGAATTCCACAATACAATACAGCTTCCAACTGATTGGTGTCACTCAAATGACGTAGTGAATATCAGCGATGAGCTGTTAGATATGTGTGCACGTAGAATTTCACAGCAGCGTACCTTTGACAGGAAGCCACTGGGTTTAGCTGTGTGTTACGGGTGTGGGCATCTGTTGTGGAGTCGTGTTGATGGTGCTCACACCTTCCTTGTGGACAAACCCAGTGGCATGAGCGAAGATGAGGCACCAGCTAGTGCTTATTTGCGTGCTGTACTTAGCTGTACAGTGGGCTTTGTGTACACTGAGAGGGGTACATCGACTAAACAGCGATGGTACTCCTGTGCCTATTGTAGGTCCAATACTATTCCATCAAACCAGCATGTTGGGAGTGTTATTGATTCTAGTCTCAACGTGAAACCTGTCAATGAGTGGGATATGAGCTTTCCAACTGAGATACAGTCGTTAGCAAACCAATATGAACGTGGACAGATGTCAGTCTGTGGCTTGTTTTCTAGTACAGTCAGGGAGGCGAGCATGACTCAATATCGCCATTTGCAAGGTGAAGTGAATGCTATCACCAAACTAGATAAGCACTACCATGGTTTGTTTGGTTTCCTAGCTGTTAAAGACAGCGACATTTGGGAGAAAAGCCCCTCACCTGCATCGTCCCTGCGTATCAAAAGAGCAGTACGGTGGATGCATGTGAACAACCATCTGTATTCCAAATTTTTCTCCCAGTATGAGACACTCATGCGATACTGTAAGCCCAGCTTCATCAATCCCAAACTTTTAGAGGACCAGAGCATATCGCTCGAAAAGCTTTTGGAAGATGAAGCTGCTGCCATGGCTTTCCCCTTGGATGCAAAATACTTTGATGATTTTCCTGTCATACGGGGGGATATGCATGATGATATTGCTGGCCGTCAGTATCCCCGCCCTGAATTGGCAGAAAGTCTAGTAGGCCTATGCAAGGCTAAGTATGGGGAAGAGTTCCTTGACTGTAAGGCTTTTCCACACCTCCACCCATGGGGCTATGGAGGATGGTATCACAAGTGCCCCGTTCCATTTAATGCCCATGTCAAGATGAGGCTCTTTGATGTGCGTGGGTTTTATGCTGAGGATCGTTTGTATCCTTTCTTTAAGTATGACTACATGCTGAAAGTCCGCCTCCGCATGCATGAGGCCCGTAAAGTTGTGAAAGTACAAAGTCTATCTGAACCCCTGACTGCAGAACGAGTATCTGGCCCATCTGATCCATACTCAGTGTATGGGACTGAAATACCAAGGATTATTCCAGGTAGCAAGGAGTTCTGGAGGTCATTTGGCCTTGATCTTGTGGCCTTTGTAGAACAGAGGGGTTTGCCCAACTTTTTTCTCACCCTCACAGCCTATGATGGATGGCCCCAAGTACAAGCCACTTTGAGGGATGGGTGGGGTGCACGTGCTAGTGAGCTTGAGGTGCAAGATCTGGCCAAAGATCTCTCTGATAGGCAGCCTGTCGGATTCAAACCTCAAATCTCTGTACTTGCTGCAGAGAAGAGATATGACTGGTTTATGAATATTTTGAGATCACCTGAAGGTGGCCCACTTGGAGTAGTAACTGATTCTATTGTCAAGAAGGAGTACCAGCGCAGAGGTGCAGTTCACTGGCACATGTTGATCTGGGTAGAGCCAGGGACTGCACCTCCGCATGCTGTGATGGCAGAGATGCCACGTGCAGCTGATACTAGTGATGTGAGAGCTGCTTACCTTAGAAAACTAGTGGAGAACATGCTCCAACACAAAACATGTTACCCATCCCGTTGTTTCAAGGGTAGTCATGGGAAAGTACTCTCCAAGTGCAAGTATGGGTTTCCATTTGAAGTCCCCCATGAATCTGTCTGTCTTGATGAAGATGGAGTTAGGTACTTGTATGTGCGTCGACATGACGAAGATAAAAATGTAGTACCTTACAATCCCGAGATAGCTATCCTCTGGGGTGCAGCTCACAATGTACAGATTGTGTCCAAGCATGGTTTCGAGATGTACTTGGCCAAGTATATCTCAAAACCTGAGCCTAGTCTGAAGATAGAGCTCCCAGAGAAGTGTAGTGATCCCCAGAGATTTCTCAGAACACGTGTTGTTGGCTCAGTGGAAGTGCTTGATGTGCTCATGGGCTTCCACCAGAACCAGATGTCTAGGCAGGTGATATTTCTGCAGACTGAGCTTAATCCTTGCCAAAGAATGCTGAAGCCAAAATTTGAGCTTGATTCACTTTCTGAGGATAGTGAGGACATTTACTTGCAGACCAAGCTGGAAACGTACCTGAAGAGGCCTACTCAGCTTGATTCGCTCACTTATCCCGAATTTTATCAGTGGTGGCGTTCTGCCAACCAAGATGAGCAGAAAAAAGCAGCACGGGCGAATAGCCAGCGTGTTATCAAATGCAAGGGTGCTGATGATTTCAGTGGTTACTTGGATGCCAAATCAATCTTAGAATCAGCTCAGGCACTCCTTGCTGATTTACTCTCTGAGTGTAGCTTCCAGATTCAGAGTGGTTATGATCTTTTAGCCTTGAAAAGGTGCTTGAAGGCACATGATGTAGCCCCTATAGTAGTTGAAGCTGTTGTGCAGTTTTATACCGAATCTGGAATAGATGAACAGAGTGAGGAATGCAATGATTTCCCCCTTGAATCCATTATTACTGCAAATGGCATTTTTGAAGCAGTCGACTTTTACCACCCTGACCTAGAGAGTGGTCTGAATTCAAAACACTGGCTTGTGGAAGCCAATCCCAGAGATGAATTGGTGTCTGTTTTGAGCGCATACCCCCCTGGTACCATGTTAGCCGACAGAGTGGGTCACTATTGGATTAGGAGGGCCAAAATGGTCATTACTAGACACCGATTCATCAGTTCTGTTGGTGATGATACTGAGAAGTACTATCAACAGAAGTATCTCCTCAGTGTGCCCATGACAGAAGACCATGAGGTTGTTTTGAATCCTCCTAAGTCGTGGGTAGAGCTCTGTGCCGAAAGTGGAATGTGTGATGCCCATCTTGATGCATTATCTTGCTTGCAGTCAGCAATCTCAAGGGGGTTTCACACAGACCAGTTGAGATCCTTAGCACAGTTGTATATTGAGCATGGCTTCTTATCTGAAGAAGAAGCCGACACATTTTTGAGCGATATTCCTGTCCTTGGTGAGCAGGATGAGCCTGAGGCTGCTGTAACTGACCAAATGTTGAATCACCCTCACAGTGATACAGGTGACCTACTCCCTAACACTTCTGGTGTTGATTTGAGCATCCTTGTTAATACATTTACTGAGTCCCAATTAAGAGCCTACAGGTGGGTTGAGGGTCAGTTCAACCAGAACAAACTGGTCCATGCAGCTATAGTGGGGCCAGCTGGAACTGGCAAGTCTTATCTATTGAAGGGTTTAATTGAGTTGGCCAAGTCCAAAGGCCTAGTTGTTACCGAGGTGGCTCCTAGTGGTGTTGCTGCCCACCTCATAGGAGGTACAACTCTGCACAAATTTTTTTCCTTGGATATTGAGTGCCACAGCACATTAGAGAATGGCACTGTGGAGGTAACCAAACTGATGTAATAGTCATTGATGAGTTTAGTATGCTGGACTATTACCTTTTCCGTGTAGCGGAGGGTCTCTGTAGAAAGTTTGCCAAACATGGTGCATCTAGGCTACCCTGGGGTGGTAGGCATGTTGTTATGCTTGGGGACCCTGCCCAGTTGCCTGCTGTGGGTAGGAGTGATTTGTTTGGGACCCATCTTTGGCGTACATTTTCAATTTTAGTCCTCAGAGAGATCAAAAGGTCTCAGGATCCTGTACTTACTAGTGTCTTCACTAAAGTCAGGATGGGTGTGTGTGACCAAGAAGTCACTGATGTTCTGAGAAGTATAGTTCAACCTCGGGATGTGGATAACATACAGTTAGACAGGACTGTTGTGATCTGTAGCACTAGAAAGGAGTGTGATGAGATTAATGATCTCTGTATCAACAGAATTGATGGAAGAGAGAGTATGTATGAAGCCTTAGACACTGACCATCATGGCCACCCACTAAGAGAGGCTGACAAGCAAACAGTTCTCAAGTATCGTGAGCGACTTCCTGATACGCTAGTACTCAAAGTGGGTGCCCGTGTTGTTTTGAGGCGTAATATCAACATTGATGGAGGTTGGGTCAACGGTACTCTAGCTGTTGTCACCTCCCTCCATCCTAGTTGCATTGTTATATCCAAGCTTGCCAATCCAGCCCACAAGTATCCTGTCCCTAGGTTCAGACAGCGGATTGAAGTCTGTGGGGCATCCTATAGCATACTACGTCAGCAGTTTCCCCTTCAGTTAGCATATGGTGTGACAGTGCACTGAGTTCAGGGCTGTACTGTTCAAAAGGCAGTAGTATGCTTGGGTGAAAGATTTTTTGCCTCTGGCCAAGCTTATGTAGCTCTAAGCAGAGTCAGAACTCTGAATGATCTAGTCTTATGGGAATTTGATCCCTCTGCCATCCACCTTGAACCATTCTATCAACAGCTATTGCAGTGGTGTGATAATGTTGATGTGATTCGTCCCACTCCCCCAATCTGCGTAGTTGAGCACCCAGAGAGATCTCACGATTTGTTGAGTAATGAACCCATTCCAGAGCCATCTATGAATGATGATAACCCTAAACCAGGGTCTATACAATTTGATTTTGATCCTTCAAAAACCGATACACAGTGTAGCTCAACCAAGCGAGGGAGGGGACGTCCCCGTAAAAATATTCCATCGGAGACATCCACTCAAACACAGCCTAAACGTGGTAGAGGACGTCCTCGCAAATCAGATCAGCCCAAATCTATGCCCATACAAGTTGATTCTGATCCTTCAAATATCCATCCGCAGAGTATCTCAGCTAAACAAGGGAGGGGTCGTCCCCGTGAACATACTCCTTCAGGTTCATCCACTGAAACACAGCCTAAACGTGGTAGGGGACGTCCTCGTAAATCTCAGCCTCCAGATAGTACTACATTAGGTGCTACATCTAATGTTGATACAGCAAAGCCACAGGCTCCTGACAATATTCAGCCTCCAGAACGTGGGAGAGGGCATCCACCTCCATGTAAGAGAGCCAATAGTGATAGCAGTGGACAGCCCCCTAGTAAAGTGCTTAAGGTGAGCACTCCCTTTAGTACTCCTTCCACTGATGACCCGTTGGTTCATCGTAATGTAACTAGTGCCTGTATTGATTTGCTGCAAAGAGTGCAAAGGTTACTTGGTGCCTCTCCACAGAGTGTGCTGACCACTACACTATCATTAAATTCCATACAGGAGGTAATTGATTCTTTGAATGGTATGCATGAGGCTTTTGAAGCCATTGCTCAAGCTGTTAATTCACTACCTCCAGTCTATGCTTCTCATTTTCCAGCTTTACCCACTGCTGTGTCTGTTAGCAACCAATGCCACCCACTAATGTTACAAACATACAAGCCTGTGTTGACAACAGGGGATGGGGACTGCATGTACCATGCCCTCTCTAGAGTTGTGTGTGGTAGTGAGCAGCTTTCAAGGATTTTCAGATTGTTGATTGCATATGCAAGTGTGAAATACAGGGACATCCTAATTCAAGCTCTGCAACATGCCTTCCCTACAGACCCCTACGAGAATCATGTCCGTAAAGCCAATACCCTTATTGTACATGCATTACGAATTGGAACCTGGGGAAGTGACTTCCACTTATTTCCATTGTCACTGCTCCTTGATAGGCCAATATTCACATATGTTTATTTCTACACCACTAGTGAGGACTGTGTGCGGACACTCATGCTAGCAGATATTGACAATGTTCATGTGTTCGCTCAGAAATTTCTTGCATTTGTTTCAGGTACAAGACAACACCTACAATGGTGCAGCAGTGCACATAGAGCCTTACTTATGTCAGGTGATGTTACAACACTACCACATTTGCCACTAGCGCTGTTTTTTGCACACAGTCACTTCACAGCACTAGTGCCTCTATCATCTGCTGTTCTCCAGCATGTACCCATCCCATTTGGTAAAGTCTTGGATGACTAAGCATTACCCACCTGTTAGTTAAGTCAGGTGCAGACAATTATGTCACAAGATAGCGATCGCCACCATGCATGCACACACACTGCTCTCTGGGGACCATGTACCTGGATATGAGCGGCTCGCCTCTATCACCTGATATTGAGAACAGAGGCAGATCTCTTTTGAATCATTGTCACATCTGTGTGCTCCTTCAGCATTATTGCCAGCACTTAACAAGTGCAGTTACATCTGTAATCCTTTCACATGTACCTTTTACCTTACCTAATATCACATCTATTTTGAGCCCACATTATGATCTGTGTGTATTTCTGTCAGCTGTGCAGCAGATCATGCTGCTTCTAGGTGAGAGCTGCATTTACCCAAATTTGCTCTTTCATGGCTGCCCAGTACTCTCTGGCTCAATATTGTGCACTGTTTCACCTGTTTACCGCTACTAATAAACAACCAAACAATATGTGCACTGAGCAACAATGATTGAGTACCCTCTCTAGTTGATACAACTAGATTGAGGCTGGCACCCAACCATTCCCAAAATAGGTTTCATATACAGATATTTAGTATTACACAGGTACGTTCAGAATGTTGTATTGCATTGTATAGAAAATTAAATGTGATGTTACTACAGATTAAGGAGGCTACCCTGATGGATAATATTTTAATCACACTTGCTCTCTGCTTGCCCTCAAACCTGCATACAAGTGCACACACACACACACACACACATAAACACACACACACACACACCCAACCTGGGATCAAAACTGAATGTGTACAACTTGTACATGACTATCTAGTACAAACATACACCAGTTTACAGGTTTCCTCCAGTGGGAACAGTGGGATCACTTGACATTTTACAAGTTTCTGCCAGTGGACATCCTTCAGTGATACAGACTACCATATTTGTTGTATCCTCATTATAGTAGATATACTTGTACTGGTAGGTCGTACTGACGAGCTCCAAAAAGAGCGAAACGCACTGACCTGAAGGCAGTGTGTCTACGACTCCAGCTCTAAGTGGGGCACCAGAAATAATTAATACTCCGAAAAGTGCTATCCCAACCATTATGTCTAGCAATCCCAAGCTGTGAACATGTGACTAGTACTCTCCCACGTGTATAACCATATACTGTAGGATAGAGTACCACTCTCTAGCTGAGCTAGATCGAGTGCTGTCACACAATATCATTATTTCAAATTTAATTAACTGGTCACACAAATCATATACTAGTTTATTTCTCTGATGCATTTGTATATTATGTGTCTGTCACACTTTAATTATTCATGAGCGGTGTATGTACCTCCCATTTCACTAATAGAGGATTTGCTCATACCCTATACCATGGCTGATCACAAGCCTGGATATCTGTTCACTCTAAAATTCATACGAACATCAATTGGATTGCTAATCGCCACCTCACCATTGTCAACTAAATACCTGATAGTCTTGGACCCTTCGTGACGTCCAGAAACCATTCCTTATACTGCTAATACTATGCAAGCTTGCCTCTGGCCCTCCTCCGTGAGTAGATACATATACAACATTCCTGAACAGTATGGACAACACTTCACCACACAATTCTGTAGAACACCTCAGTATATGTTTGTGAACTCAAAATCTAATTTAAATTTACACTTGGCACCACACAATTATATCTGCATCAACTCAGTGGTACTAAAATCGATCTGCATGGTAAAGGGTCTACCTACAGTAATACTCAGGATGACTATAATATTATTATATTATTATACTGTAGCGTGTGAATATTACTATTATACATGCATGTTTCTAATTATGTGGCACTCTCTTCTGCTTAGGGTGCATGGTAGCTCCTTAGATGATTTCCAACAAGCCCTAACTGCGCCGCAGGCGCAGTTAGAGCGGGTGGAAATCATCTAAGGTACTTGGTATTGTTACTATGGTATACCAATGTTCCACCATACAGGCACTGTACACTGATTAAATTATTGTAGGGTAGAATATGACTTAATTGACCATGGATGCTCTACTGAAGAATGGTTTTAGTGACATTAGATGTTGTTACCATAGTAACATATACCAAATATACATAAAGTATTGCAGTGTATGTATCTGCATGGTAAACTGTCAATATAAAGTAAGCCTAGGTGCATATTAATTATTTGTGCGAACCTATACAATGCAGGTACCTATACTTATGTGCCGCAGTTTTTTTTTCTGCTTAGTGTGCACGGTAGCTTGAAAAAAAAAAGAAAATCAACAAATGGAGCGAGGATCGAACTGACGTCCATGGATCCATACACCAGAGCCTTAACCACTACACCACCGTGAATGCCGCTGCCAGTTGCTCTTTTGTCACGACTTTATAGACAATAGTAGTACTAACCCTTGTGTGTCAAACACTACCCTAAACCCAAACCTACCTAGCCTTAGCGTTCATATTATAATACTGTGTGATATAGAGTATACAAGAGGGGCCGGGGAAAGAGAGTATCCTACTCTGTACAGGGGTGTGTAGACAGTATAGAGGTTAACTTGGGCAAAAAGAATGCACTTATCTACCCCACTTGATAACCACTACTGTAACTCCATGCTGAAAAGGTCTATTATTTGCATGACATTATAATTGGGGTGCATGAGATACACGGTCAAATGCAACTGATTTGTTGGCAATCATTGACCTACATACTTCATGATGACCCCCCCCCCCGAGCAAATTGTCAGCTAGGTTGCTAGGCAACTACTAACAAAGAGTGATACTACCTGGATGCAGTTGAGTTAGTGCTTGTAGCTATGGTCAGTTTGACCTTCACAGGGTGTTTACATGCTAGGATACTCTCTTTACTCCTGCTAATAGCCTATCCCTGCATGACTAGGTAGGGATGGTTAAGGTACCATTAAATTGCGTGGGCGTGAGGTGGGGAATATGACACCTAAACCACATTAAAGTCATAAGTGAGGTGCATGCTGTGTAACCATGCCCTTTTAATTGCCCAGGTCTCAGGGGTGTGGCTGCTAGAGCTGGAAGTGTTCATTTAATATCCTCAATGGACCGGAAGCTGAGCCGGAAGGGAGGGGCCAGGCCACGCCCAAAACGGCACCACCCTGTGCCTCAAGGACCACCATTCTCAATCAAGTGCCGACTGGCCACCGGATGTCCACCGGAGGCCTACAATCAATCCCAATTAAAACACACAGCTTCCTCAAGGCCAAAACACACAAACACTTCAAGGCCGTTCTGCCACACCGCCCACGCAAGAGCTCACCTCATTTCCTGTGTGGGCGGGGTAACAACACGTCATCGCAACCACATCCGCTTCAAACCATCGTCAGCTTCCGTCCAGCCGTACGGTCCCCTCGATCGCACAGGCGTACAGTGCCTCATTAACTGACATGGCCTCACCTTTGACCTCCTGCCACGCCCCCAAAGCCTCCTTGAGCGGTTCAAAGGTCACCACCGCTTCCGGGACACGCCCACCTATCGCCACGGCCAAGTCCCAGGCGCCGATGTCCAAGCACTGGCCCGTGAAGCCACGCCCAATCGGAAGCAATAAAACATGCATTATTGCACACGCACACACTCCACACAGTGCCAGGAACACGCCCACATGCTTAATTAGGCCTAATTAGCTTTTTTTTTTCAAGGGGACCACACACTAAGCAGAAAAAATGGTCCTAAAACCCCCACAGAGCCGAGGTGGATGCATAGTAGAGCCATACAATGCAAGCAGGCATGCAAACAGCAATATTCACAATGTTTGGTAAAGGGTCGTCAACGTACCCCGCACGCCCGTAAAATTTATCCCGTGTGCCCATAAACATTTTTTGGCAAACATACATTGCAAGTGAATGGCTTCCTATATAAACTTCAAAGAGCCATAACTTTAATTCTAGGGCGTGAATCAAAAAAGTCTCTCAATTTGAGCCATTCTGCGTGCCTATATAAAACTTACGGTCCCAACCGCTCCCCAGAGTCCCAATGATGGAAATCTTTTTTTTCTACTTAGTGTGTAATTTCAAGCTAGCGTGCACACTAAGCAGAAAAAAAATTGTCCAGAAACAACATAATACACCTAGGATGCATAAGTAGTCATACAAAGCAAGGAAACAACCTATACTCCAAATTTGAGAAAGTTTCTAAATAATGCACACCACGGGTATTCGCCGTTTTTCACGTAGCGCGTGGGCGGAAAACATTGCAAACGCATGGCATCCCTATACAAACATGGGAAAACTTTAAAGGGCCGTAACTTTAATTCTAAGGCGTGAATCAAAATTCCCCAGGATCAAATCTCTAGTTTCGACCTATCCTGCGTGCCCATGTAAAAATTATCCCCCCAAGTGCTCCCAAACCCCCATGAATTAGATTATTTATTTAATTATTTAAATATGCTTTTTTTTCTACTTAGTGTGTAATTTTTCTACTTGGTGTGTAATAAGTCATTGCGGTTAATAATTGAGAAAGAATGCTTTGATCTTGCTTTGATATGGGCAATTACCGGTCTTTTCTTCAGGGGCCACTTCCGGTCGCTAATTACACGCACATAATCATCCCTGGCCGATTCTGGACACGCCCACCTTCGACCAAAAGCACTCGTATGGCCTCTTCGGCCACGCCCCTTCATGATTCGCTAATTGAATTAGCCAATCCTCACGCTCACGCCCACGCAATTTAATGGTACCTTAAGATAAAAAAGAACAGAAAATAATGGTTGGAATAATAGACAAGGTACATCCCTACACAATAATACAAGGATGGAGCTGAGGTGACAGATAGGAGGCAGAGGTGACAGTGAGAAATGAGAAATGGACTAGTTGTTCAAAGCCTTGATCTAGGGTAAGGGTCATGTTGTCTCTATATAATATTATTATGATAGCTAAACCTTCAACCTTCTTGGTCCAGTTCTCTCTGGTATTATAAGTTCTTCCCACTCAATTTTATGGTGCATCTTTAATTGAAACATGGACATGCAGCTAAGGCATTGTTCGCGTCACTATTTAATTCTTACAGCTCTTGGTTGAGAGTCCTCCCTATCTCCCCCAAATACTGTAAATCTGGAAATTTTCATTTGAAAACTCTTTGTGCTGATAAATTTTCCTAGGAATGACCCCGTATCATGTTGATGTGCATTAAATATACACGTGTGTTAAATATATGCATGCGATTAATTTTCATATCAGCTTCTATCTGCTATGAAAATATTTATACAACAAAAGTTTTCAGATTTATGTTACAATTTCTGCATTCACACGGAGAGCTGTAAGAATTCTCCATGTGAATGTATATTAAAATTATTGTAGAGGCATTAATTTTTGAGGGTGGAAATTTTCGGGTCTGCTAAGTCAATCACGAAAATAATAAAAAATAGCACCCCACCTCCATACAGTATGGCAGACGTAAACGTAACAATATGCGCACAGATTGAATGTTCAACATCTTCAGTTTGGTCCACGGACCAAAACGTAACATTTTATTGTCAGATTTGAAGTGCACTCCATAGGTACAAAACAGCTAGCTAACAAACACTCTTCTGGCTACAGTTACTGTGGAACTGGAGGGATTATTCCATAATCACATTATTGCCCAATATTGAGTGTTGCGGCTTACACAGGAACCACAGTATAACTAGGTGATACTCTGCTACTTGTTGCCTATAGGTAATTGGGGCAACCCTAGCTGAGGGAGCTCCACACTTATTATCAGTACCAAATCGCAGTACCATGTATGTATGTATGCTAAGGTCTAAACTTTACTCAAATATGCACCCATGCGCCAATATATATTCAACCAGCATGCATGTGTGACAACTAGAGTCTATCTAATTTCAGGGAGAGCTAGGGTACCACTGCATAACCCACTATCTGAAAGTGACATGACATTTTATGTTACAAATTAGTCAGAGCAGAAAGTCTATTCAAGCATCAGGACATCTTATTTCCAAGAAAGAATAGGTATACAGTAGACTCGGGTTAAGTGCACCTTTCTTATAAGCACACATTTTCATAAGTATATACTTCCTTCTTGATTTTGCCACTTGGTGTTAAGTGCATGCACTCAAATAAACACGTACTAGCTAAAAAAGCGGAACTAACACGATCAACCATTTCAGAGCTGCAGCTAACTCACCACAAGAAGATCAGGTTCAGACGCAGAAGCCAACGATCATATCTGACTCAAGGTAAGAGGCCAGTGCCGTAAATCGCTTTTTCTAACTTATAAACGCATGCACTTAACAACCTGAGTCTACGGTACATGTATAAACAATGCACAGCGAAACCTTTCTATTTTGATGTACTTGTCATTAAAATTTCAGCGGTAGTCTTGTACATAACTCTATTAACTGGGCACTACACAGTGGGCATCCTCATAGAGGGTTGCCACTGTGCGCACTCACACATCTGAGTGTCAATGCTTGAAGGTGACAGACATTATTTTTATGCTACTCACTATTCAGATCGTCCACATGTCCAAGCATCCAGAACTTGTGTGACCGACCACCTGTTGCCACATGCCAGCAGCACACACAACATTCCATTTTCCAGCTAGAATACATGACTAGCTCCAATTCAGGATCACCTCCTCTGACAGGAAAACTCCTCTTGTGTGAGAGAAAGAAATATCTCATGTCACCCATAGGCCAAAGTTATGGGTGAACATTAGAACATGAAATACAAAACTCTTCTTAATAAAATGGTTATTAGAAAGAGAGATTTTGCTCACATACGGATTGGCTTTATTGAGAGAAAACAGTTCAACTAAGAGGCTGTAATGACAACTACATAATATATTATACTGAGATTCCAACATACATTTACACCTGCAAAAAAATTTCAAACAGTGAACTCACTGATAGAAAAGCTGGCATACCAAAATCTGGAAAAAATTTAATTTTGTATAACAAATTTAATGACAGCAAAATTTTTACACAGCAAAAATACCGACTATGTGATATGAGTATGAGCAAGAGCACCTATGCAGTGCTCTCAGCCCCTCAGAAATGCAGTACTGTAATTCGCATTAATTTCGTTTGCAAAATTTTCGTGTTAGAAATTTTTCCACCACGCTCCATATATCGTTATAGTGGTAAGAAATATTCACATTAAAGAATTTTCGTACAGCTTGCACGTGATAAAAATTCTTTAACAACGAAATTCGCGAATTACGATATTTCTGAGAGCCCAGGCAGCACCATCACGAGGTGACACTGCATCACTGCCCTCCCTCCCTACCACCCTCTCATACTCCTTCACAGCAACTAGTCCACAACACAAACGTGCATGAGACATTTACATTCATGGATAAATCACTGATGGAACACGAGCAATTACAGAGGTGACACAAGATTTGACAGAGACTCACACTTTTTACACTTTCAGGGAACATCTGGACTGTCAAATACTTCAGATGGAATATCCATGCAGTGTTGATGGTACCACACCTTGCAACCATCACACTCAGCCATTTGATCAACACCAACTTTCTCAGGTAGTCGGCAAGAACAGTGAAGTTCTACCTTCTGAATGTGTTTTATACCAGAATTCCACTGACCAAGTACTGGAAAGTGGGTGAACTTGCATTCCTCCAAGCACTTTGCCAAGTGATGCCTTATAGATCTGTGATCAAATTGTACACTGCATGGATCTTTCCCACAGCAAATATCAAAAGGCAAAGGCTATGGCGAGGACGCCACAGTCTGAGCCATTAGGCTGCTGTCCCACATCCATAGTTCTAACTTCAAGCTCTGATGCTGAACTAAACACAAGACTAGCAATTAGTTGCATCGTTGCTGATGAAGCAGAAGGATACATGCTGTCATAGTAATTAACACCATCCTCACATCCAATAATTATTAGAAACAACACTCCTCCAGTGGCTATTGTGTAGATGAAGAATCTGTACAAAATCTCCTGTATGTACATTAAAACCCCAAGCATGCTGAACAGTTGGTGGTTGCAGCACGGACATGAGAGGGAAGTGCTGTAACAATAGCTTCTGTGCTGCTGAGATGATACTGTCATTGAGCCAACCAGATGGTAACAATATTAGCTCCTTGTCATTGTTAGTCAAAGAGTATATTGTATTGCATTACACACCCAACTAGCGACACCAGCACTCGTCTCATCAGAACTAGTACTGTTCGTGAGCTCAATAACATTTTCTGCAGATTTGCTACGAACACAATTGCAAGTTTGCATACAAGTGCATACCTGCCAACCTATCAAAACCTGAAAGTGGGACAAAATCTTTGAAAAAGTGGGATTTTTGGCCTGAAAGTGGGACATTACTAAGAAACTTGGCAAAAATAGCTAAAATTACCAAGTTTGTTAGGAAAAAAGTGTACAAAAGTGACAAAAATAGGGACAAAACTTATTTTAAGCAAAGAAAAAGCGGACAGTGCACCAAAAATAGGGACGGTTAGTAAGTATGCAAGTGGGATCATATATTACACTTTTGAAAGAGAATGAGGATGCTTGACGCCAGGTATCAAGTGTAATAGAACTGTCATCACTTAAACTAGTGAGTTCTCCACTAGGGTATATTCTGTCAAGGATCCTCTTTCTGCAGTACAGCTGGTACCTCGTCCCACATATTATTCTGACAATACGACAGGGTACATGCTGACTAACCAGTCTACTGCTGTGCAGGCAGACATAGTTACCAACCTCAAATGAGGTTGCAACTCGCTTCATTTTGATTGGATGCTCATCAATCTCCTGGCTCTTCCTTTCGCCCGATATGCTTAAATTTGACTTAGACTTACCAACTGCTCCCCATGAAGAATCAGACTGGCTAAGTCGAGAATCAGCACTGTACACTTCTATAGGAAGACCACTTCTTGAGCTCATTCGACAATCTTTTTTGTGTGCTCGACCAAGAGCTCCACAAACACACATAACACTACTGATGATATCATCTTCATAGCACCAGTCATCATTGGAGGTACTCACACTTTCATCAGATGAATTGTCACCATCAGTAGATAAATTATCTGAAAGATGACTGTGAGGTGGAGATGCATCATCATCTTTGTGTGGTAGAGTGGGAGCATCATTTATTCTCTTTTTATTGTAAGGACACTCAATATGGGAGGTCCATAAATGAGTTGTAGACCCACATTTACATTGCCCCTCAACCATTTTTTGTCCCTTTTTTATTACCTGGGTTTGAGCTCAGCTGTGTCACTATCTTCATCATCACCATAAGTATCGTGGCCATGTTTTCTTGACCATTCCTTACGGCGCTGCGCATCCTTTGCTCTCTCAACCTTGAGCATTATTCTCTTTTTGGACTTTTCACTCTTTTCATGCTCCAATTTATCCATTCTCAGGTTATTAAAATCCTCAAGTGCCCTATGAATGCCATCATACACTGGTAGCTTCAAACGCCTGAACAGTTCAACAACCCAATGATACTGTGGTCCACGTACATGTAAGTCATATTAAACTCCAGCAATGCAAGCTCTGTGGATAAAATATATCGAAGTCTCTCGAGGTTGATGTGTTTTGGCTGAAAGCGTATGAAAACATGTGACGCCTCAAGCCAGTTAGAGTGGCCTCGTTTGAGAATGGGGTGAACAAGTTGCTCAGACATTGAAGCCCTTCGATGACACTCAATTTTATAGGCTAAGGAATGCATAGGACAAGTGAGTATCTGCCTCGTGTGATAGTCCTTGCCATCACACTTGAGATCTGCATCATCTTCACACTTGCCACAAGAGCATACTTTTAGTTCATGAAACGTGCACTTCCCTCCATCCCACTTGTGTTCATCACAAGCATGCCTAGGCAACACTTTCAAAGCTTCAGCAAAATCATGTGCAGACTCACTGTTTGAAAGGATGAAGGAACACTATTTCATGCTCTCTCTGTAAATGCAGTGATAAACAGCCACATCCAGGTGTGTGTCGTTTCTCACAATGACATACCACTGAATCAACCTCTGGAAATTTGTCACGATGCTTATTTTTGTACTTGTCAGTGAAAAATTTCTTTTTAGCAAGGTCTTCCAATTGCTTTTTGTGAGCCTTCCCAGCATGCCCACCACAGATCATGACTTCTGTATCAGGAAAATGCTCTGTCATTGCATTTGAAGAGGAGCAGTCGGCATGTTGCCAATGAATGGCAATGTTGATGCCTTCCTCTGGTTTTTTGAAAGTGTGGCGTGCAGCATATCCTTCTGCTCCCTTGGATGTTCCATGGTAGACTTCCTCATTAAATTATTTTATCAAAGTATCTGCCTTTCTGGCATAGATGCTTTCGATGAAGAGCTCCAGTGTAATAATTACAAATACTGAATGTAAAATTCTTGCTGTGATGGCCATGTGTCATCCATGCACCATCAGCAGATGTGACAGCACAACTCCATGAACCAAGTTCATATTGGTTCTTGGCTTTCATATCAATTTTAGCTTCTTCACACATTCTATCAACCATCTCTTGCACAGCTAGGAACATTCGTTTGATTGTTGACTGAAAGGTGGTCCACTGAACAGCATCAATACCCAGTGCATGTTTTAGTATCTTGTAGTATGTGGTGTGGGTGCATCCAGCCACAATGAATGCCACCTGTACTGAAATACTAATGTCACTGGTATTGTACAACTCATTCTTGGAGGATGTTTCAAAGTGTGCCTCATGTTTACCACAACCATTACAATTGTACTTAATGGAAACAGCTCCTCCAAGCCCAATGGTGCTCACTTTAACAGGAGTTACTTCTTCAACTATAAGTCTTGCATGTGCCAAAATGTGAGGACGAGTGAAACTGAGATTTACACAACACTACGTTTTAATAATAATACGTGACCGGATTTGAGAAAACCCTCCAAATGGGATCCGCGCGCAATTTGCGTTTTTAGTAGCTCAGGTCGAAATTTGTCAAAGTCCAGATTTTGTCATATACATGTCGAACAACCCTTCTTCTAACTGTTGCCGTCCTCTACGGAGGCTAGTCGTGCTATACGAAGGCGAAATAAGCCTTCATTTTGACCCACCTAGTCGGCACAGCCACCGTACACAGAGCCCATTGCTATGGGCGGTAATTAGAATTCTCCACCTAGATACAGCTAGATTCATCGATCTACTGTACGTTCGCTCACCTTTTTAGCTTTCTTGGGCATCTAAGAACAATCAGCTATCGCTGTCATCAACGAAATTCAACTCTTGCTCGATCTTTACATTCATTTCAAACGGCTCCGCCCAGGTCCATTTAATTGATTTCCGGGTCACGCGTAGTATGCGGAAACGCCATACAGTGAATTTCGTTACCGTTCGAATTTTCCGTTCCCGTACGCGCGTGCGCGCGTGCCTGCGTTCAAATTTTTGTCTACATGCGCATGCGCAATTTTAAATTTGGCCAGGAACAGTGCATACAATGGCGCTGTCTGCAGAGCCAGGTCGAAAGCGAGCCTATGACAGGGATCTACGCTGGAGAATCGTTCATCAGCGAATAGCTATGAATCTCAAATTTGTAGAGATCGCAACCAATTTGAATATAGCCATCAGTACTGCTCACAGGACTTTCAAACTTTTTGAACTTACAGGAGCAGTCTACACTAAGACCAACGGAAGTCCATATACGTACAATACATTTTAATGTCAACGCGCGGTTTGCATGGCGCCTATGGGGGTTAATGATATGCATGCCATACACGTGGGGTCAAAAATAATGCATGTCTATGTACAACGGTATCTTCTAGTGTGAGTTAGCTATCGTTCTATCTAAAGTACCATTGTAAAGAAGAAGAGCTGAGCTTCACATTGATACCAAGAACAAGACTAAGCGTGCCGAGATGACCGATGTAGACATGAACCAGTTTTCAGCCGCGTATGGCTGATGGCATCTTTGAATTCGGGGCAAATCTGTAACACTCACACCAGCGCTAGGGGACTTGGTCCACTAGTAGGTAAGTACCAGAGCAGTTACTCCGCTGAATCCCGAGTCTTCCAGGGTCACTCAGCCACCACGAGCGCTCTTTGAAAATCTAAAATAATTTATCACTTTAGCCTGTTCTATTTTCTTGATAGTAGCTAGCTAGACTGTCAACTAAAGAAAATACTGAACTTTAGCTACTAAATTAGCTATGTTATAGCTACCAACTCTTCGTTTTGAGTACTTTCTTCGTGACAGTTCAACTCGCTCGTCCATTTCTTGATCTTTTCTGGCTGAATGGAACTTTGAATTCGGGGCAAATCTGTAACACTCATTCCAGAACGAGAAATGAGGCATCCTCGATGTCTATACCATGGTGGCAGTGTATAGCAGTAGCGTGGAACAGAACCGCTCGAGGCGCTTCGAGAAACGAGCCTTCGAAAACGAGAAAAATTCATTCTGTCCTGGGTAGGGCGCGGTACACGGATAGATATACGGACGTATACGAGATTATTGCGTGTACCCGCGTAATACGTACGCGCGCGTGCGTAATCATACGCAGGAAAACATCATTTCCGTTTTGCCATTAAACGGTAGGTCTTAGTGTAGACTGGGAGATATTGATGCATCAGGAGCCCTTTGCAAGAAAAGGTATGATACAGCACAGAGGAAACTGGGACAAGAAGAGCTTTTTGTGATTGGAGCAGTTCTTGCAAATTCATCACTGTACATGCATGAAGTTTGTCAGGAAATAAGGGATGTGTTTGGACTATCTGTATCTCCACCTACAATCTGTCGCCTCCTCCACTCGTATGGGATCACAAGGAAGAAGATCAGACAAGTTGCTCTTCAGCGCTCTTACTCCTTGCGTGGTGCTTTCAGAGCCCAGTGTTCACTCTTTGACCCTGATCCCTTTGTTTTTGTCGATGAGACAGGATCTGACCATAGGACCCACATCAGAAAATATGGGTATGCATTGAGAGGTGTCACACCTGAGGTCAGAAGACCATTTCTAGGTCATGGCCAGCGAGTCAACAGTGGCGTAGGAAGATGTTTTTGAGCAGGGGGGCCGAAAGTAAGCAGGTGAAGACTCGCTTTACGCGCGCATAGCGCGCGAAAGCTAGAGGGGTCTGGGGGCATGCTCCCCCAGGAAAATTTTGGAGTTTTAGACCTTCTGAGAGCTTTTCTAGTGCATTTTCGAGGACATTCTGGACTCTTAGCTTGTCACATGTGAACACAGATCAATAGTGACTACTGATCTGTGTTCACATGTGACAATTATTGATATCTACACACCGTGGGGCTAAGATACACCACAATCATGAATAACTCAACCCTGATTGTGGCAACAGATGAAAAAGAAAAGTGCAAACCTCAGAGGGTGAGCCCCACCCCCTGGCTTGTACAGCAGTCTAAAAATCAGAGGGGCTCTGCCCCCCCCCAATCTTATGACTGGGGGGGCAATTGCCCCCCCCCCAGCCCCCCTGATTCTTACGCCAGTGGTCAATGCCATCATTGGCATATGCACAATTGGAGTGATAGCAATGGAAACGACAACATCTTCTGTCAATGCTGACATCTTTTTTGATTTTGCAAGGAGTACTCTAATTCCTAATATGCAACAGTTTAATGGCACTAACCCAAGGTCAGTGGTTGTGATGGATAACCTATCAGTTCATCACACTGATGAAGTACTTGGACTCTTTGATCAAGCTGGCATTCCCGTGTTCTTTTTGCCCCCCCTATAGTCCAGATTTGAATCCGGCAGAGGAGTGCTTTAGCTATGTAAAAGCTTACTTGCGCAAACATGACTCTATCCTCCAACACATCCCTGATCCAACTCCTATTATAAAAGCTGCCTTCCAAAGTGTCACTGTGGATCACAGCAGATCATGGATACAACACTCAGGCTACTGCAAACTAAGTTAGATTGAACCCCCATCTACATTATTATTTATACTATCTTACACCTTTATACCCATAATATCTACACGTCATAATAATAATATATAGTTATTACCATAGTAGAACGCGATACCGGGAAATATCACGAGTTCATTGCCGAGTATTGTTACGAGTGCGAAGCACGAGTAACAATACTAAGGCAATGAACGAGTGATGTTTCCCAGGTATCGCGTTCTACTATGGTAATAACGATTTTATCGTATGGTGCCATTACGAACCTGAGATGGATCGAACGGCTCGGACATAGCCACACCCCCTGGAAGCTAAAATCAATTTCGAACGTAGCTAGCTAGCTAGCAACGGCGACCGTCCAACGATGAATGAACGAACAAGAAGCAGTATACCGCTCAGTGGAACAGCTGTGAAGAATGCCTAGGAGATGTATTGCTGAACGAATCAATTCACACGGCAACACAACGAAGACCTTCGGCAGGCGCCACCGCATCGATATCTCGGAACTGAGCACTCTTCATATGATGCCGATAGCGGCGTACTAGCGAGTGTAGATAGCCCGGACACCTATCGCTAACACTGTTCTTCATACTTGGCTACATAGCAGATAGCTTCTCTTTCAAACTCACAGTGATACTGGTCAAACTCGCAGTGATACGGGGTCAAACAGGGGATGATACGGGTTTTTATCAAAACGTGTTTGAAATTACTTTCTCCATACATTTCTATGTAAACGAATAATTAGACCATACGATAATTATTATTATAAATACACTGGAATTAAATTTTATAATTATTATACCAAAAACGTACACAAAATTTTGCCTCAGGTATTGAAATCAAAGTTAAGTTGGTTTTTAAGAAATTCACACATTATACTAAAATTTATACATGTCCTTCAAAATTGCCTTCTGCATTTCTTCATATTGCCCTTGTGTTATTATCCCTTTCTCAAGGAGAGAATGCCACTTATCTAGCTGGTTTATACATTCACTTCGGAGGCTTACTCGCTTTCCAGGTGATACTGCCACTGAAGAGCTCGAGGACGAGGTAGGTATACTGGCACTTGATGATGGTGCTACAGTGGTCTTCTTGTTACCTTGTCGAAAGAATGGCAAATCAGGAGGGGCTTCACGTGAAGAGTGCTTTCCAATGTGAATAACATGAGCCGACATACTGAATTGTTCAACGTTGAAATTTGTACCATGTTTCTCCCTTAGATCTTTTATGATCTCCTCAACTTCACTAACTTTCCTCACACAGATTGACTTAGCTTTGGGTGCAAGAGCAGCACCATCAGTTGTTGTAGCTCTCTTATGACCACAAGCCTTGTGGGTTTCTGCATCATCTACTTGATTATAGCACCAAAGGTTGAAGTCGTGCTTTTTGGGATACTCACTGTACATTTCACTGAGATCAGCATCATCAAGTATCCACCTCAGCCGGCCCCTCAAGCCGTGGCCAGGTTGAATGAATCCAAACTCAGGTGGAACAAATTGAAGACTACGGTGAAACGAAGCTTTAAGTTCTTCGATCGAAGAGAATTTGGTAACAAATGGGAGCTTATGTAGAGTGAACTCGGATTTCTTCTTTTGATTAACGACTTTAACTGTGTAGGCATATGGCTTGGAGGTTTTCAATGTAGAGGGAGCAGTCCGAGCATGTTGAGAACCAGTGTGCTACATGTTATCAAAAATTAGTCAGCTAATATGAGTATATAGTTAGTCTCATTCCCAGACAGAGCCTCAGTGGTAAAAGCGTATAGTTTGTGAGATAAATATATTAAAATTAATTACTATGGTCCCAATATATATAAATTTCAGGGTGGAGTCTGGGCTCAGATTGAAACTTTGCATGATAATTCATCAGAGGCTGGTAATCAGCTCTATTTAATGCACATCCGTAGCAACCACTGTACCCCACACTGAGACACGTATTAAAAAAAGAGAGATAGATATTCACTAACCTCCACATCTACAGTATCATCTGCACCGATAACGATGATCGGAGCCTCTGGATTCGACTGCTGGTGAGTCTGGCTCACTGTGTTTGTAACTGTTACAGTCACACTGCCAGCATCATCACCCGTCGTATTAAACACTCCACTAACAGACTTGGACACAGCTGGATTCTCCATTTTTGGCGAAAGTGTATCAGATAGTTCTGAGATTATCTCTACTCCTTGCACTGTGTATGTACGTACGTAACCACATGGAACTCACGCATGCGCGCTACGCAAAATCATATGCACGGAAAATTCGAACGCTAACGAAATTCACTGTACGTGTGCATAGCAACGCCTTTAGACCGTAATTTCTCGATTATTGGGGGTGTGGCGCGATCGCAAACGAAGTGCTGTATCTCTATAACCAAGCCCACGATCGGCCTAAGACTTGAACGCGGGTTAGCTCTATGGTAGGGCTTATCAACCACGTATCAAACTCAATTTTCTGAAAAAATCTCATACAGAGGGTTTTCCCAAATCCGGTCACATATGCTCTGGAACCAGCTACTGATGGCAGGCTATATATTATTTCCACGACCCTATAAATCTTTACCCTGTACTGTACGACACACATCTGCTCTTGAGCTAATAGCTGTACTTGCCAAGTTGTTTTTCACCCAATCTGTAATTATAATGTATATCGGACAAGGGATCTACAGTATTTAGCATCCCCGATGGCCAGCTGTGACACCCGAGTGTAGTGAGTGTTACTAATGGGACAGAGGGATGCTCAATACTGTGGATCCCGTTGGCTGAGGTGAGCTAAGTTGTTTAGAGCTTTACAACTGTTACTATAGTAGTACAGATATTTGCCTTGGATCTCTCATAAATTATCATGGATCCTATTGGCCAAAATTTACAAGTAACTGAGTAAATCAACAAGTAACTTAATTACCTCCTATTGACCAATCAGGTTACAGGAAAGTGGCAGTAAAATTCTAAATCACGTACCACCAAAGTAGTGGTATTATTATAACTAACAACGTTAGATCCTAGCAACAATGCCCCAAAGCTTCATATATAAACTGCTGTCTAGCAATAAACCTAACCATTGGCAACAATTTCTACGAGTGATATATGTACAAGTATAAAAACAATTGAATAAAATTGAAGGATGAAGTAGGGATGGCAGGATTAAAAGTACACAAACAAGATTTGTAAGGGGTAATTGCATCTACTATACATCCCTATGCTTGCTTTTCTTTATTATTATGCACTTATTAATGTCAACATACTTGTCGAGTGAAGTATGTGGAAGACATTCAGGTTATTCCTAGTTGTCACGATGGTGGGATGATCGGTTTGATTCAATAACATGCATTATTACTGGTTATTTTTGCATCCCTCAACTTGAAAGCAAGCGTAGGGATGTATAGTCGATGCGATTATCCCTTACAAATCTTGTTTGTGTACTTTTTGATCCTGCCATCCCTACTTCATCCTTCAATTTTATTCAATTGTTTTTATACTTGTTCCTATTCTTTTTTATTGCACATAGTGCATTTTATCAATGCCATCTTACATGGCTTGCTCACAACTTCTAATTAAATGGACGATGCGAGGTGCCAAAGTTTCGTAGCCACGCCTCTCGTTATTAAACTTACGTTCATATTCCTATGTGATGAAGCAGGCTGATAAAGAAGGCTGTTTTAGGCGGCCCAAGTAGTGATGAGACTTCCGTTTAGGGAGAAAATCAAGTTCTAAATTTTATTGTTAGCAGCAGCTACTCGGCATAATTCTCTGATCTGTACGTTACCGCTCCTCGAGCCTTGCCCCTTCAAGAGTCACCGCCGTTATGATATCCGTATGATCTTTCCAGTGGAGCATTAGTGCTGCACGCGCTAGCGAGTAGCTAGCCTATGCCTAGCGCCTTACCGCTCCCCGAGCCTTGCACCTTCTTATCCATGATCGATCCAGCGCGCTGCTGCACGCGCTTAGTAGCGAGTATATAGCTAGCTTGCCTCGGCCTCAGCTCGAGGAGCGCTCGAGCTCGCCTGGGGGAGGGGGCGCTGTCACATGACTTCACCATGGCAACATATTCCGAGCATGCGCATTATATTACAAAATGGCGTATCAGACACACCCAATTATCAATGCGCCGTACACACCCACTATTATGTAACTCCGGTCAAGGTAATGCCGAACTTGCATGCCACTGCACTGCGTGCTACAAAATGGAGTGGATTTATACTCAAACTAAGATGAGTGATTAAGGCAGTCTTGAGCTAGCCCTGATAATGAAAAAGAAAGAAAGAAAGATTGAGAAATGGTCATTTTTTTTGAACATCTGGTTTTGGTATACAATTGATTTTGATGAATGATCTTGGTCTTGTTAGATAATTTGCTGGAGATTCTGATTTTCACACTTAGAAATTTCACAAAATTACCTATTTTGAGATATTTGGATATTTGTAATGTATTACATAATTATATGGCATATCCGGGCCATCCCTACTTATAGAGTCTACCGACTCTATGATACAGAATTTTTAAGAAACTAGTGGTATACTAACCACCTGCTTGGTCCAAATCATGTTTCAGTCTGAGATATTAATATTTGTTAGCCTGATCTCAAATAATAATAATAATTATTATTACAAGTATAATAAACAATTGAATAAAATTGAAGGGTGAAATAGGCTAAGGGATGACAGTGCTAAAAAGTACACAAACAATATTTGTAGGGATAACGTATCACATCCACTATACATCCCTATGCTTGCTTTTCTCGTTTATTATGATCAAACATTGATAGCAATGACCTTCGAAGTTGGCACCTATATATTATAGATGTGCATCAACCTGCATGATAGTGCTAGAATATTACCCTTTGAAGTATTCTTGACTTCATGCTTATTGGAGAATTTCATGTCCCCTAGCCTGGCTCATCCCCAGATCACTCAGGGAGCCTACAGGTCATAGAATACTTATGACTTGTGAACTTGTGAAAGGGGATACTCAATTAATTTACCTCTATGCATGTGGAAGAAAATAATTTTATGCTGTCCCCTTAGCTACTCCAAAAGCAAGCGTAGGGATGTATAGTGGATGTGATACGTTATCCCTACAAATCTTGTTTGTGTACTTTTTAGCAGTCATCCCTACTTTTGTTTTTTATACTTGTTGACTTTTTATCAATGTTATTGCATACTGTTCAGTTGTCGTACGATATGAAGAGGGGCATGTACATTAATTATAGTACCATACACCATACACCTGATAGTGAGTCTCCATACCATACCATACTGTGACATGCAGCACTTATAACTTTACCAACAATTTTTTTTTTATTTCAAAGTAAAGTTTGGAAAGTACAATAGTAGCATTATCAATTATTATTATGATTCAAGTATTGTTGGTATGATAGTTACATGTGAATGGTTAACTTGAGATGCAATGGCTTGCTCTAGTGGTTGCTGGAGCTAAGTAAGTGTGTGCATGTATTGTACATCAATATCAACATAAGAAATTTAATGGTACATAATCGGTATATTCATGACACACTCCCGTCAGCAACAAAGGTTAACCAACATCTAGTTTCTTTCTGCTTATCTGATCAACCTTTGATTCCAGGTTACGGGACAAGGACCCCGGAGTGCAAGGTAACCCAAAAATATTGTGATCTACACACACTACTGTACTGACTCCACACGTCTGAGCAACAGGCTAGCATAATATTATGTGCATGTTTTTATACTCACTTTGACGGACATACATATTAGTGGTACCACCACATTTGATTCAGTCCAGGTCAATTAACGTGAGAGCACATCATGATGATTGCTAGCTCAGCAAGTGGTGCCGCTCGCGTTAGAGCAGTGTGGATAGTACATAGCATTCAGCCATGTCCAGTGACTTAATACACGAAGTTGTCACTTATCTTTTGGAGTGAAGTATTCTTCACATGTACACAGTCTGCACAACATTGATGAGCCTCAAGATAGTGTTCTGCATATATAGATAGACAGAGTGTACATGAGTACATTGTAACTGCATATTAAGTGTCCAGAAAAGTTCACAGAGATCATCAATCAAAATGTACACACTGTCAAGAGTGAGTGATGGGAAAGAGTATCAAATACGCTATATAACCTTGTGTAATGTTTTCGGCAAGTAACGTGACTGCACACATGACTAGCTCCAAGGCACTAAACACTAGAATCTTTGTTTTGTTCATGCAGATTGCAACTGAGGACGATGTCACTTTAACCATCAAATACACAAATGAGAGCCCTTCGCATGAAGCTACCTGGTGGAGAAATTTGAGTGCCAGTACACAAACTCTGTGAAAGGTATAAAAGATCAGGAAGGCATGATAAATAATGGAGAAGTATCACTTGGAGAACCATGTTTTCCTCACACACTCACGAGACACTCAAGTAAGGACAAATACAACACTCCATTATCTCTGTATATGGCAGGAAGATTCCTGTGTTGAAACTCCGACAAAAGTTGCTTACCATACACCATACACCAACACCTAATGCACTCGCACAGATGATCAATTAGCCTCTTTTAGTAGAACGGCTACTGAAATATTAATTAGAGCATAATATTCAGCTTCCAAGTGATCATTCGGAGGATAACTTGAGATTAATGTTAGCCACTCACGAACGAACCAGAATTGGTTATTCAGAAGTATTATGTGCTAGTGACAGAATCGTATGATTCAGCTGTGGACTGCACAATCTATTCCGGACTTGCAAGTTTACATTCAAGAATCAGAAATGCATGTACTAGCAATAATTTCGTCTTCAATAATACACCAAGCAGCACCTACAAGTGATAGGATGGAGTATATTCGTGAGGTTTGAAAACAGCTGACAATATTATGATTAGCAATAAACTACCTTTCTTAGTGGTGACAAACCTGGGGCACAATTTAAACATGAAACCAAGTTAGTGGGAACTATCCATGCATGTGGTACAATTATTTTTGACCGGATTTGGGAAAACCCTCCGTATGGCATTTTTTCTGAAAATTAAGTTTGATGCATGGTTGATAAGCTCTATAGACCATAGAGCTAACCCGCGTTCAAGTCTTAGGCCGATCACGCACTTTGTTGTGGAGATACAGCGCTATTTTTGCGATCGTGCCACACCCCAAATAATCGAGAAATTATGGTCTAAAGGTGTTGCTATGGACGCGTATGGCGTTTCCGCATACTACGCGTAACCGGAAATCAATTAAATGGCCCTGAGCAGGGCTGTTCAAAATGAATGTAAAGATCAAGCAAGAGTAGATTTTCATCGTCCATAACTGCCGATTGTTCTTCGATGCCCAAGAAGCTTAAAAGGTCAGCAAACTTATAGTAGTTCAATGAATCTAGCTGTATCTAGATAGCCTGCTGGCGGGAATTCTAATTAGTGCCCATAGCAACGGGCTCCGGTTACGGCAGCTGTGCTGACTAGGTGGGTCAAAATGAAGGTTTATTTCGCCTTTGTATAGCACGACTAGCCTCTGTAAATGACGGCAACAGTTAAAAGAAGGGTTGTTCGAATGAATATGACAATCTGAATTTTGACAAATTTCGACCTGAGCTACTAAAAATGCGCATTGCGCGAATCGCGCACGGATCCCTTACGGAGAATTTTCCCAAATCCGGTCACATTTGACAACTTTGTATATTGTGCAAACCACAAATGGAGATCACTTGTCCACCGTCATTGAAGGTATTGGCCATGTATATACCGTATACACTGTATGCTCAGTGCACATTTAGGTACACATCTGCAATGTATTTTGAGTGCCATACATGTATATGTGACCGGATTTGGGAAAACTCTCCGTATGGGATCCGCGCGTGATTCGCGCAATGCGCATTTTTAGTAGCTCAGATTGAAATTTGTCAAAGTCCAGATTTTGTCATATACCGTAAATCGCGAATATTTCGATGTTAAAATATTTTCGGACAGCATGGCTTGTGCGAAAATTAAACGCACGAATTATATGCGCAATACTAACGACAATGCGGTACAGGGTCGTTTGTCCGAAAATTATTTAACGCAAAAAATTATCGCATGAAATATTTTAGACACGAAATATTCGCGATTTACGGTACATGTCAAACAACCCTTCTAACTGTTGCTGTCTTCTACGGAGGCTAGTCGTGATATACGAAGGTGAAATAAGCCTTCATTTTGACCCACCTAGTCGGCACAGCCGCCGTACACGGAGCCCGTTGCTATGGGAGGTAATTAGAATTCTCTACCTGGATACAGCTAGATTCATCGAACTACTGTACGTTCGCTCACCTTTTTAGCTTCTTGGGCATCTAAGAACAATCATCTGTCGTTATCAACAATGAAATTCAACTCTTACTCGATCTTTACGTTCATTTCGAACGGCTCCGCCCAGGTCAATTTAATTGATTTCTGGGTCATGCGTAGTATGCGGAAACGCCATACGCATGCATAGCAACGCCTTTAGACCGTAATTTCTTGATTATTGGGGGTGTGGCGCAATCGCAAACAAAGCGCTGTATCTCAACAACGAAGCGCGCTATCAGCCTAAGACTTGAACGCGGGTTAGCTCTATGCTAGAGCTTATCAACCATGCATCAAACTCAATTTTCAGAAAAAATCCCATATGGAGGGTTTTCCCAAATCCGGTCACAATTTGTACCACTTACGAGAAGAGGTCATGCAGGCTCACCATTGCAACATCCATACTACAAAAATCTAGCACGCAATAATAAGTTCAAAGTTCGTTCCGCTACAGGGTTTCATTTAGGATTTTCGTCAAGGGGGGGGGCAAAGACTATAGTATGTTTTTTCCGTTTGTGAAGAATGACGTGCTCATTAAGTTGATTATATTATGGGGGTCTGGAGGTATGCTCCCCCAGGAAATTTTTCAATGTTTCAACCTCTAAGACTGCTTTGAAAAAAATCCCATACGGAGGGTTTTCCCAAATCCGGTCTCATATACTATATGCACATGAACGCACATGTACGTCATGAGTGCAGATATGGCATAATGTATATGCATCCTCAATATGTATCACTCAGTTATGAAGGTTAGGAACATAAATAAGTGGATAATAACAGTAATGCCAGGGTACTTGCCTCCTTATACTCATGTACATGTACGAAGGGAGACTACATTCATTATCACTACGGGAGAAGCAGGTAGACGAGTAGGGTGCTCAAAACCATTTGATGACCTTGATGCTGATCACTCAGGACAAGAAAGAGGATTTTATGATTTTGAAAAGAGAACTGAAGGAAACACTAAATGGCATTTCCAACACTACTACTTAACCCAATTGAAATTCGAACACAATAACACCTTGAAGGCTACACAATTTTAGACTAAGCTGCTACATGACATTAAGGGACATATTGCAATAGCTTCCTCATTTTGGAGACAGAGCTATTTAATGAGGTTGAAGAGTTGCTTGTTGAGCAAAAAAACCACATGCGACAATTACTCATGTATTAAACTTGTCAAGAGGACAACAAACACCACTAAAAATACAACTAGTGGACACAGGTGTAGATTATTCATGCCTACTATACCAGGAGGAAGCAGTAGATGTAAAGCAATACTGAGGCTATATACAACACAGCATGGCTACACTATGAACTCTGTGTTGAGTAATTTACTACTGTTACACACAGAAAATTCTTCAGAATATACCTCCGTGCATTAGCTTTACATGCTTCCCCTCAATAGGAAATTCTAAATTGTAAGGCAGCAAATACTGAGCATGAAGAAAGGTTGTTTGGACAGGCTAACAGTATTATGTAAAAAGCCTCTGACGGTTGTGTGATTTTTGCATAAAATCACATAAAATGCCTTAAGTTGGTCTAGGGAAGGATTTAACTCTTTACGCACAATAATTATCCTAGCGCGGCCTCGCCCAACATACCGAAATTAATTGCACACTGAGAATACTTCGTGTACCTGACAAGACTACCTCATTTTCGTGGGCCGTGAGCGATCGCTCCGGGGTTCAGTCAGCTCCAAGCGACGATAAAAAAGGTTGAGAGACAGGTTTGAAGTTACATCGAAGTGCTATAACCAACCGCCAACAAAAAAGACGTCCGAGAGTCGTAAGGGAAGGCAGAGAGCGAGCGAGCGAGAGAGAGAGAGAAAGGAGGAGCGAGCAACTGTGAAAACGAGCATATAAATCTGGCTGCCTGGCCAGGTATGTAAAACAATAGTGTGGGTCAGTGCTATAAACTGACCAGGATAACATTCAATGAATGGAAGTACAATAATGACAAAGTAATGACAGAATAGTGTTTAGTTATGTAGTTACTAAGTTCTACCAGTAGTTTAGGGCTGGTCATATAAGCCAGCAGACAGATGATGCTTGAGAAAGCAGTCAGAACTAGGGTTACCCGTGTGACATAGCCTAAGCTCACATTCATTGCAGTACCATGTAGTCGTTTAACCCTCAGTGCTACTGCAATATCGACATCTACCCTGGCTGGCTCTTGTAGGGTAGTGCGAAACATGTAGTTTTTGTCTCCGCGAGCTTGATTGGTGCGTCAATGGCCTTCCACGGTATTTGTGGCTGTTGTAGCTTCCAATAAGCTGATTTGCTAGCTCCACTCTGAATTCCTTCAGTGACATCTTCTTTCCCACTATAGGTACTCGTTTGTAGGTTTGTAGAGGATGAAGGTGGTGATGATTGCCACATCAAACAGGAACCAAGAGATATATTTATAACACTTGGTTGACTTGGTCCTTACGGCATAGTACCCTCGGAGCTGGTCGTTTTCATCAATACCACTCATATATTGGTTGTAAAGCCTGATTGATTCGGGACATGGGACATCAACCCTAGCTCCATTCTTTTGCCGATGGGACACAGCTATCTCTGAGTAGGGCTGGGAATTTATGGACAAGACAGAGACAGTTTTAGTATCCTGTCAGAGTGTTACCACCAAGTTTCCATCCTATCTGTACTCAGCATTACTGCGATTACCTAATCCAGATTTTACCTTTCCCTTGAGATCTTTAGGATAGCATTTACGTGTCGCATTGTATGTACCACATACATATATCTTGTCTTGTAGATCACGAAAGAGAGGGGCACTTATAAAGAAGTTGTCACAATAGACAGTGTAATTGTGCCCTGTGATATTTCTTGTTAGCCTCTTCACAACATTCCCCCCCTAATCCTAGCTCCCTCTCTCCATCTGTTTTCCCTGTATACACTTCAAATTCGCAAACATAGCCAGTCACACCATCAGCCCTAACCCACACCTTGAACCTCCGTTTTACTGGCTTCTTAGGTAAGTATTGTTTCATACTAGATCTCCCTTTGAATCTGATCATAGCCTTGTTGACTGAGTTTTCTCGGTGTGGATTCTAATTCTGTAGGAACTTTTCAGACAGAATTTGGATCACAGGCCGGACTTTCCCACGTTTATCATATCCTGGATCACTCCAAGGAAGCAGGGTGGTGTTGTCGATGAAGTGCAAGTATCGGGAAATCTCGAAGAAGCGATCTTGGGTTTTTCTATCGGCAATGGGACCATATCGATACGTAGGATCCAACTTCTAGTAATCAGAAAGAGCTGGTAAGTGATTGATACCCATTAGGATCATAAATCCCATGTATGCAGAAATCTCCTCAGCAGTGACAGCTTCCCATTTGGTGTATAGCTCATTGCTCATAGTCTGCCTTGCGTAGAGATTTGTCTGCTCGACTATGAGATCGATCGGGGCTGGTGTGAAGAATAGCTTGAAGATCTCTAGGATACAAGCTGATAACACAACTGCAGGACCAACATTTTGAGTGAATGACTTTACTTTCACTGCACCTGTCATAGAGCTCCATGGAGACTGACTGTGTGCATTGTGGCTGTGCCCACCTTGTCCACGTCCACCACGTCCACGCCCTCCTCTTCCACGATTCCTCAGTCTACCTCCTCCACGCCCTCTACCCCTACCTCGTATTGTTCCTCTTTGGCGCCCTCTAGCTGGTCTCCTTTGCGTACGTCTTGGACTTCAAAGTGGTGAAGCCGTTACTTCGTCACTGCTATATGTTCTGCTGTCGCTGAAGATAGCATGATGTAAGCCATAATAGTATGCAGCATGGTTTATCTTTCCTGGGTGTTTGCACAGGATCGCCGTAGGTGGGGTCTGGTTGATCTACGTATTGTATGTGATGATAAATATCTGGCATGTCTTAATTCACATGCATACAATGTCATGCATTGATATACATGCACATGCACATGCACACACACTTCCTCTACATGCATACCTGCTACCTACATACTGATGAATTTACACATTTATTTAACAGCATCAGCAATCATTTGCACCTGGTAGAGGACTGAAGCTGGTGCCACCTTGATTTTCATCTTGACTGTCAAATTCTTCACCTCTAGAGCATGAAAATTACCTGCTTGATTCTAGTTTTAGTAACCTGTATTATATTATTGGTATTATTTTATGTTTACTGAGTGTACCGATCATCGCCAAAATCTGGATCGGGATTGTTTTTTATACTTTTAAATTTTTTTATGTTTTTTTTTCAATTGTTTCAAGGCGACCTGAACACTAAGCAGAAAAAAAAATTGTCCAAAAACCACCATATAATCGAGCTGGGTGCATAGTGGAACCATACAATGCAAGCAGGCAGCCTAAATTTCAATTTTGTCCAAAGTTGGTAAAGGTCGTCACGTTTATGTGCGCGCGTGGCCCCGCCCCTCACGTAGCGCGTGGGCGGAAACATTGCAAACGCATGGCTTCCCTGTACAAACATATGGGGAAACTTCAAAGGGCTGTAACTTTAATTCTAAGGTGTGAATCAAAATTCCTAAAGGTCAAATCTCTGCATTCGATCCATTCTGCGCGCCGGTGCAAAAATTATGTCTCCAAGTGCTCCCAGTTCCCCCCTAAATTAATTATTTAAAATATTATTTTTTTTTCTACTTAGTGTGTAATTTATATTTTTATACGGAATCTCCAGCAAATTGTGCATCTAGCAAGACCAAGATCATTCATCACTGCCAGGGCACATTGGTTCATCAAAATCATCATTCTCAGCATCATCATCATCCAGGAGCATGTTCAGAGTTTCCTCTGCATCATAGAGCCTACCTCTGCCTGTAGCCATACTAAGATATGTAGCCTAGTGCTATGCTAAGTGCAGCATCAACAGTTGAGGGGGTTCTAAACCACAGCAGAGGCCACAGATAGCGAGTGAAGAGGCAGCTATGATAGATGGCGCCCGAGAGTAAGTTTGCACATGCGTTACCGCCGTCTGGTAAAGGTCCACGCCAGTGAACGTCAGATTTGACTGAACGGTAGCCAGCACGGCATTAATAGCTACCTTGGGGTGTGGCATTATAAAAATATAACATTCGTACAGAACGGTACGTGCGTGCACGTTATATATAATATATATATAACATTCGGGACTAAAAAGTTAAGCAATCATTACCTACAGTTACTCTAGGGATCGAATTAAGTAAAGCACCTAGAGTTACTCTAGGGGAGATTTTAAGCAACCAGCTCTTTGCTTAAAATGCTGGTAATAATATACATAATATTGTATCTCAGGGCAATTTTACGCAAAGCAACTCCTTTGTCCCATGTACTTGATGGTACTCACTCTCTTTAGTACTCTTGATGGTCATGTTTGCATATTGCATTTGCTCAAGCTGAACTCGAAAACGTCATCCAAGTTACAAGTCTTACAGGGGTACGAAGATGAAGATGAACTCAATTTTGAAACTAAATGGACAAGGTATACTTATACGATAATCTTGTACTAGTCTGTAAAGCTGAACATTTTGCTAGAAAAACAATTTCACCAATCTGCTCTCATTGGTCTGGTGGTTTGGTGTCAATATTATCGTGACTGTTGGACTTTACAGTGGAGCTGTATCGGCCATCTCCTTTTCCGTACACGAACATTCTCCCGAGTTGCCTGGCCACAACCATGTCTTTTGTCCTGTGTGTCTCTGCAAACCTGCCAATTGAATACATGAGAAGGTAAGATAATTAACTATCGCACAACCACAAAGGTTCAGGGGACTTACCTTCATTCACGCACAACACACACAGCCCAGATTAAATACTGTATTTCTTCTAAAAATTTGGCATCAAAATAATATTGCTTTAGCTTCGTCAAAGTTTTAGAGATTAATATTCAACACTCTGCGTGCGCATTCCATTCCCGTTTATAGCATAATACGCATGACGACATTTGCTGAAAATTAGACTATTTCAATCATTCGGTAATGAGTCCCGAATAATTAGAAGGGCCAAATTTTGGAACAAATCGGTAACCTGAATTATAAAACGGACGATTAAAACTAAAAGCTATTTAATGATTAATGCCCTGATGTGTCCACTATTCAGAAGTTTCAGTACACATCTACATTATGTACATGCTATGAGTAGCAGGAACAGGGAGCTCTCAGATATGTATTTACAGACCAAGAATACAAGAGTATGGCAGGTGCCCCACCGTGCTATCGATGCACTTAACAATATTCATGGTCCCCTTCCCTATGGAAAATACAATTACCGCATGTTCACAAACCTTTAAAAACGAACTATGGCACCACTGTTCCGACTCTACTAGTATACTAGACTATACTATAGCACTTGCGCCTATCGCACTGCGTAGCGCGTGCTCTTGATCCCGCACACATGCCGCGCCCGTTGCACTATTTAATGGAATTGATCGTCTGACATGGCAGAGAGGCCCAAGAAGCGAAGGCTACACATTGGGGAAGGAGCTGAGGCCGATAAGCTGATAGATTTATTTCATGACCTAAGAGGTAGTGTGAGTGTCCTAGCCTTTTCAAGATTCTCTTGGAAGGATACAGGGCTCACACATAGTGCATTGAACGTTATGGTTGATTTTGTTAACTGAGGGTGCTCTCAATTATTAGCTCTAAAGGTGATAATCCAGCTGTACCTCACAATCAAGCACTTCATATCGTTGTAGGTTGACTAGAAAGTGGTCTAGATGGATTTTGAGTTAGTAGAGTAGGTACCCTTAGTGCCCCTTGTAAAATCTCTGTAATCTTTGCCTGTAACTCGGGCGTTTTTCGCCTTCAGTGCTGATGTGCCTAGCCTGTAACTCCTCTCGTATATTGGACACAACAATATTATCCAGAAGTTTTAATTTCCCATGCCAAATTTACCACCTACAATCAAAATTCGAAGGTCAGCGAGACTTCTCCATTTTTATTTCAAGTGCATGTGGTAAATCAGCCATCAGTGTATCCTTGAATCCGCAGCTGCCATATTTATACGTTCCGCCAAGTTGGGTACCCCTCTCAAATTTTCTGGCGGGTGTATCTCCACAAAAAAAGCGTAAGGTATCACAAATCTCATTCCCCATGCTAGAAAGAATTGGCTGTGAGAGTTCAGTGAGATATTCTGCTCGATCTGGAACTTAGTGCTATCTGAAGTTCAGGCAAGGATGAACTAGGGGCAATCATATAATATTACCGGTTTTTCTATGACCTCTTGGCGATTAGAGAGATGTCCAGATAGAGTGTAGAGTATTCACTCTCCTTCATGAATACCTTTGGGTGATACAAGATCCACACTCATGGGTGTTAAGGTCCGTCTCGGCCACTAAAGCCCATAAATGTTAATAATATACTTGATTATACTCTAGGTTATAAGCAAGTTGGCAACAGGTGATGGGTATCAAACAAAAGGGTGGACCTTCATTTACTTTAATACCAATCGCCACGCCCCCTAGTTAATTAACCATCGGTAGGTGTGGCTTTGAAGTCATTGACTATTTTGGTAACTAAACAATGTCAAATTCGGATTTGAAATACCGTATTTCCTTGAAATCTCGCCGCGGCGAGATTTTATTTCAAGGCTCCATTTGGTGCGGCGACAATTCAAGGGCGGCTAGATTTCGAGGGCGGCGTCTACAGATCGATATGCATGCACGTACACAGCTTCAATAAGCCTAGTCGTATGCACATAAAATGTCCGTGCGCATACGGAAATTGCTGTCGACCTCTTACCATGCGGCGAGATTTCGAGGGCGGCATTTATTGGGACGAGTTGGCAGATAGATGCGGCGACATTTCGAGGGCGGCGGGATTTCAAGGTGTGGCGAGATTTCGAGGAAATACAGTACCTTACTTGAAGGCTTCTATTTAGTTTTTTTTTATGTTAAATACTTCGTAAATATATTGAGCTGCTGGGAATGTAGCTTCAAAGCTTCACGAAGGCTAGACATGCTATACTTACAAAAATTGCTTACCTCGAGCACCCTTCTATCGAGTTTTGCAGACTTGCACGTTGATGAATGCCAACTCCCAGCAGCTCATCTTGTAGAACCTATGTCATACTTAGATAGAGCCTATACTAGCTCTTTTCAAATCCGTATTCGACGAATGTTTTCATCACTCGATACGGCTGCCGCTCGCTTGTAGAACGAGAAAAGCCTAGCGACGAACTCAAACTATTCACTACACGTTAAACAGAGGCGTAAGCTAAACGACTGACACTGTAGATGTTTCTAAACTCACTAGCCACTCGCTTCTTGATGGACTGCTAAGTCAGCCGTAGCCACGCCTCTGTATAATTTAGCCACACCTCCGTGTAATCAATTTTGTCCGTATACTTCTGCGTGCGTGCGTATGGCGCGTGCGTATGGGCTGGCCCAGGCCTTAACATGCATGAGCATAGCAAAAAGTACATAGCCCGTGTGAAGAATGGTTGAGTGGTTGTGCCATAATGCTAAATGTCTGGTACACGTTTCATTCGCACCTGTACTTGCATGTGCTTGTGGCATGATAATACACATACACTTCTCGTGCTTGGCCAAAACACTTTTTTCTTAAGTCTAGAAGGGGGATGGAGGATTTTTTGCCCATATATGTGACCAGATTTGGCTGTAAGAGATCCGCGTGTGACTCGCACAATGCATTTTTAGTAGCTCAGGTCGAAATTTGTTGAAGTCCACATTTTGTCATACATGTTAAACAACAGTGGACAAAGGAAATTGAGCATGTAGCCCAGGTGGCAGTGTCTCAACCGCATGCTGCATATGCCACATTCACTCACAGCATATAAAGTTTCTGGTCTTATGTGTTATGAACAATTCCATATAATATGACCACTTGTTCCCTCTTGAGAAAGCAATTTGTCAGTACTTCATTCCAACACTAACTGGTCACCGTCATCCTTCCTGCTCTACTCTGGAGATAGACCTAAATTAATAACCCTTCCTGTCACATTTGGAGGATTAGGCCTCGGCCATCCTGCTACGTCATTACCAGCAGCTTTCCAATCTTCAGAACACCTGAAGTGACCGGATCTCAATTGTGTCCCAGGAAATGTATCAAACAGTTGACCATGAATAAACATCAACCATCATGAAAAACACCAGGAGAAGCAACTGTTTGAGACACATTCAACAACTAAACAATGTATATATTTACTATCATCGTCCTCCAGAGCTGAAATGATGTAAGAATTGAGCCAAAGAGAAAGGCGCCTTCTCCTGGCTCTTTGTCTTCCCACTGCAAAAACTTGGTTTCTATCTTCACAACAGAGAATATAGAGATGCACCTTACTTAAGCTGCAACATGCAATTTTGGAGCTCAATTCACAGTTGAAATAATCAGTCATAATGGGGGGATTCCCACCGTCAATCATAACGAGATCTGAGATACCACTGCTACTCACTGAGGTCTGCCACAACGTAGTAACTGAACCTCCCCTGCAATCACTCACTGGTGAGACCCTCAATGCTTGCTCAGCCAATACCCACTTGACATTTGTGCAAAAGGCTTTTGCTAGGAATCGTTTCATAGTCTCTTGAGCTTACAGGAGACATGAGCAGGCCAAGAAATGTGAGTATGGACAATATGTACGCATGTTGTGTTTACACCCCTGGTCTTTTCCTCTAAATCCATTGGAGGCAAGCGCTTTTTATGATATGATATACAGATATGATTGCACAGAGAAGGCAACACCCATATTCAATGGTTATGGGATGACTAAAGTGAAGACTGCATCACTCACGACACGTCATGCATTTGTGGCAGAAAATCATCCTTCCATCAGGCTTTGACATCTCACTTGCATTTTCTGAAGGACTTGTGCCCTCTCCCTGACTGATTTAAGTCTCTACACTGTTGCCTACTACTGTATGGTGGGTTATTTTCATGGTTGACTTGGCAGTCACAAAATTTTACCACCCATGAAAATTAATGCTATGGTTATGCGAGTCCGTGGTGATGGGCATGGCAACAAATATCGTGGCAGCACGGCCAACACGTCAAAGTGTTTGCAAGCAACAGTAGCTACTATCACCCAGCTGATAGCATCTTCGACACCATTCTTATCCTTCTAGGCCAGTGGTTTTGTTCAAGTGTTCATGGTTTACCATGAGCCAGGCCTGTGGCTATAAGGCTCATTAATTACTTTGGTTTTGCTGTACTAATTTTAGTTGCAAAGCCCGAAGCTGCCCTTAAAATATTTATGGGTATAATATTATTATACTGTTACATAGGACCAAGATGTAGAATCCCCCCCCTACCCCAACGTTTCCCTCTTCAAAATTCTCATGTTTCACATAATCAAGAGGCCAACATCTACGACTTTCAAGTATATTGTGAGGTTTAGAGCCTATGCAAATTCCAAGAAAAAATCTCTGGTTAATATTTCTGAGTATCCTGCGCAATGATGCAAGTTTTGAAGCAGCTGAATCTACCATAATACAGATTGATGATGCTGACTCAATTGCATTTGATACACAACTAAGGGCAAAGAAGGCTGTGCGCCAATTGCATCTGCCCAAGAATTAGAGGAGACATTAAATTGTTACCGTATTTTCTCGTTATTAGGCGCATTTCGCTTATAAGCGCATACTGTATAGCGGGAAATTTTCGTATGGTGCTAATTTTCGTATATTTTGTATGCTCCATCCCTTATACGAAAATAAAAACTGCGAAAATTTGAACGTACGAAATTTATTTCCTTTCGTGTGTGACCTTTGACCTATATGCCTACCACAAGCTGTCGCTAGCGGCAGGTGCTAAATGCAAGGCTAACTCACTGAACGATGTCTCTTTATCGATTCTTTACCAAGGCGTTGAAACGAAGTGACCCTTCTGATCCCAGTGGACCGCTATCGGCGTCGATTACGATCAAGGAAGCCAGTGATGCTAGCGTTACCGTATACTGCATGTAAGTGCAAGCGCTACCAGCTATGCATGCGCGCAATCTCCCACAGCAAGCATACGAAATTAAAAAATACGAAAATTTATTCTAAGGGTGTTTTGGCCAGTCATACGAAAATTTGCCGCTATACGGTATTCGTTATTAAGCGCATGCTATTTTGTTGGCCTAAGCACTTGTTATTAGGTGCATTTCGCGTATAAGCGCATATGTGACCATTGACCTCATATCCGCACGCTTGCTAGCTTTCCCAGGGCTCCAACCTTTTCAAGTTAGTCGAAATCACGATGGCTACAGCTGATTATCAGGTTCTTCCCTTAATAACGCCATTTCGACGTGGGCGGAATGCAGCAACGTGAACGATCGTGCGATCGATCGATTGGTCACGCCCCTTAAATGATACCGCGAACGCACATGCATTCTTGATTTAGCTATTCTTAGTTAGGCGCATCTCGCTGTTAGGCGCACTTTGTTATTAAGCGCAGGTTTTCTTCCTGGAGAGATAAGCGCACGCGCTTAATAGCGGGAAAATACGGTATTTTCTTATGACATCGTATACTAACTCTATTAGGTCTAGAAGTGGGAGGCATATATGTGACCGGATCTGAGAAAATCCGGCATATTTGTCAAACGCACATATGGCGCAATGCGCGTTTTTAGTATCAACAGTCAAAAATTATCGAAGTCCAGTTTTTGTCATATTTATGTCAAAGAACCCTTCTACACCGCCTACGGAGGGTAAATGTAAGTTACCAAGGCGAAATAAGCCTTCATCTTGACCTACCTAGTCAGTACGGCCGCTGTACACGGAGGCCGTTGCTATGGGCGCTAATTAGAATTCTCTGCCTAGATACAGCTAGATTCATCGAACTACTGTACGTTCGCTCACCTTTTTAGCTTCTTGGGCATCTTAGAACAATCGCCGACCGTTGTCAACATCGAAATCCGACCCTTGCTCGATCTTTACGTTCATTTCGAACGGCTCCGCCCAGGTCCATTTAATTGATTTCCGGTTCACGCGTAGTATACGGAAACGCCGTACGTGTGCATAGCAACGCCTTTAAACCGTAATTTCTCGATTATTGAGGGTGTGGCGCGATCGCAAACAAAGCGCTCTAGCTCACAGCTAAGCGCGCGATGTGTCTCAGACTTGGAGGCAGGTTAGCCCTATGATACAGCTATCCAAATATACAGCTAACTAAAATTTCATGGATTGATGAATATGGCGGGTTTTCTCAGATCCGGTCACATATGTCGTGCTTTAGTAATACTACCCTTCCATATACACCAGTTGCAGGCAAACAAGGGTGGGCTGTGTCTGAGGTTGTGATGATAATACGATGCCATGGTAAAAAGTTACAAGTGGCAAATATACAGAAGAAACTTACTCTACAATATAGGCTTTACTTAGTCTGCAAAAGTAATACAATATCAATTCTTTTTTTTGTTGTAACTCAAGTGGCGGCAAGCTACAGCAATAGAGCTGAGACATTTGCTCCGCCAAATCAATTCAAATTCTGTCTCAGATAAATCCATGTAGAGACCTCCCACATCCTGCTTCAGCTGCTGCATGGCCCACGGGTTGAATATGGCTGTATTGTCCACTCTGGTGAAAGTGGACTGTTTCCTTTCTTCCCTACCGAAGTAGGAGTACCTTGCAAGAGCAATAGCCACTTTCCCGTACTCGTCATTAACATATTCAAATACTGCTGGCATTGTTAATGTAACATAGGCAGGGTTAAGTGGTGGCTGGGCTGGCTGAGCCTTTAGGGGTTGCTGTTGGGTGGCTGGGCTGGCTGTTGTGGTGGCCATTGTGGCAGCTGGGCTGGCTGAGCTTCCTGTGCTGGCTGTTGCGGCAGCTGGACTGGCTGGAATGGCTGTTGCGGCGGCTGTGACAGCAGTGTGGCAAACTGATCCTGGAATGGTGACTGATATGGTGGAGAAAACGATGGAGAGGTGCGTATCGGAGATAATGGAGTTGATAGCAACCGCATGCTGGGTGGCACACTGAATGATACTGGTCGCATCAGCGGCACAACCGCATTAGGTGCAATTATCTTATAATGTACAGGTTACCAGGGTTTCATTTAGGGGGGGCGGGAGGGGTCACTCGCCCCCCCCCCCCCCTTGGAAGCTGGCTGCCCCCACCCCCCCTTGAGAGTAGCCACCATCCCTACAATGCAATACATGCACAAGTAAAAGATTTAAACGGTGAAAGTGTCCAAAGCGGCAGTTTTACTCATTTTTAAGCCATAAATTAGCTAAAGCTTCGCGGGTAGGAGACATATACCACATCCTTACAACATTTGACTTGAAATAGAGGGAAACCAGTGGATATTACTGACAGACTTTCCCCATCTGAGTGTTCAGAAGCCACCAGAAACAGTCTCAGAGGTTGAAACATTAAAAATTTTCCTAGGGGAGCATACCTCCAGACCCCACTAATGTAATGAAGTTAATGAGCACGTCAATTCTTCACAGATGGAAAAACATACTATAGTCTTCGCCCCCCCTAACTCTGGAATTGCCCCCCCTTGACAAAAATCCTAAATGAAACCCTGGTTACAGTTGCTTCGCTAGAGGATCAGGATTGTCATGTGAATTGGCTGTAAAGGATGATAAAAGGCTCTCTAATTCAGCTAACCCTCAACTTTCCAGCTCTTGATCGATTCATGCTTTTGCAGGGAGCGAAGTATCTCACTTAACTGACTTCTGATCTTTCCCACCTCCATCTCTAGAGCCACTACGATCTATAATCATTAGGATTTAAATGTGTAATGATGAAGCACAAATAAATTTATTGTGCAAAAACGCAAGTGGAAAGTCCTGCATAATTCATGGTGCATCCCACTGTCTGCCAACATGCACGGGCACTATGCAACACATGCAGGTGGTAGCAATCAATCTATGGGCATGGTCAATTCGCCTATTGAATGTCCAATCAAGTATTGACATTGAGTATGCAATTAGTTCTAGTATGGATCATATAGACTATGTAACTGGGATTGTAACCACCTCATGTAAGCAATAGACTTAATGTAAACCATGGCGCACACTCCATGTCACCCTAGATCGTTTGCCACACTGGCAAATTAAAAAAGTTTAATTTGTAGCATTTTGCACCCTGGACACCTTGCCAAGATTGATTTATGTTGCAAGTCTGAAGTAACAACAAGAATGCATCAATAAAATTAATATAGATTGCATGCAATTATGTAACTGCCAGCTGTCAACAGAAATTCAACTTCTTGAAATGAAACAATCACTATCTCTTTTTACTATCTATCTAGAGCTTATCTAGAAGCAAAGAAGGCAGCGGTGGTTAGCAAATGTCACCACAACTTCTGAATGAAAAGTGTTTCGATTTAAATTCACACAATTGAAAATAACACAAAAAGCCAAACTGCACCTCGGTTTCAATGTATAAACTGTATTTAACAGCTAGCTTGGTAACACACAAAACAACTACCATACCTGCCGAGGGTTAATTCTATGACTACTACTATATGTGGCCGGATTTGGAAAAACCCTCTGTATGGGATCCGTGCACAATTTGCGCAATGCGCGTTTTTAGTATCTCAGGTTGAAATTAATTCTGTTGAAGTCCAGATTTTTTCGTATACATGTTGAACAACCCTTCTTGTAACCATTGCTGTCATCAACGGAGGCTAGTCGTGCTATACAAGGCAAAAAGCCTTACCCACCTAGTCGGCACAGCTGCCGTACCCGGAGCCCGTTGCTATTGGTGCTAATTAGAATTGCTGCCAGTGGGCTACTACTGTAAGTTTGCTCACCTTTTAAGCTTCTTGAGCATCGGAGAACAATCAGTAGTCATTTTGGACGACGAAATTTGACTCTTGCTCAATCTTTACATTCATTTGGAACGGCCCCCAGGGCCATTTAATTGATTTCCGGTTCACGCGTAGCGCCATACGTGTGCATAGCAACGCCTTTAGACCATAATTTCTCGATTATTGGGGGTGTGGCGCGATCGCTAACAAAGCACTGTATCTCCACAACGAAGCGCACGATCGGCCTAAGACGTGAACGTGGGTTAGCTCTGTGGCAGAACTTATCAACCATGCATCAAACTCCATTTTCAGAAAAAATCCCATACGGAGGGTTTTCCCAAATCCGGTCATGTAAGTTCCAGTATTCTGAATCGATAGAGGCTAAGGCAGTGTACTGGCTAAAACTACAGCTCAGCTTGTGGCTACCTATTCCTGGAATAACTAGAGCTCTATAGAGCACATACCCCGCGCGCATATTGCACAATCTATAGATCTGCTTTTATTGCTGCTTGGTTGTATCAAAGGCTTATAGACCCCGAGAGCCCTCGGTTTTAATAGCTATAGGGCTCTTGGTGATATCAGCCAAAACACCACCGACTCTCACTCTGCACCAGGTGTACACTAGGTACATATAGATAATACTAAAAGGCACTATTTGTGACGCCCGTGGACCGTGTCCATCGATTTGATGCACACTGAAGCTTTTTCGCCGAAGCACTCTCTCTGCACCAGATAGACTGACAATATTATTTTTGTTGAAAATTAATAGTATAGCCGCCTTACATTATATTTTGGTTCCATAGGGCTGCAGATTTCAGCTCCGTCAGCGGATGTGGATAGACTAACTAGCATTTATTAATTTCGACGATCTTTACCAGTCATATTCTTGGCTACTTAGTTGTGCGCATGGGCACAATGGGCATGCATTATGCATTGAGTGGGCACTGTCGATAGGCGTGGCTACGTTAGCCAACAAAAAGGCACTATTTGTGACGCCCGTGGACCGTGTCTATCGATTTGATGCACACTGAAGCTAGTTTTTCGCCGAATTGTATTGATTCCTTGTGCTTACGATGCGCTTAGATGCCTACATCTCGAGATATGGCGATTTTTGTGCTCACAACAACGACACAACCGATTACTTTACCCCTTGCGCATGCGCGCGGGGTAATTATTCTGAATTCAGGGAGGTTGGTACTACAAGCTAATACTTACCAACAACGTAACAATAAGGTATAAAATGTGACCGTGTCTGACAAAATCTGGCATATGGGATCCGCGTGTTATTTGCGCAATGCGCGTTTTTAGTACCTCAAGTCAAAAAATGTCAAAGTTGAGTTTTTGTTATATTCATGCCAAAACCTTTCTACTAACCTTAGCCGTTGTCTATGGAGGCAAACCGTAAGTTACAAAGGCGAAATAAGCCTTCATTTTGACCTACCTAGTCTGTACAGGTACCATACATGGAGCGTGTTGCTATGGCGCTAATTAGAATTCTCTACCTAGATACATCGAACTACTGTATGTTCGCTCACCTTTTTATCTTCTTGGACATCGAAGAACAATTGGCCGAAATTCAACTCTTGCTCGATCTGCATGCATAGCAATGCCTTTGCACTGTAATTTCTCGATTATTGGGGGTGTGGCGTGATCACAAACAAAGCGCTGTATCTCCACAACGAAGTGCAGTCGGTCTGAAACTTGAACGCGGGTTAGCTTTATGGTAGAGCTTATCAAAAAAATCCCATATGCTGGGTTTTCTCAGAGGCGGTCACAAATTAATAGTACTCCATAATAAAAACAGGGATTCATAGTGCATTGTTTGAGGCATAATGAAAGCATGTACTTTGTGCAGGGATTTTGATTTTGTTAAATAACTAGCCCTCATGCATTCCATATTCCCAGAACAAGAGCTCGGCAGAGTTCATCCCCTGCACTCTGCGAATGACATAGCATAGCTACTCTACTATGCCACATTAACCACAAAGTCATATTGCACTAACTGCAAGTGTCTTTTAGGCAAGGGATTAAAGTACAAGCGGGTAGTGAATCTGTAAGGCTCTATAAAATTCATATACAGAGCTTACAGCAAGCAGGAATAAAGAAAAATTAATGCAAAGCATATTTGGGCAGTGTCATTTCATAAGCTTGAATGGTGACCAAGCAAGGTCACCATACTGCCTAATACCTTAATTTCTCGTCCACCTGACTGCCTAATACCTAATACCTTAATTTCTCATCCGCCTAATACCTAACACCTCAGTGATAACAAAATTTGTGACACCAATGTATGGTAGCAGAGTAAGTTATGAAGCTAAATAGTTGGCTTGATGATTTGACCACACCCCTCAGTCACGATTGTATTCATGACATTCGAGAGCCGACTCCAAAAACGGTCTTATTGGACCACTTCTAGTGACATAAACTTTCTAATGGATCTGAGCCCTTGGTATAATCATGTATGTGAATATCATAGGTGCGGGGATACATGACATTTATTGCTCCTCATCCCTCATGCACTTCACGCTCTCAAACTTATGGTGCAGTAAATGGCATACGGCCCACTATTTTACTTATACTCTTTATCTTCAACTCCTCCATTTTCAGCTGATGCACTACTGGATGCCATGTTAGTGGGGGTCACTGTTACTGAGGCCTCTCCCATTCCAGAACCTGAATTTGAAACTAAAAATTGATACTCCAGTAACAATAGAGAGCACTAAGGGATCAAAATTAATAGTTGATCAGTTATATCGTTGTCAACACTAAAATTGCCATATTTCGAGAGTTAGGTGCCTGAACGACTAGTAAGCACAATGAATCAATCGAAAACTGGCCTCTATGTCCTTTAAATTGAGGGATACGATCATGTGTCCCAAAATTTAACAGTAACTTTTTTGCTGGCCATGCCTATTGCCTGTGACTACTCAATGCATAATGCATGTAAGCCATACTATGCCTAGCTGGCCAAGTTATGTAAAAATTTTGAAACTGGCCGGGAAAATGTGGCTAGCATGCATGATCATCTATTAACAGTATATGCTCACAAAACAGAGACGTACACTGTAGACGGGGGTTGTTTAACCCGAGTTAACTGAAGGAGGGTGTGATCCGCTGGGCATGGGTGCCGGGGTTACGCACATGTGCTTGTCGAAGGGCGCCAAACAGCGACTCTTAAAAGCGGCTGCCGCAACAACACGGCTCAGTCTCAGTCAAACAACAGGGCCTTGGCAACAGCAAAGCTGCCAATTCAAATCAAAGTTCCCCTACCTTGGCAAGATTGTCCATTAGTACCGTGCGCATATGTGACCGGATTTGGGAAAACCCTCCGTATGGGATTTTTTCAGAAAATTGAGTTTGATGCATGGTTGATAAGCTCTACCATAGAGCTAACCCGCGTTCAAGTCTTAGGCCGATCGTGTGCTTGGTTGTGGAGATACAGTGCTTTGTTTGCGATCGCGCCACACCCCCAATAATCGAGAAATTACGGTCTAAAGGCATTGCTATGCATGCGTATGGCGTTTCCGCATACTACGCGTGACCCGGAAATCGATTAAATGGACCTGGGCGGAGCCGTTTGAAATGAATGTAAAGATCGAGCAAGAGTTGAATTTCGTTGTTGACAACGACAGACGATTGTTCTTAGATGCCCAAGAAGCTAAAAAGGTGAGCAAACGTACAGTAGATCGATGAATCTAGCTGTATCTAGGTAGAGAATTCTAATTACCGCCCATAGCAACGGGCTCCGTGTACGGCTGCTGTGCCGACTAGGTGGGTCAAAATGAAGGCTTATTTCGCCTTCGTATAGCACGACTAGCCTCCATAGAAGACGGCAACAGTTAAAAGGGTTGTTCGACATGTATATGACAAAATCTGGACTTCGACAAGTTTCGACCTGAGCTACTAAAAATGCACATTGCGTGAATTGCACACGGATCCCATACGGAGGGTTTTCCAAATCCGGTCACATATGTAGATTGCGGAAGTGGTTGCAGAGGCCACACCCCTTAGCAACTGCTCTGATCTGGTAAGTGTGCAATGGCGATGTTCTCGCTCTGCTCGAATGTTACTACCGGACTACTGACAGTTATGATGAACAACAGATCTTGCCTCTTGCTTCACTCGAGGCTCGGTGGCTAGCACCATCGCCTGCTTAGCAGGCCCTTCAAAACACGCGGCACTTTCACGCCGATCGTTCGACAAATGCGTCGCTAGCTATAGCTATGGTCTGAGGCATTAAGGCCACTCTTTGTGCACACGGTCCTACAGTTCTGACCAATCGTGAGCCTTGTAGTGCGGACTTTCTCTCCGCCCGCACCACGCATTCAGGCACATCCAAGACACGTATCCATGCCCTCATGTAATGACACAGACTATAAAAGAAAAATGATCGTCTAAAAAATATTTTTCGTTGTATATAGTATAATCACTATCAAAAATGTATAGTAAGTTATGTACATTTGTATGTATGAAGATGAAATCTGGACCCTTTCTTGGCTTATTCCCATCTTAAACCCTAGATCCTGTATCATGAGTAATTAAGTATGGTACTTAATGTACATGTACATGTATATGCACACATCAACATAATATTATATACATGACATTGTACATACCTTGTAATCTCCTCCTAGAATGACTTCAACCTTCACACCAGACAGAACTGCAAGGGACTCTGAAGCGACCAGAGAGATGATCTCTCCAATCACTACAGATAGTGCTCCTACTAGTTGGTAGCTCTCCTTGCCCTGGATTACAGCAAACGTGTGGTTGCCTGAAGTACATTGTATAAAGGAATTTGCATATAAAGAAATAACCACAAACATTTATGATAATATTACACAACAATGTATGCGACATACATGTACAATGTAGACATGCACATACCTGCACTTGAAAGGACATTCTCAGATGTCCCTGGTAGAAAAAAAGTGAGGAAACTCGAACTGGAGAACTTGGCTCCATCGCCACTTACCTTCACCATGATCTTGTCAACACTACCAACATCAGTGACTTGCATTACCAAGATCCTCACAAGCAATAAATACATGATATTGTTTGTTTTCCTTACCACTTGCTTCACAACAGATGACCGAGTCTCCTTGAAGGATCTGTAAGCACTGTCTGGCACTGATACCACATCAACTTCTGCATTAAGCCTGGTGCGCAGTGACTTCACCAAATGACTCCTTTGGAGACTCAGATACATCTGTAACGTAATAAGAAGTGATGTCATTTAATTTAAATTCTTTTGTGCATATAATATTATTATAACGGTATGACTTGTTCACAATAATCAGAATTGGTGCTGTCTATCCTTGTTAATTGGCGCTTGCTCAGTGTTGCGCTAGCAAAAGGGCTCGACTGCTTGTTACATGTGGCGACCCACACCAGGACGAGTCTAGAGAATCAACCTGATGAGCGAGACAGATCTAGACGAGGGACTGGAACTACGAAGTGGAAGAGTTGTTGCAATGGTGATGCCGACATTGGAGAGTGAAGGCAAGCAGATCGCAGAGAATGTCGACGAATTGCGCTCTCGCGTGCACAAATTGGAGCAAAAGTTGGCGATGTCCGAGCAAGCCGTCAACGACAGACGAAGAGCTACAGGCTATTCGCGAGGCGCTGGATAGTGCCAAGAGCGAGGCGGCCACGGATTTTACCCTCCTGACTAAGGAAGAGGCAGAGCGGGAAAGGTGCAAGCTTCAGAGAGCCATCAAAAATTTAGAGATGCAGAACCGAGGACTGAGAGAAAATTTGGAGGAGTACAGTTTAGACTTCAAAAATCAGGAGGTGAAATTTGAACTAGTTCGATTGCAGGGATTAGAAAGCATACGAAAGAAGTTTGATCGAGAACGGGAGATTACCTGGAGAAGATCCAGAGATTAGAGAACAAGCTGACTGCTGAGGAGCTACACTCGAGCCTTGTTGGGAGTAGGGAAGGAGCTGTGCCTTGCCGTGTTGCAGCTGGTGGTGGGTTGCATGGTGAGAGTGTAGAGACGCCTAAAGGGGTGCATGACTCAGAGAGTATGGCAAGGGGATCAGAGCATGCAGAGCACAGGGCTGCTAGTACTGAAGAGACTGGAGTGACCTCTCCAGCCACAGCGTCAGCTTCAAAGGTGTCAGGAGCCGACCTTTTGCCTAGGGAAAGTTCTAGAGTTGTTTCTATGGGCAGTGATAAGATCACTGATAGTAGTAAGGGTGGAACACCCCTGGAGGAGGTGAGTGGTGATGGCACCAGTGTGACTGCCAAAATACCTGTGAGTGTGGTCAGTAAGCATGCACCTGACAAAGCTATTAGTGCTGTGAGTGGCCATGGGGTGACCCCCCAAGTAGTACTGGTAAGGGGGAGATTCTGGGAGCCAGCCCTAGTGATAGTGTGAGTGAAGCTAGCTCCAAATCAGATACAGCTGAGAGTTCTTAAGCCTCCTATAGTTCCTCCTGAGTTCTGAACTGGTGCAGTCTATGGCCAAATTCATTCAAGCACAAACGGATGATGGCTGCACAAACAAAGGCAATGGCTGCACAATCTTCGCCCCCTTTGGTTCATTTTAGTGGGGAGGGTAGTTTAATAGGAGAGGAGAGTTTTGGCAGATGGCTACAACATTTTGAAGAGAGGGCAGTGGTGGTTGGGTGGTCCATGGGTCAGAAGAAATACAGACTAAAGATGCATTTAGATAAAACAGCCTTTCAGACTTTCTGCATGTTGTCCAAGGAGACTAAGCAGAGCTACAGTGCAGTGGTGGAGGCACTACAAAAACTATTCCAACCTGTAGATATAGAGGAGTTAAGAGGTGCTGACTTTTATCAGATTTACCAGAAGAATGAGAGTGTGGAGGAAATAGGTATCAAGCTGCAAGCTGCAGCAAGGAAAGCATCTCCAAGCCTGATTGGCAAGGAGCATGACTGATTAATGAAGGGGAGATTTTTCCAGGGTTTAGCGCCTAAGTGGCAAAGGAAGCTAGGCTAGGTGCCCCCAAGGCTGAGGAAACATTTGAGGATTTGTTTAACTGAGTTGAAAAGCGGGATGAACAGTATAGTCAGTCGCTGCAGACAAACCAGACAATCGTAAGAAATTTAGCACAAACAAGCCAGAGTCCCAGAATAAAGCTGAAAGTGAGAAGAGCGGCGGTGGGATTAAGGAGGGCGTTCCCCAGGTGCCCCCAAGATCAGTCGTGTGCTTTAACTGCGAGCAGCCAGGTCACATTGCTAGGAACTGCAGGAACCCTACGAGGTCTGAAGCCACTGGGAGGCAGGGAGGCAATCCCAACTCAAGCAAAGTTTTAGTGACGGTGGCTGAGATATCTGATAGTCAGTTGGATCGGGAGTTAGCGGGTCGGAGTCTAGCAGATCCTAACTGAGTCTAGCAGTGTAAGCACAGTGAATGTAGTAGAAGGAGCAGTTAGGCCTACCCTAATGCCGGACCTGAGCGTGGAAGGGTTGCAGGTGGAGGTGGTGGTGGACACAGCCTCTAATTCATCAATTATTTCCCGCTCTATGTTGTATGAGATCAAGAGACACTTGCAAACCTGAGAGGAGCCTATGCCTCAGCTAGAACTACCGTGTGTGCCACTTTATGGCAAGGAGGGAACAAAGGGGAAGCATTTAGATATTACTGCACAGGTATCCCTCACCTTTTCATGTGATGGTAGAAGAGTTACTGTGCCTACTTTTATTTAGCCTGAGAGTGAGCAGAAAATGTTTAATTGGTATGAATGTCATTCCTTTTCTAGGTATTACTATCCACCGAGCTAATGGAAAGCCATTGCATGCAGTAGTGGAGCATGATGCCCAAGTCAGACTGGTTCAATCGACTACTACTCCCAGCATGAAGGGCAGGGTGGTAGAAGCCCAACTTGTACATAGTGACAGCTTTCATGGGAGTGAGCTTTTATTCCAACCAGAGCATAAAGTTTTGGACGACCTAGGGGTATGGACTCGGGAATCTCTAATCACGGTTCAGTCTGATGATGGGAGAGCCTTTATTCCCTTGCAGAATTTCCAAGGAACGTCCATTAAGCTTGATAAGGGAGTCCATTAAGGAGTAGCTAGTCTGTGCGATATTCCCAGACAGGATGAGCCTGTGAAGGAAAAAGAGCCAAAATAGGGGAATGGTGCTCCGCTCCGCAGTATGTATGCGAACATTAAGGCCTTAATCAACTCCCCTGAGCGCTACGAGTGATTACGGAGTGTGTTGGACTTACCTGATACGTCGGATGCTTACCAAATTGAGAATTTTAAACAATTGTTAACGAAATCAACTGTGTTTGCCTAAATGACAGTGAATTGGGTGGTACTGACATAGTGTCACATAATATCGACACTGGTAACAAACTGCCTGTGAAACAGCCTCCTTACTGTGCTCCAATAATATACAGAGAAAAGATAATATAAATGATAAATGGTGATGGAGATGCAGGAGAGGGGGATAGTGCAACCGTCTATGAGCCCATGGGCTAGTCTTGTCATTCTTGTGCCAAAGAAAGACGAATCCTTACGATTCTGTGTTGATTTTAGGAAGCTAAACTCCCTGACTAAGAAAGATATGTACCCCCTTCTTAGAGTTATGACATTTTAGACACTCTGGGGGATACTAAGTATTTCAGCACATTGGATCTAGCTTCGGGATACTGGCATATTACTCTGGATGCTGAATCCAGACCTAAAACAGCGTTTACTACCCATCAAGGACTTTTTGAATTTATTCGTATGCCTTTTGGCTTATGTAACGCCCCGGCTACCTTTCAGAGGGCAATGCAGTGTTTTAGCTGCTCAGGCGGTCTAAGGACTGGGACACCCATTTCAGAGCATGATTTTAGCTGTAACTTTAGCCACCATATCTCCAAAACACTACATGTTGTGAACAAGGAAGTTGCACCATAAAATAGGCCAACCATTTCTCTAACCGCAAACTAATTAATGGCCACGCCCATTAATTAGCTTCCTCCTGGTGACGTCATGTGTAAAGGCTATTCCGAAGACAAGATTGCAAAAGGCGGCGGTGAAGATCAATCTGGACGACTGTCTCTCTAGGCGTTAAATAAAGTTTATATGCCTAACTAATAAATATCACTGGGGCAAGTTGATCTGTCATCGTAATGAGCGGGAATGCCCCAAAGTGTGATAAATCTAAGGTCACACGAGGGTTATTTACCTGAATATCTCCCGTCTCGTTCAACAGTTCTTCCTGCCCCAGGGCAGTATGGCTTAAAATCGTCGTTACTCGCTTCGTACAACGGAGATATCTTTATAGCTAAGCGTCTTCATCGCCGCCTCAGCCAACCTCTGCCTTTGTACAGCTACTATATGGTGATCATGTGACTAAACGTATTGAAGTATATTGCGCGCACGTGACCCCTGCTGTGGCGCGCGCGTACCCAGTCCTTAGATTACCTGAATGGTCTTGAATGGCGTGACTGTTTTGTTTACATAGATGACATTCTCGTTGTATCCCGTATGTTTGAGGAGCATCTCCGACACTTAGAGCAGATTATTGATCAGTTAAGGAACGCCGAATTGCGATTAAAGCCAAAAAAGTGTAGCTTCCTTTGTAACAAAGTGATTTACCTTGGACATGTTATTTCAGTTGAGCGAGTGCGTCCTGATCCCGATAAAACGGAGAAAGTTAGGTCTTTTCCTATGCCACGTGATGTGACACAAGTTCGTCAATTCATAAGCTTAGCCTCTTACTATAGACGGTTCGTGCCGAAATTTGCACGAATTGTTTCTCCTTTACATGCCTTGCTAATGAAGGATAATACTTTTCAGTGGTCTGTGGAATGTTCCAGTGCTTTTCAGCAACTTAAGGATTTGTTGACTTCACCAGTTTTAGTCTTCCCCAAGTTTGGCCCCGGATGTGAATTTATCTCGGAGACGGATGCGAGCTACTTTGGATTGGGAGCGGTTCTTTTCCAGCAGCAGGAAGATGGTAGTGTTCATCCAATTGCTTATGCATCAAGGTCTCTCGATCAATATGAACGAAACTATGGAGTCACTGAGCTCGAAACCCTTGCTTTGGTGTGGGCTATCAGGTACTTTCGCTCTTATCTCTTGGGCCACCATACCATTGTTTATACAGACCACTCGGCTTGCTTATCACTTTTGAATCATCCAAGACCCTCTGGAAAATTAACCAGATGGGCTATGTCTATCCAAGAAATGGATTGATAATAAAGCACCGATCGGGAAAATCCAACACCAATGCTGACGCGCTGTCACGAAACCCAGTTTGTTTGAATCCCACCAATATCGATGTAAATTCTTGTATTGATGCTAATGCCCAGCCCCAGATAGTTAACCCTAGGCTGAGTTATATGAATAAGCGCGAGCCTAGTAGCAGTTATGGTCACCAACCCAAGGAGAGTGCCCTCAAACCCACAGAGCATGTGGGCGGTAGCAATAGTGACGGTGACCATCCTGTTAGAGCCCTGTCCTGTGTATTAGGTGAGACCCTTCCTAAGCCAAGTTTCAATAAGAAATGCCCTGCTGATGCAGTGGCTGATCATAAATTTGAGAAGAATTATCACAAAGAAAATAATATTTGATTCTATTTCTGACTGTGACTGTATTCAAAAGGTCTCACATGAAATCCGTGAGTTGCAGATTAAAGATAATGACTTGCTGCCGTATTTTCAGTATTTGGAGGAAGGAAAGCTACCAGAGAACGAGCGAGATGCCCGCCGTATTGTGTTCGAAAGTGAGAAGATGGAAGTAATTGACGGAGTCCTTCGACACGATAGTGTTGCTGATCAACTGCAGTGGTGTATTGCAGTGCCAAAAGAGTTACGACAGGATATGATTGCAGAAGCTCACACTAGTCTCTATAGTGGCCATCTCTTCAAGCGGAAAGTGTATGATCGGCTACATCGTAGGTTCTGGTGGCACGGTATGTGGGCTGACGTCAGCCGATTCTGTAGAGGATGTCTCAACTGTGTCTCCCACCGAGAGTGGAAATAAGTACCTTGTAGTTTTATGGACTACTTTACAAAGTGGGTGGAGGCCTTTGCAGTTGCTTATCAGCAAGCTCAGACTATAGCCAGATTGCTAGTGGAGAATATTGTGTGCCAGCATGGAGTTCCACAAGAGTTACTATCAGATCGCGGTTCTTACTTCCTCTCAGACTTTATCTTGGAGATCTGTTCTATTTTGGGTGTTCAGAAAGTGAACACGAGTGGATATCATCCACAGACCGATGGCTTAGTTGAGAAGTTCAACTCAACGTTAAACATGATCTCAAAAAGCTCAGACAGTGGAGGAATGGAGTGGGACCAACAGCTACCTCTCTTATTATTTGCTTACCGATCCACAGTACAAGAGTCTACCAGGGAGAGCCCCTTCTTTTCATTATATGGTCATGATCCGCGGCTCCCTACTGGAAGTGTGCCGGATGAAGTGGAACCTGCCTACCTTGTGGACATGGAAGATTACCGTACTGAGTTTCTAGTCGGCCTGGCAAAGGCAAAGAAATTAGCACCAGAGAACATACGGCAGGCTCAGGCCAAACAGGAGGAGTTCTGTGATCGTCAAGCAGGAAATCCACAGTACCGGTTGGGAGAGCGAGTAATGGTGTATATGCCTGGTGATGTTACTGGAAAGAACTGGAAGTTGGCGAGACCGTACCATGGACCGTTCAGAATCCTGAGTTTGACACCCACCAATGCAGAGGTGCAGCTTATCGAGAAGCCAGCAGATCCTTAATTGTTTGTGTCTCTGAGCATACTCAGGAGGTGCTACCCGGAAATGACTGATGCCAGCTGGACTGGTCGCAAAAAGAGATCTAAAAACAAGATGAAGACGCGAACTGCCCTCCCCCAAGGGAGTCGAGCTATAGCTGTACCTGTTTGCAGTGAGGGTCCGATTACATATCTATGACCAGGGCCCAGACAGATCATGACTAGCTGAAAAATTTATAGTTACATTGTGCTTATTTGCTTTTTGTTAATCCGTTTGAGGGCAAGCAATGGCCTCAGGAGGATGTGTAACGTAATAGGAAGTGATGTCATTTAATTAAATTCTTTTGTGCGGTATGACTTGTTCACAATAATCAGAATTAGTGCTGTCTATCCTTGTTAATTGGCGCTTGCTCAGTGTTGCACTAGCAAAAGGGCGTATAGCTACATTTCATCTGTATACACAAGCACATAAATTCATGTGTAAGTATATGCAATTTCTACAACAATTACCTGGGTGAGCTCGTGATAGAATTCATCACTGACTCCAAAGCGATCAAGAAGGTAAAGGGTGTGTAGAGCAACGTACTCGTCTACCTTTCGGCACTCAGGAGTTGTTGAAGGCTGCTTTGAGTCAGAGAGTGGCACACTGATCACCTTACCAGACCCACTAGTGCGGACATTCAGTGACTCTGGAATGGGCCCGAATAACTCTGCAAACCACAGCGCACTCTCAGCAGCACTCCCAAACTCTGTAAGCTTCCTTCTTTGCTCATCTCCTCCACCTTCTTACCACAGTGCACCATCTCATCTCGCTCAACCACCAACTTCTGCAGCTGCTCCTTTGTGTGTGTTACTGCATCTTGCGTCAGAGCGAGTTTCTCCATAGTAGACGCCAACTCTGACTCCAGCTCACACACCTGGGCCTGCAAACGTCAGGGAGAAATGGTGTCACCTCGATAGATAGGGAGCAAGAAACTTTTTGTCAGTAATGACTCTCGTGGGGTCCCCTTCAACTTTTTCACCTCACTGGCTAACTTTCCTATATAGAAAGAAAACCAAACTAGGATGCAAAAGAGACATGCACTACAAGAACACCAACCTGCTCTTCGATAGAGCTTCTGGGATAGTTCTTCACTATCATTACTGACTGCGACAACTCCATCAACAATGGAAGCATTCAATAGTGGCAAATAGTGCATCCTATTGAACACCTTATACCACTCATACAGCAGTCGGTTTGGAATACGAAGGGAGAATAGCACCTCATTGCACTGCTTCAAGTCATTCCGGGTTGTGAGGAGAACATTCTGTTTTCCCTCAACAGTTACCACTAGTGGCTCACGCTCATCTGCCAACCTGAGTTCCTTGCAATAGCTGGTGAGTTAGCAGCACTCTCAGCAGGGGCACAACTAGCCATTGCCATGGACTATACTTGCAAGCACCTGCTATCATGCTCATAGTTGCGCCAAAAAACAAGCAAGGATGACATCATTGTGCAAGGACCATATGACCAAAACCTTGCTGGTACTGTATGACCAAACATCGTGCTAAGTAGATCTACCTGAAGTTGTTCGTCTATTCGTCTATTATATTATGTTAGGTTAGGTTACCCATACATTATATATTAAGTCTATCATCAAAATTAATAAACACTATAGTAAAGTTGTTGCCATATACCCATCCAAGGTGCAAGCCCTTCGACCTCTGATCTTACCCAGTATAGACATGATCACTTACCTTCATTAACTTACCATTTTGTCTACTGTATCAAATATAGACTTACGATCGTGCTTCGCACCCAGTAGCTCCATGAATGGCTCCTTCACTCATCCACCATACGTCACCCCTTTGAAAGATTAATTGAATTCAATAATTTTATTAGCTGCAACGGTCTATACAATAATATTTCATTAAGAATGGATAGCTGTTTATGTAATGCATGTTATAGGGATTGTGCAAGAGGAACGGGAAAACCTCGATGGTTAGGTTTGTCGAAACATTTAGTGTGTAGGCATTGTATCCTTTACTGTAATGGTCCGTCGGTTTGTATTTGTGATAGTATACGTGAATGGGGTCCAGAGCAGTGGTATGGTACCATAGATGAACTTAAAACGTGGTTAGAGTACTATAAGTGTGATACGGTTGTTGTGCAAATCGTACTGTTTCAATGCGTCAAGTAGTTAGTAATCGATTATGTCAGATATGTTCCTCTTCCAATCCTTGCCAATGGCATACTGGACAAATTACTTGGATAAATTAGGATCTCAAGCATGTGAACACAATATTGACCCATCAGCCTGGGTATGTGATGACTGTTTTATGTTAAGAGTACATGTAGTTCGTCAAGGGAAGTATCAATCAATCCGTGATGAAGTGTTAGAATATTCATTAAAATGTTAAAGGATAAGGGTGTCTGGTGTCTGTTTGCTTAGGGATGCAATGAACCTATTCAAAGAAAATTTTACAGCAACATACATGTGCTATTACTGACAGTGAATGGGAAAGTTATCGAAAAACTCTAGGAACTCATCTAGAATCCAGGGGATATAAATCGTACTTTATGGCAAGAAAATTAGGTAGTAAGTGCTATGACTCATCAGTATTTTCAGGGAAGGGAGTTGAATTATTATACAAGATACTGAACGAAAATAAGCCAGTTTCACCCACGCATGCAGAATCTATACGTACCCTAATTAAAGCAGCAGGTGGCCTTATTTCCCAAGAGTATAAAATATTAATTTTGATTATAGACAAGTTTTTGGTGATGAAAGTGGTAGCACGTTTAAATTAAATAAGTAATGAATGATGAACTAATGGGGTTTGTGGATCATATTACAAAATCAGATAGGGAACTTTCAAGTACATAAAAAAAAGTGAATTGTATGCCCACTTGAGGAGGATGAAATGCATCATGGTATGTGCAATACTAGCAAATATGATGGATCCTAGTGTTACTTTTATTCAAACTTTAATTGAATTAGTTTGTTATGCTCAAGGACTCCGTGATAAAGGAATGAAATCGCTAAATACTCTTGGAGTGACGGGCAAGTGGAAACGGAGGAAACGGAAAACGGAAACGGAAAGCTGAAACGGAAAACTGAAGCGGAAAGCGGAAACGGAAAAAGCTGAAATTGGGAAGTGGTCGTCAACATTCGTTGCGCTAATGGATCTTTTGCGCATGCGCGATCTATTTGGGGCTAAGAAATGGCATTGCCTCGTTCCCAGGCCCCTGCCATGTTTCAAGATCGGGGAGACTGGGGACGAGGCTAGCATTGCCAGTGTCTTTCTCTCGACATCTATCAGCATAGCCTGACAGCTGGATACAAGATTCCTGGCTCGACCTAAGCTTGAGGTACTAATAGTGACCCACTGACGAGAGATAGAGGTCTATAACAGCCACACCACCTCCCATGCACCGGGTGAATAGTTACTACAAACAACAGAAAGACTCCAGTATGGCACCCAGACTCTGGGCCAGAGTACAAGATGCTGAGCCGGTAGAATTTTGAAGTTGGTGAAGGAAGTCCAGAGTGACAAACTAGATATCAGTACTCAGTGGCTGAGAGGTGATTATGGCCCTTGTTCAACGTTAAAAGTGGCTCAAAATCTGCTATTATTATTCAATTTATTACCATGCTAAGCAGTAAACTATCAAATAAAGAATCACACTGTAGCCAATAGCTACTAGGCTAACTACTTCAGGCTTGGTACAGTAACTGTTGATGAGCTTAAAGGCTCACAAAGTAGCTGTACTCTACAATCACAACTTGACATCAATGGAGCACTTACTGAATCAGATATCAATACAGGAGTCCATCAGTAACATAGTCTCGTCGCCAGGCCCCTAGGGACGAGGCTAGTAGTAACATTAACTAAATTTTTGCTACAATTGCACTGATGGTGCTATAATAACTTATCATGGCCCTCAGATAATGATCACCGACAATACATTAATATCACTTGGATGTTTTACAAGGTCTTCACACTAGCTGCAGGGAACAAATAATACATCAACCTAGCTTCATTATGCATGGCCAGATATCAAAGATACTAGCTCAATGCCGTTTATTTTTCTGACGACCACTACCAATTTCAGCTTTTCCGTTTCCGCTTTCCGCTTCAGTTTTCCGTTTCAGCTTTCCGTTTCCGTTTTCCGTTTCCTCCGTTTCCACTTGCCCTGGAGTGACAGCTAGTGTTGTCCATATTCGCCAGCATGGTATGGTAGTTGGTGGGCTAAATTTAGAAAAGCCATCAATGAAGTGTCTCCAAAGGCTTTCTGGCGGGTAACTTTTGATAACTTGGATTTCAAAATGAAATTTGCCAAAAAAATTTCAAGTGGTAGTGGCCAGTTGAAAAGGATGTTCCATTTACTTACTTCAAAATCAGCTTCAGGAAAAATTCAACTAATCACTAAAAATAATAGTCATAAAGTAGGTAAAGCTGATCTGACAGAGAAACATTTTAAATTAGAGTATGACTAAGTAGCTAATGAAAAAAGTGACTCCCCTGATGGCCCATTATTGTTAACAAAATTACAAAAGCATTATGCCTCATTTTACTCCTGAATGTTTGTATAAGGTTGTATATACAACAGTTGATGAAACCCGTTCTGGGTCAGCTGATGATGTGGGTGCATTTTTAGGAAAATTAAAAAAGGATTTGTGCATTGGTGTTGATGGATATCCAAAATATGTGAACATAGGAGGAGACCAACAAACATACTCAATTATGAAAAATCTTAAAGTTAAGTACAGTGACCACTACGATTGGATGTACCAGACTGGCACTTGATGAAGACAGCTGCAGAGGTTACAAAATATGTATTACAAGATGGGGGTTTCAAACAATTTTCAGGGAAATGTGGTCATAAGGGGGACATATCACAGTGGCAAGACATTCATAATGTACTTGTTAGCAGTAGAAGAATTTCATACCCTTAAACAGGGAGACCCATGCACATGTACTTCTAGGGATTTTTGGATATACGGTTTGAAGAAACAAGAGAACAGTGAGATTACAGTGGCGTAGCTAGCAAATCTGATGTGGTACGGCATACTTTGCGTGCAAAGTGCGCGCGCAAAATTTTTAGCCACACCCCCAAATGTTGACCACGCCCCTAATAATAAACGCGTTCCCGAAGGTAGCTGGCTGTACAAAGAAGGCTGGTAGTGATGAGAACAGCTGTTTAAGGAGCCAATTTTAGAGGCTAGTAAGTCTATTGCTGGTAGTAGCTGCCAATCATAGATTATCAGTAAGAACATTTTGTCACTGAGCTACTGACCTGGCTGGCATGCCAGAGCTGATGGGAAGATCTAGGCCCAAAATGTGGTACAGCCATGGCCGTACTAGCCGTATAGGTAGCTACGCCTATGGATTACACAGTTTTGGAGTCAAATGTTCATATACTTGCAGGCATACATAGGATTCTACTTCTCCATTAGATCAGGAAACAGGTCTCTCCGTACCTCATGTTTAAAAAAGCTCAATGAACTATTTTTTGCTTATGCACGTGATAAATATGAAGTCCTTGGTATTCATACATTAGCTGATGCTTACACATACCCCGATGAAGTTTTAAAACAATTTATGGATGGGCAGTGGACTGTTTTAGTGTAAAGGGTCGACCCTATCATAACCTGGCTCTTGATGAGGCACACGAGTGTATTATAAATGGAAAATTACAATCAGACCATCATACTTTAGGATGGTGGAACTTGCTGACTTTATGGCCTATTTAGATGGACTCTACACTTTGTAAGTTTATCATTGTTCGTATAGCTAAGGCTGCATAAACACCCCTGGGTATGATTCAACATGAAGTACTTCTGGCCAAGTACGAAGGAGTCACTTGAGATAGCCGTTCGTACCTAGCTGTGAATTTTAATACTAGCTAGCTTTGTGCGCTGTTTGATGTGAACTACGGTTGTGAAAAGCTTTCTTTACCTTTGTTGTAGAAAGTGTGATTTTGAAGGCTCTGTACTGCGCTGTGAGTCTACCAACTGATTGGATGTGATACTCTCACTGTGAGGATGAGTCTGCTCCTCGTTTAGATGTGGAAAGCTAAGGTACATGAATAGTAGGATAACAGACAGGGTGAGTTTATGTGCATGTGTGCATGTGTACATATCTATGCGTGCATGTACATGTATGATGTACTTGTAGATATTGGGGGGAGGGAGGAGAGAAGGGAGTGACTGGCTTAGAGCCGGCGACAAACATGAGGAGGGAGAGTCGACTAGTCTTGCATCGGATCGTATACGGTGGGACAGGTATGTATACAAGCTGGCACATTTGAGCGTGGGGTTTGTCTCAACTGATACATTGACAAGGTCTTCTCAGTAGCTGTTTATGAAGTTTGCTGCACAGGTACTAGTTCCTTCATCCTCGTCCATAACCGTACAAGTAACATGCATGTCAAATTATCTGTGTATGTACATGTATGTCCATGTAATTTACCTCGGTATTTACCTCCTCTTTCTATCTCTCTCTCTCTGTTCCCTCCCTCCCCCCGTTCCATCTATCTCTTTCTCTCTTCTCCCCACACTCCCTCCCTCTTATATTCTCCGAGTCTTCAGACAACTGAAGACAGTGTTGTGCTCAAGGTTGTGGGCTCCCTTAGGTAGGACTGGGCTGCTGCTGTTGAGTTCTGCCGGTCTACATAGATAGGCATTGATCTTGATTTTAGTGAACAATTCAATTCAGTATTATGACAGTGTATTGTATGATTAGGGGGTGGGGTGGATGGGTGGGACTGTCTTCTTGAGAATATGTAACAGTCCGCATACAAATTGAATATTCATAAACCACAAGACGCAATAATGCTATGCGTGACCTCATCAATACTAGGCATGACACGCTTGCCACAGTACTTCCGTTTTCTGGTAAAACCGGCACCTTAGTGTAGACTGATATACTAATCTTGCAAGGATGTATGTGTACAGCAGCAATAAATTAATACAAATGCATGCAGTATGTGTAATATTAGAAAGGTGACTATACTTTCCATGAAATTAATATAACCATCACTAAAGTGATTCTACCTATCTCAACACAGATCAATATAACCTGTCTGGATGGAAATCAACTATCTTTCACATGGATATTTCAACCTAACTTGGTTTATTATCACCCATGATATGGGTTATCTGAGTTGCAGGAATTTTAACCCAATTTTTTGGGTTACTTTAAACCACAATTTTTTTACAGTGGCGCGCGTGCGCATGCATGCATGCTGTGCCAAGACAAGCAGGAGCACCAAGCCTCCGCTTCCTATAGAGAAAATAGCCCTTCTGGAAGGCAAGTATTGCTATAGTTTGGTATATTGGCAATGTTCTCATAATAATAATCAGCTTCTCTGTTACAGAATGTGTCGAGCATAAATTTGGTAAAGGAACAATGAAGGTGTATGCCAGCAGCATCCGCAAAGAAATGCAATTAGAAGTGTTTGGACAGAGGAAACCCAAATAAGAGAATTATGAGGGAGCAAGTAAAGGAATGTGAAGAAAAGAACTAAACTGCAAGCCAATTACATAATGTAGAGTTATATATACCACCTCAGTTGTCATTTCAACCATCTGATGGTTTTTTTACCCTCAAGATCACAAAGGTATCTATACACAACATGCAGAGATAAGGTAAACTGCTCCCGGAATTGCGTCCAGTTCAAGATGTTCACATCTAACGTGGGTACGTCCAGCTTGGGTAACTTCACTCCACTGCTCTCAGGAGGTGTAACTGAGGTGGTCTCGGGTGAACGAGATGCGAATAGTTTCTTATGTTGATAGGAGCACTCAAGCAATAGTTCCTCAAATTCTTAGTTCCTCAAATTCGCATAGCAAGTACGCTTGTTCTTATACAAACACTGGCAGAATAGAATATGCTTTCGGCGTTGGAAAGGCTGGATCTTTCATGCACAAAAACGGTGAATAATAGTAATAGAATATTATCATTCTATTCTGCTAGTGTTGGTGTAATAAGAACGAGCGTACCTGCTATGTGAATTAGTATCAATTACCCAACCAAGAACCTCGATATCTTAATAGTTTTTTCAGTCTGGAGTGGTAACGATCCTTTCATGGTTGTTCCCAACATCCATTGCGAGCAGATCCTCATACACAACAGCTAGGTCCTTTTTTATAGTTGGAGAGTTATTCTTGATATTGTTCAAGGAGAGAGAGATAGCTAGGGTCCGATGCAAGAGTCAAAACTGCTTCGTGCGTTGAGTTGAGACCCTTTTTGAGACGCGATAGTTTGCGTGATGACATGCTAGCTTTCCCATCATCGGAGGTAGGAGTGGCTGACTTGGATGCTCACTCACGCACAATCAGCTGACGCAGGCGTAAGGAACTACCTGATCAGGAGCTGCCAATCCATGTGAAACCTGAAACTATCTCACTGCCAATAAATGTGTCTTAATTGATGAATAAGCTAGGCAGATTTGAAACAATTTGTAACAGACGAGACACCCTTGCACCCTGTACTGAAGACAGAGGTTGTACCAATGAAAGTTCTCTTTCGAGATGAGAAGTATGTCAGTGAGACAATTGAGATTCTCACTGATATAGCAAAGGATGCACAACTACTGGGACAGCCTCAAGTTAGTTTACAAACACAAAGATGCTCAACTACATGCATGCCATCATATGCATGAATCACATTCACTTGTGCACATATGGACGCGAAAAAATATTTAAATATCACGCCCGGACGTCACGCGGAACGTGACATCATTTCCCCCAGACGGCTTCCTTCAACCGCGTGCTTTGGAGATTGAAGGTATGGAAGGAGATGGAAAGATCGACTTGCCTTAGGCTAGCGACTTGAGCGATGAGATCGGGAAGCTACCCATGGCAACGCTAAAGCCTCACGAGTCCGTTAAGCTTTAGATAAGCTGGACGCGTTTCATTGAGGTTCGACTCACTGGGCGTTGATTGTGGACAAATTTTTAGTGGCCAAACGCTGGAGTAAACCAGCGAGAAGCCTCTCATGATGGCGACTCTGGGACGGGACATGCATACAGACATGAAAGGTAAGCAAAATAAAATAAATAAAGTAGCTATAGCTAGATAGTCATAAGTGTTTTGAGGGGTGGGGCGAAGCAAAAATTAAGATAAAAGTAGCTATAGCTAGGTAGTCATAAGTGTTTGGAGGGGTGGGGCGAGCGATGGTTGGTGGGTGGAGCAGCGAGATAAGTTATGTGCGATAATTCCTTTGTGTGTGGTAGGCTTTGAAGCAAGTATCTGGACACAGAACGGGGTTGTCAGGACATGTAGCACACTGATAGTGAGTTAAATGCCTAGGACCATTCTCTCTGTCACTGCAGACCACACAGTCACGTCTCTTCCTTCCTTTCTGAGGGTAATGACGTACAGGCTGAAGGCGCTCGAGGTGGTGTGATGCTCTTGGACCTGGCCTAGCACTGGTGGAGGCACTGCAGCCTGCTGCGGATTGGCTCGGACAGGCTCTCAATCAGCTTCCTCCGAAAAGCCAAGTGAGTGATGGGTCTCTCTCCTCTTCTTCTGGCCAACTCCTTATAAATAATATAGGCGTTGATAACCATCACCTCCAACAGCCAGAAGAAGATCTTTCGCCACCACTTCACTGACTTATGGAGGAAGCTGTAGTATGCCATCAGCTGATCTAACTTATCCACCCCCAACATGAACTGATTGTAGTCAACGATAACCGTTGGCTTTTCTTGGACTTCTCCACGCCTAGAGAAAAGAATAAGGTATGTGAGATCATGTATTGTAATGTTTACCAAGCCAGTAGTCATTGTTTGAATTTACCTTGTCCGAACCTGTGTTCGTGAAGCATTATGCTTTGTTGATAGCATAAGTACCTTTCTTTTGTCCAACCAGGACAGAGCAAGGATGTTGCCGGATCGAGCAGCACGGATGTTGCCTCGGGGTTCCCTCTTCATCTTGGCCGTCACATCCTTTGGCATGCCCCTCCTGTTGGACTGCACCGTACCTGTGACTGTGATGCCCACCTTGGTCAGCTCACTGGCGAGGAGAGGACTCGTGTAGAACCGGTCCACATAGAGATCATATCCCTTGTTGTGGAACGGCTCCACCAGTGTTTGCACCACCCGAACAGTGTGAGGATTGTCATTATCGATGAGCTGAGTCTCCCTGCCATAGTACACGCACACACGCTGAAGGTATCCCGTCTTACTATCTGATAGTACGAATGCTTTGATACCCCAGGGGTGTGGCTTTCCCTTCAGGTACTGGCGAAAGGAGACTCTACCTTTGAAATTGATGACACTCTCATCGACTGCGATCTGTCTGTCGGGTGTGAAGGTGGCCTCAAACACTGGACAGAGACGATCAAGCAGAGGCTGGATCTTGCTGCGCTTGGTGGTGCCATCTGGATCTCCCACGTACAGCATACCAAAGATCTGGAAAAATCGATCTCTGGAGAAGACAGAGCGGAAGAAGGGGAAGTTGGTAGTGTCGTCTGTGCTCCAATAATCCTTCAGGTTAGTCAGCTGCACTATCCCCATGTTGAGCACAACAGCAACGAAGCCCTTCATCTCCTCCACTGTTACAGGTCTCCAGTTCCTGTATAGTGACCGGCTTGAGATGGTCATGGTGGCGAGCTTCTTCGTAGCATATGTGTTGGTGGTGTCAACTAGGTACTGGAGCAAGGTGTCGTCAAAAAAGAGGGAGAAGCAGTCCTCTGGAGTCTGACAGGATGGTGGTACCTTGGGCCCTGGTTGCTCTGTGAATGGCTGGGCGGCTGGAGCAGTGTCATCTACATACAAAGAATCATACAGGTTAGTTGATGGCTAGCCAATTTTATGTACATGTACATGTACATGTACATGCATGTAAGTCTAGGTGATTTTTATCTGGAGATTATTCATTCTATTTTTGCATGTACATACACATACTACGTGAACCTGTTTTCTATGCTCTGGTGATTCTAAACATGCACGTTTGGAATAAATCAGTGCGTACGTACACAGGCAAAATGAAGAAAGGGTTTGTAGGCACATGTATGAGCATGTACAAGTAGAATGAGCAAAGATTATACACAATTGTATGTAAAGTTGAGTGGTGGTCTACTTTTATATGTATGTACAACTAGTCGGGGGGGGGGGGGTTAGTTTGATGCCTTCTTGTTATACATACCTTCTCCAACTGTTGTCCAAACATACAGGTTGGTGCTGCTGGAGCCTGTATCTGCCCTCCCTCGTCTGCCAGTTGCTCCTCTGCCCCCTCTCCCTCTTCTCACTCCTGGTCTTCCCCTACCCCGTCCTCTCCCTCTCGCTCTGCCACGCCCATTGGTGCTCACATTGTCTCTGGAGCCATCCCTGTCATCCCCAGAGGCTCCTCCAAGGCTTGAAGAGGAGTCACTATCACTAGCTGTAGCATCACTGTCATCTAGGCTAGCATCATCCTCACTACTATTGCTGTTGTCACTCTCTGATTCATTGTACATACTATCTTCACTTTCAGCTTCAGTATCAAAGTCTGACAAACAGTCAGCTACCTGGTCAGCATCAAACAGCCTTGCCATGGTCTTCGAAGCCTTCGTATGTGAGATCACCGTCGATCGCAGGTGTAAATCACGTTGAAATCCGCGCGTCTAAGTAACAAAATTCATGAAGGGGGCGGTCACCTTGGATGTCACGCATGCGTGACAATCGTCCGTATGATACATATACGCATGTCACGCATGCGTGACAATCGTCTGCGCGCAAGCGCGCGCGCGTCACGAATTCGTGACATTCGTCCGCTAAGTGTTAAAATTTTCCAGGTTGTAGTAGGAGACCAGTTGACGTGTAAGAATATACGCAGCAGCAAACTATGGAGGCAAAATGAGAAAAACACCGTTGACACACTTGCATGGGCATGTGAAACACCAGGTATATATACCTCTAAGATGGTGTAACCCTATGTACGTACATGTATATAATGTAGACTCCAAATATCCAATATAAAGGGGGTCATATGCTTAATTAAATTTTAGTGAACATGTATCATGGTGGACATTAATTAGAACAGTCCTTGCACATACTTCAACCTCACGATCTATACATGTATACTGTAAAGCTACAGTGCATATATATACCTATACATTTGGTGCATGTACATGCATGAACAATATAGTACTAGCAATGTACGTATGAAGGCTTAACCTATATTAGTGAGCATGTATGTGCATGTTATTGACTTATTATTACATATGTAGGTGATTTTCATTTCTTATGGGAATGCCTCAGAGTTGTTTTCTCAATGTTCTGGGGAGTCCCATCACAGGATGGATCACTCAGTAATTTAAGAAGCATAATTCGGCGGCTAAATGTTGAAGTCTTCAATGTCGGAGATGAATTCCTGATGCATGCGTTTCAAGCCCATCTTACTACAGCCATTATGGAGCAGTTAAAGCTTGAAAATCCATCTGCTCAATATGATCATCCTTGCTCATTAGCATGGCTTCGAAGCGAAGCTGAGAAGCTAGTAAACGAAGTATTGGCACCTACAGAGAGTATTGACCCTATTAATTGTATGCACAAGGCTTTTCTTCATGTGGGATATTCGTATGTTGACCTACGAGAGGCTATTCGCTGGGATGGCCCTCACATCATACGGCATTGGAGGTGGTGGCTACCACGATTCCTGGCCACTGGATACTCCAATTATGCTTCTGAAGCAGTTAATCTAATTGCCAACATGACTACCGACTATCCAAAGCACATTGCCTACATTGCAACACTCAACAGGAATGTGAACACTAAGGGCAAACCTGGTCATGGAAAACCAGTTGATCAAATGATCGAACGTTATAATCTGTAAGTTACCGGTACTTAGCATGCTATACTAGTATTACTCACATCATCTTGTGCGAATTGCAGGGTATTTAAGCAGACACTGAGATCAGCTGGTGGAAACCTCACTGAAAGACATGTAGAAGAGGTCTCTTTGAGTGCTCTATTCCTGTTAGATGCGGCAAAGAAAACTGATGCAGCATTTGGAATAGCACCACAGACAACAGCTCACACCATCAGGGACCCTGGTTCTGATGTGTCAAAGATGATAAAACATCTGGTGGAGAACAAGGTGTCACTTACAGTGGAAGATCGACTGTCTCCAGCTTTCACTGATCTAACAGACAAAGGCTACAAAAAACTATGTAGTTCTTGGCTGAATAAAACACTGTCGAGAAGTCATGTGGTGGATTATAATAGCCCCCCATCAGAAATCTACTGATGGGATTAAGTGATAAAATATCTAAAATGACAGTTAAAAAGGTGTCTTGCAGTTCTAGTCTTAAGCCCACGATATTGCTGATGTCCTCTTTGGTCCGTATAAACTGTGCTTCTTTACATAGCTTATCAATGACGCAGTTTGGATAAACAGCTGTTTCATCGGGAATATCCATACCCTAGTACAATATAATTCTAGTGGCTACTATAAGAGGTGGTAGAGAATGTATACTCTCCCACCATTCCGAACGCTATGGTTGATACCAAACACCTGAGCTGAGTCTGACCTCTAAAATCACGATGCACTTGAGCTTTTGTGCTCTCCGTGTTTGAAGCATGGTACGTATCAACTCGGCTAGGCACAGATAGTGTAGCTGCCTTCAACAGAGAGAAAATTTTGCATGCTATCGCCTTTGTTTGCACAAAAATTATGGTCTTCGGAAAATCAAGGGGATCAGGTACAGACAACCGAGAACAAACACCACCGAGGTCTTTCTGAATATCAAGTAATAGTAATACTAACACTAACAAAAGATCATACATGATTATTTGCTTACTTTAAGGCTCTTGAGTTCACTAACTGAAATATAAATATTAGGCCGATTCAGGCTGCGAGAGACTGTAACTTGTTGGTCTAAATGAAGAGACTCAACAATAGAATCATATGTGCTCTGAGAGGCTGTGGCTGTCAAAGCCATGAAAGGGCATTTAATGATAGCTCTGAGTCTTCCTAACTTATCGAATGATGGACGAAACTCTGCTCCCCTAAAACATACATATCGTTGAATTATTACAAATGACTTACAAAACACATGTGTAGCTATATACCAATCTGTGATGCAGTGAGCCTCATCAATAGCAACTAGAACTAAGTTTCTTTTGACAAATTTAATGGTAGGGAAAAAATGGTATCAAAAGACGATGACAAGGCTACCTCAGGAGACACAAGAACTATGACAAACGTAAATAATATTGAAGCTAACACGTAACATAAAAATGGCTGACAAAGCTATCAGAGTAGCTGTGCTAGATGGAGACTTTGCCTCACTCTGTGCTCTAGGATTTCCCCTGTCACTTGGTATCCAGCTCCAGCAGAGTTGTTTGAAGCTAAGTGAGGCACACTGGACTGCAAGGTCAACCAGTGGTGGCTTTTCTGTCAGTTTCTTTTGGCCTGCCCCTGAAAATGTGGAAAATAAAAGTGAAGTTCAGTCAAAGAAGAAAAGGAGGAAGAGAAAGAGGAGACAGAGGGATAAGGCCAAAGCCCAGGTAATTGCTACAACTCCTCCCAAGCAGAGTGCCACCACTGAGCCTCCAAAGCCTAAGAAGCTAACTTCTGTGACTCCAGATGAAGCCCGCCAGGATGATGAACATGAATCTGCTTGTGCATCTAGTTTGTCACCACCAGTTGATGAAAGTACCTGGACACGGGTTTCAAGAAAGAGGAGGCGACCTCGGCTACCACCTTGTTGGAAACTTAGATTCCCTGTCCATCTCCGTGGTACTCTCAAGACACCATCAGAGTCCGGCACTGAAAGTGAAGATGAAGACCCTGTTACTGATTCAGAAAGCGAGATTGTTGGAGGTTCTCAGCAGCCTACCCCTATTGCAGCAAGAACTAGATCCAGGGCAAAACTTAAGACTTAATCATAATGATAGATACTGGGCATGCACTAGATTAGCTTTTATAGCTATTGTATGTCCTTTGCTTAATTGCAAGAAGTATTATAGACAAAAAAAAAAAAAAAAAAAAAAAAAAATATAAAACGTTCATGATATTATAGACCTTGTACACTCACTAAAACGATACTTTCCAGCTTAAATGTCCTCTGATCTTAAAGCTGGTGTGGCTCTTACTGCACCTACCCCAATGCTCTGAAGATGGCTAACCTAATTACCACAAAACCACTATACCGCATAAACAAGGCCTTTTCGAACATTTCAAACCTGCTCATCCATCAAACCATTGAGTGGACTGATGATGATTGCCATTGCAGAATCACTGACAGCAAGAGGGACCAAAAACATGCACAGTGATTTTCCACTGCCAGTAGCCAACCTCACAAAAACATCCTTGCTGTGTACAATTGGCAACAGAGACTCAAGCTGGCCAGGTCTGAAATCTGTGTGCTTGTAGTACTTATGTAGTGCACACTTCAACTTCTCAGGCATGATACAACCAGCTCCTTCGACCAGACCCCCTGTCATCACAGGACACTTCAACCTTTCCTTACAGAAACGCTTCATTTTTTTCAAAAGAGTAGCTACACACACCAAAAAACGGGACACTGGAACTTCAAATTTCAAATCGATCACAGCTGGGCGCCAAAAGTCGCAGTTCACGCGTGAAACCAAAAGGACGTGAATAATCTGATGGCAAGTATACTGGAGTTTATGAAATATATTTTACATGATTTGTGCCATTTACGGCATTTACTTACCTCCATTTTGACAGTGATGAAGGCCACATCGACACCGATCTGCCTGGTTTGTTGAACAATTCGGTGAACTGTTGGCAATATTCGACGTATACTGTGGACTAAAAGCCAACAAAATAATGTCATTTGAGGTGAACGCTGTCTCACAAGAAGACGGCAGCGATGTTCTGCTTTTTTTTCAACTGGAAGGAGTCGATCTTTTCCTGGCAAACATGCGGCTAAAACGCAAGCTTGCTCGCACTATCGCGTGGGCGATGGAGCTAGAAGGCAGGGCGATAATTAATGTCCGCCCACGCTGTCGTTTGGTCAGGTGCTATTGGGCGGTCTCACGTGACGTTAGATACCAGGCTTCCCCTCCTTTCTCACGTGCGTTGAAATGATCGGGGTGCCTGGGGACGAGGCTAACGTCGCACCAAGCTGCTCCAGCTAGCTGGCCAGCATGCAGCTCTCAGGGGATGCAGCACATGTACGTGTGTAGCTACAGTCAAGTGAAACTGCCACACATCTTGGTATGCGGTACGCGGTATCAATTATCCGAAGATGGAAACAGACAATAGTGATATTAAACGTATATCGATATTATTATATTATTAGTGATATGAGATGAAACAATTTAATTTGTTAGTAACCCTTCAAATAATTTTTTTAATGTCAGTAAATAACATTACTTGGAAGTATTTGAGCTGATATATTCCCACACTTGATACTAAAAATATAATTTAATTGAGCTGGCTGTAGAGCTAATTGTATAACATCACAAAGATAACATACAGTCAGCACGCAATTGCAGGACATGATTACGCAGTTATCCGACCATGACCAAGACCTTGTGAAACATAATGTATCATTTCATTAGTTGTTCTCATAATACATAATAAACCACAAAATAAACCACAAATGGTTAATTATGATAAAGTAACTTGTCATGGACTAGAAAATATATTTACCAAAAGCATAGCATTCTTATCTCAATTAGTAACTAATATTGCATTAAGACAATGCTTATAAACTATGTTCAATTCACCTTTTTGTATGTCCAAAAAATAGGTTGAGGGATAAAATTAGATCTCCATCATAATGAACATTAAACATTAAACCAATCAGTACCTAGGACAAGACTAAGAATGTTCCCGTAATACCACTGTTCCATCTGTGACAAATTCTGTTCCCTATCAATGTCTCTTGGCGTGCTGTAAGCAGATCAGGGCGAGAGCTCCCCCTGGGAAGGATAAGTTGATATCGATGAATATGTCAAACAGGATTCCTCACCAATCCATCAACAGTTAGAGTTCTTACGGTTCTTTGTCAAAAAGAATATTTCCTTGGGGCCCTTCTGCTCCAGTACTGTTTTCCAGAAGTCAAATGGGCATTTTAATTTAAATCGATCAGCATTAGTTTTATGGTTACAGGATAGTATTCGAGGCACACTTTATAAAGGATTGCGCACGGACACAATTTTAATGTGGTTTTGTCAGAAACACGAACGAGTGTCGACCATTTCCAGATGAAAACAGAAGTCCAAATTTCTGCGTCAACTTTTGGAGACAAGAGACTTGAACGAACTGACTTCGCTATTTTTCACGCTAGTCCATCGATCGAGCAGGGCCAAGTATAGCGCTTTTTCGAAAACTCTAAGATAAGTCGTTTGCCCTGGAGGGCCGCCATTGAGTCACATGGCAGCTGAGCAGTAAAATTTATGTTCGCTTTCTGTTTGTGTAACTCGATGGAGTTTTAATGCTACAGTTGGCCCTGTAGAGACTCATTAAGCTATCTTTGTATGTCAATACAAATAAACTGTTCACCTTGGCATAACTGACGCAGAAAATTGCAATACTTACCCGCACTTGCAGACAGACAGTGGCAGGTTTGCTTTCCGTTTTTGTGAACCATGGAGCAGGCATAAGTACGCTACTTACCTGTGCCTTGACTGTGCAAAGAATGTCGACAAAAACTGTCCTATTTATTATTCATGTGAACTTTGACCGTGTGGGCGGAACACTATCCCGTAACCTTAACCGATTATACGCCATTGATGCCAATTGGCGTCATGCGCGCGAACCGCCGTTGACGCCAATTGGCGTTAGTACAGCTATATTAGCGCTATGGCACCACCTACATTCCAAAGAACGAGAAGCCATGCTCTGGCTTCCTGTCTATGACTACTAGGGGGCCTCCCTTACCTGCGGCGTGAGGTCACGGTTGGCCCAACCTACCCTCGCTACTAAAATGTTTTTGTGAAAATCGACGATAATGGTTACTGATCCGGGTACGAGAGCGGTACGTTTTCCAGTAGGTACAGCTCTGTTGCTAAGTATAATATTATAGCTAGACTAAGTCTATACCTACACAGATATGATGAGCTTTTCAACAGAGCCAAGCACTTACCTGGGAGCGACTCGAAGACGGCAGCCATTATGGAGGTAAGTAAGCTTATAAGCTTTTGTGTATGCTTTTGTGTATGTTTGTAGCTTATGGTATGTATAGTAGCGCCCTAGCTGCGTACAGTGCTACAGAGCAAAAGAGTAGATTTTTTTCTAACTTTGCATGCACACTTATTTTGACCTACAATGAATAGAAATAGCACTTTTAGCTGCAGTACTGGTGTGCAAAGCATCAAACAAACATCGCTCCGTAACAGAAGGTATGACGAACGATGACGTTAGTCTGGTATCACGTGCGCTATACATAGCAATACAAACGATCAAAAATTGCAAGATCGAAGGCTATGGACGAGTTGAGGTAAGTTTCTGAAGGTAGAGAATCACTCTGGTATGTCTGCTTCTACACAGTAATACCGTACGTAGCTAGCACGAGCGACTGTCGGACCACCTAGTCAAGCGGTAGCTATCAACCCCACAAAAATACTATGGAGCATTAAAAAGGCTTTTAGGCTGCTTATCGTTACTATCTTACCTCCCTTCAACGCTTCAGAAGCGAAGTGCTCCACGCGTTGAACGCTAAGAGCTCGGTTCTCGCTGCCTCTCGTTCTTAGCTCGCCAGTGGGCGTGGTCAATGTAAACGTCACTATTGTATATACGTGCGTTGGGCATACGTCATCAAGGCAGACTTCGACCCGTCTGGAGCAACCGGCGGAAATATTTGCTTCCGGATTGGGCGTTTCCTGCAACATATTCGCAGTTTCACATATACACTAGGATTGTTAATGCATAAGGATGCATAGGGCACAATATTGACTCTTAACTAAAGCTTTCATGCAAGATTCTGTGCCTAACGTAAATAGACCATATTTTAGGCTATTTTGGTGAATATCTCCGTGACTCTTTGTGGTTAAGACTTCTTATTTGGCACAAAGATGTATCTAGTTGGTGCCTATCTTCAATTCAAATCATGGTTCTTAACTATAATCCAATCCCGTGAAACTGTGCCTAACATAAGAATCGGAAATTTTTGGCCATTCTTGCATGCTGAAGCCATATAGAAGGTGATATCAGCTTTCCACTGCATATGTAGATAGTCCATCCATTGACCTAACTGGGTATCAAATCAAATAAAGATACATGCAAGTTTAACCACAAAACACTGCAAAAACCACACGGTGGTAAAAATCTACTCTCTTGCTCTGTAGCACTGTACTAGAATGTTGCAGCTACTTGTCTTACATATCATGAAGGCCTGTACTGCCTGTGTGGCTGTGCTGCTATGCTGTACAAGACGCTTTATTTGTGTCACTACTTTCTTGAATAAAATTCGGCGTTGGCAATACGTATGACGACATGACCTCTTGGCCTATAATCGGTTAAACTTCTTTTTTTTTCAAGGGGACCACACACTAAGCAGAAAAGAATGGTCCAAAAACCACCACACAGTCGAGCAGGACGCATAGTAGAGCCATACAATGCAAGCAAGCACCCAAACAGTAGTATGTACAATGTATGTTTGGTAAAGGGTCATCAACGTACCCCGCGTGCCCATAAAAGTTTTTTGGTAAACATTGCAAGTGAATGGCTTCCTATACAAACTTCAAAGAGCCATAACTTTAATTCTAGGGTGTGAATCAAAAAAGTCTCTCGATCAAAGTTCGTACTTTGAGCCATTCTGCGTGCCCATATAAAACTTACAGTCCCATCTGCTCCCCAGAGTCCCAATAATGGAAATCTTTTTTTTTTCTACTTAGTGTGTAATTAGTGTGTAATTTGTCTATAAAACTTTCTGCATTACAAAGCAGTGGGTACACAATAGCAAATACTAATCGAGTGTGCACCCAGGGAACTAAGAAACAAAAAATAAAAGACAGAATGCATACTTAGGTGTAGAGCAAACGTTTAAATTAAGACAAGGTAGTGGTGCACACCTGGCTATCATCAAGAGAATTCCATGCAGCAATACTACTTGGCACACATGAATTATAAAACTAATTGGTACATGCAAATGGACAGCTAAGAGTCAGTTCTAGCTAGTCTCTCCGAGTGAGCTGCCTGCCTCTGAAATAATACCCTCCAGAAAATAGCATAGATTGTGGACGATCTTGTACACTTGTGCTAGTTTTAGATGCAACCTTCTTTCACTCAGTCTAGGGATATCAGTTACTTCGAGCAATGTTATAGTTAGCATCCCATTGATGTGTAACAAGTTTCAAAGCAAACGTTTGGACTGATTCCAACTTGTCAATGTCATTAGGATCCCACAATTGTGCGGGTGCAGGCGCACCAGACTGAGGTACAGCTGCCGGAGCGTTTCAGATGATGAGTTATTGTAGAAGTTCCTATAGAAGACCCAAAATCTCTTACTTTGCTGCAAATCTCGGTTGTACGTTCGGACCATGAAAGGGTTACTTTTAATCAGAACTCCAAGGTACTTGAAGATGCTCACTTCCTCGAGCTCGTTTCCATCCAAGAAAAGAGTAAAATGGCCAATACTTAGATGTCTCTTTTTTAGAGATTAACATACATTTGCATTTAACAGGGTTGAGCTGCAGGAGGTGGTCTGTAGACCAGGTCTCGATTGCATCAAGATCGGACTGTAAGAGTGAGGTATCTTCCCAATAAGAGATTGTGCGGTAAAGTGGAACATCATCTGCATACAGCACTAGGTCAGATTGTAGTGATAAAGCAACGCCAGTGATGTCATCAATGTAATATATTATGGAAAATAATAAAGGACCGAGTACTGATCCTTGTGGCACACCAGAAGATACCAGTGCTTGGCTAGAAGTGGCTCCTTCAACTACAACTGTTTGTTTCCTCTGGGTGAGATGATCGGTTATCCATGCCAATAGATTGTTATGCAAACCAATCTGTTGCAACTTTTCAATCAATAGTTTGAGGTACACTTAATTTACCTGGGTATGAGGGACTAGAAATACTCTCTGTAGTTGTTCAGAAAGATTTATGTAAAGCATGCATATCATTGTTTTATAGGCCACCTAGTTCCTCATCTTTTATTTTTGATACTCTTTGTACTTAGAGTCTCTCTTAGTATCGCACTATTCAAATTTTAATTTACTACTGGGAGATTTTAATGTTAATTTTTGTAATCACTCATGCCATCCATTGTTTCATAAACTTGAATCCTTGTCACGTGTCTTTTCTTTTCATCCAACACATGTGCATCACAATGGACACACTAGTCTCATTGATTTGGTTGTCTCAAATGCAGCTTTGATTAACTCTTGTGATGTTATTCCTCCCCTATGTAATTCAAATCACAATGGAATCGTTATTAAGAGTACAGTACAGCTCAAAAAAAACTTGCCGCAACTACTGATAGTTACGGATCTATTTAGTACAGAAAGGTACTTGTAGGCAGTTACCCCCAAATACCTTTATACCACCTGGACGGGTTGATTATGTGTGTATGGCTTCCAGGAGTAATTCCCTCAGTACCAGTAACTACCTTGACTTAAACAGATTCATTGTAGAGGTAACTGCGCTACCCCACAGTGGCACTCTGGAGTAACTCCAGTGGCCACAAGTACATGCCTCTACCTCTGTATGTGGTGCAAGGCAGTAGCTACCTTGACTTAAACAGATTCATTGTAGAGGTAACTGCGCTACCCCACAGTGGCACTCTGGAGTAACTCCAGTAGCCACAAGTACATGCCTCTAACTCTGTATGTGGTGCAAGGGGAGTGGAGTGTGATACACAACCAGAAACATTTCTGATTCCTCTGTAGCCAGTAGCTACCACTTGATACTATTCTCACCTATGCAAGAGTGTGCTGATGGCCACAATGGTGGCAGCAAATCAACTACACACACCAGTAGGATGGGCCAGTGGTACTTCACATGCACTAGTACTGACCAGTGGTCCTGGGTAGTGTATTTAAATCCAGAAAAATACTACTATTCACAGTTTAAGTTTAACTGTTGTTTTTTGGTGAGAGCTGAGTTGATTGTTGTTTTTTGGTGAGAGCTGAGTTGAGTCAATATGGACTACGTATGGGTAACCTGGAAGGGGAATAATTCCCCAAAATATGATGGGAAGACCCATAGTGTACCAGCGGAAACTATTGTTGACCCTCCTCCTGAGCTAACAGAGGGAACTCCTGTGACCATTTACTGGTCACATGGAAAGCGAAAGTACTGGCATGGTATCATCGCTCCAAGCACAGGTAAGCTACAACCATAAAGCATGCTAAATACTCCACCCATAACTTTTAGTCCTGCATGGATAGATGGTACAGCTTCAAGTATTGCTAATTGTATTATGTTTGCAGTGCAGTGTTTGCAGTGTCAGTAATTTCCACATATCCTATCCTTTCTAACATTAATTAACTGATTCTACTGTGCTCACTAGCTTCAGTAAAGGCCAAGAAAAGAGCCTCTGCAGCCTCCACATCTGAATGTGGGTCAGCCAAGAAACCGAAAAAAGAAGGGGGGAAATTTTTGCTACGTAAGTGTGCTATAAATAAATTTAACTTGTGCTGCAGTTTTTTTATTGCTAATACACTCTACAACAGCTGTTCCCCAAAGGATGGAAGTGGATACTGTGCATCAGAAATTTCAATCAAATGCAAAGGATGCTTCAACCCAAACACAGTTAAGTGTAGAGGATGCTTCAACCCAAACACGTAAGTGTATGTGCATATGTTACAGTATTTATGCAGGGATTAATACAGGATTAATATTTTTCATAGAGGGGGGAAATTGTAGCGTAGGGGCCGGGGTGGGATGCTTTCCAGGAAAATATAGAATTTATGATCTCTGCGACTTTCTAGTGATATCCATGGCATATACACAAAATTTATATCACACTCTACAATAATGTAACACTTGGCAACTTTAGAGGGGAGGGGGGTGGATCTGGGGTGTCCCGTCTATGTTAATCTATACACTGGCCTTTGATACTTGTAAGAGTACATGTACATGTGTATGTATTTGCTCACGGGCAATGTACAGCCAAAGTTAAGCAATACTTGTATACTTATACATTGTGTGGTTAAAATCCAAACCCAAAACATAAAATGTATGCCCAAAGATTTACCTTTTTTATGGGTACTAGTATTTCATAGTTCACAAAGTTTAGATTTATATTGTATCTCTACATGTAGCTGCCGATGAAGCACCCAAAAATCTTGAGGCCAGATTGGCAAAAGTGGAGTCAATGCTGAGTCAACAACTAAGCCACAGGCAGCTGCCTATCCAGCAGGTCCAGCCACCTCCACCTCCCTCCTCGCAGCCGCCTGTCCTGCCGCCTCTCACCTCGCAGCCGCCTGTCCAGCCGCCTCCCTCCTCGCAGCCGCCTGTCCAGCCGCCTCCCTCCTCGCAGCAGCCTGTCCTGCCGCCTCTCACCTCGCAGCCGCCTGTCCAGCCGCCTCCCACCTCGCAGCTGCCTCCCACCTTGCAGCCGCCTGTCCTGCCGCCTCTCACCTCGCAGCCGCCTGTCCAGCCGCCTCCCTCCTTGCAGCCACCAGTCCAGCCGCCTCTCACCGTCCAGCCGCCTCCCTCCTCGCAGCCGCCCATCCAGCAGCCACCCTCCTCGCAGCCGCCTGTCCAGCCGCCTCTCACCTCGCAGCCGCCCGTCCAGCAGCCTCCCTCCTCGCAGCCGCCCGTCCAGCCGCCTCTCACCTCGCAGCCGCCCGTCCAGCCGCCTCCCTCCTCGCAGCCGCCCATCCAGCCACCTTCCTCCTCGCAGCCACTTCAGCATTTTCAGCTGCAACTACCTGACCAGCAGCAGGCTCACTGTTCGAGTTTTTGCAATTACATGCAACCTTCACTGAGTCTTCAACAGTGCCCCTCGAATGACAGTACGTTTCTAATGGATGATGATGTATTAAGCATCATATCCTATCAACTGGGGATACCAATTGGCACACAAGAGAAAACTCCAGAGCCTGATCACAACTTTCAATTGCAGTTAAGCCTGCCCTCAACCCCTCAAATGAGAAGATTGAAAAAATTTTAAGGCAGAACTTGTTTAAGGACCCTGCCAATGCCGGTCGTTTGGCAGTACGTTTGGCAGCTGATGTCCTCTTTGACGAAGAGACTTTGAAGGCAAGTTCCATCAGTGGTGATCGTGGGAAATTAAAGATATTAGATCCAGATAAGATTTCCGACATTGAGGACATTGTGATTAGAATGTATAGGGGAAAGGTTCCCGATATAAAGGAATTGTGGAAAGATAAGTGCGTTAAAGCAATTTCGAAGAAGTGCCAGAATCTCAGGAGGGAGCAAAAGAAAAATAAATAAACTTCATTGTTTAGGCCATGCACAAAAAAACTTTCACTATGTACAATTTTGTTTGGTTTTGCAAATTTAAGGCTAACATCATTTGAATTAACCTGCCAACATAAATTTAAGTGGAGTGTGCATGCTCTCACCCCCCCCCCCCCACACACATACACACAAGGAAGTGTTTGGGTTTTGGCATACCAGGTCTATTTGATAGTAGCTTGGAATGTGACTAAGTGTTCAAGATATTACTTGTCAAATTATAACAGTGTTCTCCCTAGGCAAAATTTAAGGCATGATAATAGGGCATAGCTTGGGTGGAACTGTGGCTACATCAAAGCTTATGGATCAGCACTATTTCCACATCAAAGGGAATTATAAACTGAAGGCTTGTTGGGCCGACATGCCTTATGTATGCTGGGGAGAACACTGTATAAGCAGTTGGACCGTTTAGTACATTTATAAGTACAATTAATTTTTGCTAGTGCAAAGTTGCCTCCCATTTTCGTGGCTCCAAGTTTTATACCTGCACTTGACTCGTGTCCACCATTACTCTGTAATATTATTATGAGATTGAAATATTTGTGATCCTTACTTAGATTTACAATGACAAATCTATCTGTGAAAATTAAGAACCATGCAAAAATTTGTTAGAAACAACACACTGGTAATAATTTTTATCCTGAACTGTTAAGTATGAAGTTCTTGAATAAGGAAGTTCTAAGAAAATTCAGTCAGTAACCAGTGGCATTTCCTGAATTTTCAATTACTTTGGGAATAACCTTGTGAATATGATTGATATAGCGACAACACTTCTCCTTCGTCATTGTCCTCCAGAATTGTTGTATACCATCAATCAATTGCTGCTTACTTTTTGGTTTGGCTTCCCTTCGAATGAATTCCTTGAGTTCATGCCAAACGTTTTCAATGGGGTTCATATCAGGTGATTCTGGGGGAGTTTTCCACCAAGTTATCTGATTTTGTTCAAAAAATTCTTTGGCAAGTCGAGAAGTGTGCTTTGGATCACTATCTTGCATCAGTCGGTGGGTAGATGGGAATTCAGTTTGGACAAATGGAACCAGATAATGATTAAGTATTTGGACATAGAATGGAGCATCCATTTTCCCCTCAAATATGCAAACTTGAGTTGCACCTCGCTTGCTAATACCACCCCACACATGAACCTTGATAGGATGTTTTGGTCGTGGTTTTAGTCTAGGTTTCTGATTATGTTTCCGAAAGCAATGCCTGCGGTGGCACTCCAACTGCACTGAAGTTTCATCAGTCCAGATGACATCATTAAAATTATCATTTTCTGCCAAGCATTTGTTTGCAAATTCTAGCCGCTTTACTTTATTCGGCTCACGAATCATTTGGCAGTACCTTGTTCCATGAAAAGTCCATCCCAAGCTTTGTCGGCAGCGTTTAACAGTTGAAAGACTGATGTGCACTCCACTTCGTCGTAGTAAATCCAATAGTTGCATTGCTGTAGTTTCATCATCTGCTTGCATTTTTGCTTCCACAATGCGAAGGGCTTCAGAAGGCATCTTGCATGGCCTTCCAGATCCCATTCTTCTCGTCAATGACTTTGAAATTTTGTAGTTGAGTAGGAAGCGATTTACTGTTTGGCGACTAACACTAATGCTCAAGTAAGTGTTTAGTCCCTGCACTATGTTAGAGCTAGTATATCCTTGGGAACGTAGCTTCAAAATCAGTTTCTTGCCTTCAGTAGTAAGCTTGGTCATTTTGAAGATCTAGACAGCTTTTGTTCTACCTACGTAAGTTTCAACATCTAAGCAGATCAGTATCAGTGATACAAACTTCTGATTTTATAGATAACTTGGTGTAAAGGTAATTACGCTGAATATATGTGTACAACCACAAATACCACTAAGGGTATTTACGTCACATCAGCCACACACAATGGAACGTGTACATGTACATACATGTACACGTAATTGTGTCTGCGGTAATACTTTCTACATTATACACCAAATCTACTGAATCTATTGAACCACAAACACCACCATGTTTATGTACTGCGGAACTGTTGATACCACAATAGGGGTATTTACTTCTAACTTCATTTGATATTGCTCCACTAATAGGCTACCCACCAAAAACGCATGTACAGAAGCCATTTGTTGTTTTGTGCTTTTACCCCGCTATGAAATTACAGAGTGGTCTGACTTTACTGAAGTTAGAAGTAGTTAAATGAAGTTAGACGAAGTTTTGTAGTAAGACGTACTTGGGATGTAACTACTGCCAATTTTTTTTTACCTGTACTGTAGCTGGAGGTTGTCATCCAGGCACAACTGTGAAAATCACTCAAAGTCCTCTACAGTCCATGACCCAAAAAACTACAGACCTATTTCCTTGTTGAGCATCCTCAGCAAAGTGCTGGAGGAGCACATTTGCTCACTCATTCTATGCCACCTGGAGGAGTTTCATCCACTTTTAAAGTCTCAATGGGGCTTCCGAGCTGGATGCTCAACGGTAACCACTCTTCTCCTAACAATTCATAGATGGCTCCAGCTGATGGAATCGGGCAAAGAGATCTGTGCCGTGTTCCTGGACTATAAGAAGGCGTTTGACAGTGTACCTCACAAATTATTGATTGAAAAGTTGCAACTGCATAACAATCTATTGGCATGGATAACCGATTATCTCACCCAGAGGAAACAAAGAGTTGTAGTTAAAGGAGCCACTTCTAGCCAAGCACTGGTATCTTCTGGTGTGCCACAAGGATCAGTACTTTCTACCTCAGTCTGGTGCACCCGCACCTGGAGTATGCCGCACAATTGTGGGACCCCCTACATGCAGAATGACATTGACAAGTTGGAATCAGTCCAAACGTTTGCTTTGAAACTTGTTACACATCAATGGGATGCTAACTATAACTGTTTGCTCAAAGTAACTGATATCCCTAGACTGAGTGAAAGAAGGTGCATCTAAAACTAGCACAAGTGTACAAGATCGTCCACAATCTATGCTATTTTCCGGAGGCTTTATTTCAGAGGCAGGCAGCTCACTTGGAGAGACTAGCTAGAACTGACACTCTTAGCTGTCCATTTGCACGTACCAATAATTCATTTGTGCCAAGTAGTATTGCTGCATGGAATTCTCTTGATGATAGCCAGGTGTGCACCACTACCTTCATTTAACCGTTTGCTCTTCACTTAAGTATGTATTCTGTCCTTTGTTTTTGTTCCTTAGTTCCCTGGGTGCACACTCTATTAGCTTTTGCTATTGTGTATCCACTGCTTTGTAATGCAGAAAGTTAAAAAAAAATGCTAGCTAGCTTGTCTGTATGATGAAGAGATCTAGCTGCTCTGGGGCTTATAGCAGTGACTCCCTTGTTGAGCCTCATTTGGGCAAAGTGTAAACAATGTTCATCACATTGTCAAGCGCAAAAAGTAGGGGTCAACAGAGCTTACAGGTTTCTGAGCATCACCGGTGTGAGTGTGGTTCATTTGTTACAATTCCGCAATTGTTAGTACTATTACCAGCAAAATGTGAGGGGTAGCCAAATTGCAAAATTAAGTACTCATAATTAAACCTGTCCTTAACCGATTACACGCGGAAGTGTGACGCGCGCGTGCTCTGTGATAGCGAAATTAATTTTGGGCGGAGTGAAATATTACATACCATGTGACTGCCAAGGGTCATATCTCCAAGACGCTTCACATTTTGTACGGACAAGTTTGTATCAACGTGGAGAGTGATGGCAGAGCTATCGATTGACACCCAAGATGACCTGGTACCATGATCGACGACGATTGCTGGCTGGATCTCGCCCGAACAAACGATAACGTAAGTTGAACGGGTAAAAAAATGTAGCTATACATTGGCCGTTATATCGGCAAAGGGCATAGGATGGGTATATTAAAGTAGCTACGGGATACAGAACCAATTGTAAGTAACTCCAGTCAATGTAGCGCTTGTGTAGCAACTCAGAAAGCTTAGGTCACGCGTGCGGGTGAAAATCAATTTTATGGTGAGGTTTCAACTAGCCACGCGAGGGTTAGTGATAATTTGTGCTACAGTGTTTAGCGTAGAAAGCCAGTTTCATACCTTCCCTGACCTTATTATACTATATATACACTTTGTAAGTATGGCTATGATGAGCATTTGCTCAAGATTTATACTCAAATGTAGAGAGAACAGCGTACAGATGATACTAAATTATTAGTACTAGTTAGACATGTAGTCGTTTGTGCCATTTCAGGAAACAGTCATCCGATGGATCACCACTATGGCACAACCACTCTCTGCACTCCCGGCAGTACCAGGTGGAGAGGACTCGTCGATCATGGATGTCACGGTGAAAAAAGCACAAGGTCCCCGTGGACGTCGTGGTTCATCGTTGGCGTCCAACCTGATGGGGAAGTGACGAAAGGGAAGAGGGTGGATGACATCTCCTCCACGACCTCGACGTTTACGACTACAATACTCGCCGATGAGCTCCTTTGCGAGCTGTAGTCGAAAGGATTTGAAATCTTTGAAGGGGCAAGGTCGGCCAGAGGACTTCATCAGTATGTAGGCATTTGTGATTGCCACATCAAGGAGAAAAAAAAGATATATTTGTAAAACTTCCTGCTCCTTGATCGGCAGCGGTAGTACCCACGCAGCTGATCACCACGATCCACTCCTCCCATAAATCTGTTGTACGATATGATGCTCTCAGGGCAGGGTACTTCCAGGCTGGTTCCATCTCGCTGCTTTCTACTGACTGTGCCACAACTTGACGGCTGACAGTTGGTAGACATCACCATCACCGTCTTTCGATCCATCCATGCACTTGCAGACACCTTTCCAGCCTGGACAGTTACTGATTCTCCTCTATAAAAGTGTAAGTGTTTTTTTGTGTCAAAGCCAATTGTGTTTATCATGTACACACACTCGTACACATGTACACGCACACAGACACACATGTAAAACTACACACACACATGCTAGGATACCATTACCGTGATGCTACAGCGATAGTCAATCCCAGCACAGTGGACGGTAAGCATATAATTATGTACATGTTCATAATACTAAACATATGTATAAAAATGTGTGTGTGAACATACTTATGTGCACATGCTTGCTTACATACCAGGCTAACAATTGATATCCACCCAAGCACACATTTGCTTCCCATGCATTACTCACAAATTTCTCTCGTACATGCATACACACATGCACACACGCATACACACATGCATGTATCCACCCAGCACACTCAGCACAGTCTCAAGAGATCCCTAGTAAGTTGAAATATTTTTGTGTAAAACTGTGCAACACTTATTTGCTTCTCCATGCATTATTCACAAATTTCTCTCGTACATGCATACGCACATGTGCACACGCATACACACGTACGTATCCACCCAGCACACTCAGCACAGTCTCAAGAGATCCCTAGTAAGTTGGAATATTTTTGTGTAAAACTGTGCAACACTTATTTGCTGCTCCATGCATTATTCACAAATTTCTCTCGTACATGCATACGCACATGTACACACGCATACACACATGCACGTATCCACCCAGCAAACTCAGCACAGTCTCAAGAGATCCCTAGTAAGTTGGAATATTTTTGTGTAAAACTGTGCAACACTTATTTGCTGCTCCATGCATTATTCACAAATTTCTCTCGTACATGCACACGCACAGATGAGGGCTTACACATCATCCATACACATGCATATACACACATGCACGCACACATGCACACCTATTCTTTAGTTTTGCCGTCTTCAAAGCCGGAGGAAAGCCTCTACGGTCCTTTCGGGCAGTCCCACACACGTATATGTCATCTTCGGCTAAATCACGCAACAGCTTCTCGCTTGTGAAAAAGTTGTCGAAAAAGACATGGTGATTTTTTCCCTTTAGGTGCTGCGTGAGATCCTTGACCACCCTCTGACCCAGCTGCTTCTCTCCACTCCCCTCCTTGCCGGTATAAACTTGGAATTTGTGGAAATATCCATTGTGACTATCGGCTAGGGCCCACACCTTGATACCTCGCTTCACTGGCTTCATGGGCATGTACTGCTTCAAGGTGGAGCGACCTGTGAACTTTATCATGGCCTCGTCGACAGCTACCTCTCTATGTGGATCATAGAGGTCAGAGAAGCGTGACGAGAGATGGTCAATAACAGGTCGCACCTTTCCAAGTCGATCATAGCCTGGAGATCCTCTCGGAGTAAGGGTGGCATTCTCAACAAAGTGCAGATAGCGAGAGATATCAGATAAGCTATCGTTCCTGACGATTGACGCAAGCGGTCTCTATAGTGGACGCTCTACAGCTGTATCCTCAAGGCGTCTCTCGCGCTTAACGACATGCTCACGCATGCGCCTTAAGGCGTCTCTCGCGTGTAATCGGTTAAGGTATCTTGTTGCATGATTAACATTACGTATAATATGTATTACATGTATGCGCGATCACGTGATCCACTAGCTGTGATGATCGACATTAAAATATTCACCCAAGTGTGCCAAATTTCTAGTCTGTCTGTTGACCCCAAACAACTGCTGTACATGTAGCTAGCCAATTCAAGCCTGGACAGTAAGTAGTAGGTTATGAGCATTTCATGTATCAGAATTATACAACCAAACCTCTAATCTGGACACCCTTAAGCTTGGACCCCAATTTTTTAGTGTCCGGATTATCAAGATATCTTCTTGATCTTTTCAAGGAGAACGTATATACCAGAAATTAATTTAAGCCCCCCCCCCCAATGAAACCCTATTTGTGCAAAGCCAATCAATGGTGCATTAAATTGAAGTGTCTGCTGTATGTAGCAAGGTAACTGCCAGATAAGCAACTGGGACATGTACAGCAGCTAGAAACTTGTCTGCTATATATACCGTACCCTCGCAAAAGAGGGCCTATAGGTGGTGAACCTTACATTGGGCCAATATTTGAGGTATCAGGTTACCCATGCTACCATCACAATTTGAATAGTAGCAGTGGTTACTATTGATTTCAGCCTTATTCAAGCATGGTTACCAATCCAAAGCAAGAGTGGCCGTGATACTTCACCGTGTGTCGTTGATTGCAGCTGTATTAAGTGGGCATAGCTACGATAGCTAGCCGTGCACGATCGTTTGTGCTGAAGCGTGGCATAAAGCTAGTTAGGTTTAGTCTTAAGGCTGTTTATCAGGTTACTTATCAATCTTCATAGATTATTTGAAGCTTAGTCCTCATAAACCACCCATTTGAGCTGCGATCAGCTACACATGGGTGCATATTCAAGTAAACACTAGACCTTAGCAGGAAATCGAGCCCAAAGTGGGGGGTTGGCCAACATTCTGTAGTGGGCCCTCTTTCACAAGTGTACGGTATATTATAGTAAAGTGTACTGAATGACATTGTGTTATAGGAGCTATAAATACACATGCTATGTAGACAATCTACAAAGGTACTTACTACAAGTATAAAACTAATTTGAAGGATGAAGTAGGGATGACAATGCCAAAAAGTACACAAATAAGATTTGTAGGTATGAGATATTCACAACTACTATACATCCCTACGCTTGCTTTTCTCCATTATTACAGACCTACTGATTGTTCAAGGCATGCTATCCTTGGAGTGTTTTTGACATGCATGTGGGAGAAATTGATGAGTTACAAAAGGACAAGAATTACAAAGATGTTTCCCTAATTCAGCTCCCGAGAGCCAAACGCATCAAGAAAGACCACGCTGTACAAACTAGGAATTGTCGAGGAGGACGTCCATAATAAAAAAGTTAAAGTACATTACATGGGTACGACTCAGATGACGAATGGTGAGATAAAGCTGATATCTTGAGCTTGAAACCACAGCACGAGCATGGTAAGCCTAATAATGATAATAAGCCATGATGATAGTGTTAGCTATTAAAATGTAACGTGCTATGTAGCTATGTATTCTATGCAGGTCCATTTCAACTTCATTCAGATCTAGTATATCAAATAAAGCTAGCTCTGAAACCATCAACATGGCCTGATCCGAATGTGAGGATTAAGTTGCCGTTTGATTGCTACCTTTTTTTGTTGGTGGTCTGCAGCAAGCTGGTAAATTCTTGAAGAGTAGTCATGGACACAGCATCTATGGTATCAGCTCGTACTCCACCAGCTGGGTTTGATGCAGTGGATCCAGAGTATTCGGTTGATGGTGGCTACCTGCTAATCTTTGAGTTGGTGTGGAGAGGAACTGGGAGGACATAGCTACAATAGACTAAAAACCTAAACACTTTACTCTAGAGCTGTGCACTACACCCCATAATCAAAAAGATCAATCTCTGCTGCACGCGGTCAATGTCCTATGTGTGCCACATGGATGATGATCCGACTGTTCCTGCGTTAACATTAAGTGCGCCTCTGTACTGGCAGGTCCATTCTCAACCTGTTGAAAATTTTGTAGTACCTCCAAGCGAAGAATGGAACCGTTACAGTTAGACTTCTGGACACACTACCAAATGCCACCACTATACGGATCACACGAATTCAGAAGAGTCACATGGGAAAGATACTTAGAGGAGAAGAAAATAACATGCATAAAGAATAGGGGAGTGGTGAAAGAGTTAGAACTATTTCATGGATGTGGACATACAGATCCACTCGAGATCAGCAACAGTGAAGAAGGGTTTTGGTGTATGCAACAGCCGAGGAGGAAGTTGGGGATTTGCTAATTACTTTGCAGCAAATGCTAACTATTCTGACAAATAGCTTATTGTATACCACATGAAGAAAATGAGGTGTTTATTGTAAAGAAGAATTCTTTGACTGTGGGGGAAAAAGGCAGTACACTCAGAATCCCACCCATTAAAGAACTGCAATCAGCATCCATGGTCAACGTACAGTATGACAGTATTTCTGGAATCTCAAGAAACTCAAGAATTTACATGATTTATGACAAGGCATACCCGGCATACACTATTAAATGTGACGGGATCTGAGAAAACCCGCCATATTCATCAATCCATGAACTTTCAGTTAGCCGTATATTTGGATAGGGCTAAGTCTGAGATCGTCGCGTGCTTGGCTGTGGAGCCACAGCACTTTGTTTTTGATTGTGCCACACCCTCAATAATGGAGAAATTACGGTCTAAAGGTGTTGCTATGCATGCGTGTGGCGTTTCCATATACTATGCGTGAACCGGAAATCAATTAAATGGACCTGGGCGGAGCCAATCAAAATGAATTTAAGGATCCAGCAAGTTTCGGATTACGGCAGCTGTACTGACTAGGTAGGTCAAGATGAAGGCTTATTTCACCTTGGTAACTTACATTTACCCTCCGTAGTTGGAGGCAACGGTTAGTAGAAGGCTTATTTGACATAAATATGACAAAAACTGGACTTTGATATGACTGTTGGTACTAAAAACACACATTGCGGCATATGCGCATTTTGACAATATGCCGGGTTTTATCAGATCCTGTCACAAATATGCAATGTCATAATTACAAGTAAGATTTAATCATGTTAATTAAGTGTATTAATATAATAAATTGACTGACATGGTTAGCCATCGCATGGATGTACAGTGTTCATTACGATGGTATACATCAGTAAAATTTCTGATCTTTGACTTCATAATCATTGATATCAATGTTTGAGTTTTTCCTCAGGTTTTGAGCGATCTAGATTGATTTGGAGTAGTTCCATCCATAGGGTTTGGATTCGATCAGTTTCACTGTTTGGAAACGATGGTAGCAAAGACGTTCAGCTAATGTTCAATAGGACTTTCAGTTTTTCCGGACCAGTTAGTGTTCTGATTTTAAGTTGTCTTGAGGTCTATCCAATGTAGGTAGAATCTAAAATCGGGTATTCCTTAGCCCCTTGCAATTCTTGTATTTGAAAGTGCTTGTAAATTTCTTAGCAGAAGCAATTGCATCTTGTTACTCAAGTTAATCAACAAGAAGACGAATAAGCACATCAAAATACCCGTAAAAAATGAAGGTTGTCGATTACGTTTGTGACCGGATTTGGGAAAACCCTCCGTATGGGATTTTTTCAGAAAATTGAGTTTGATGCATGGTTGATAAGCTCTACCATAGAGCTAACCCGCGTTCAAGTCTTAGGCCGATCATGTGCTTGAATGTGGAGATACAGCTCTTTGTTTGCGATTGCGCCACACCCCCAATAATCGAGAAATTACGATCCAAAGGCATTGCTATGCACGCGTATGGCGTTTCCGCAGACTACGCGTGACCCGGAAATCAATTAAATGGACCTGGGCGGAGCCGTTCGAAATGAACGTAAAGATAGAGCAAGAGTTGAATTTCGTTGTTGACAACCACAGACGATTGTTCTTAGATGCCCAAGAAGCTAAAAAGGTGAGCGAACGTACAGTAGATCGATGAATCTAGCTGTATCTAGGTAGAGAATTCTAATTACCGCCCATAGCAACGGGCTCCGTGTACGGCGGCTGTGCCAACTAGGTGGATCAAAATGAAGGCTTATTTCTGAGCTACTAAAAATGCACATTGCGCGAATCGCGAGCGGATCCCATACGGAGGGTTTTCCCAAATCCGGTCACATTTGTTAGAGGAATTGTTGGAAACAATAGAGCTCTAGATACATTAAACATTAAATTCTTTGAATAAACGAAGATTCTTTCGGACAACTTAACTGTTCGGTAAAACTTGCCGACGTTTTGACTAGATGCTCTAGTCATCCTCAGGGCAAAAGTGAAGCGAGGTGCGAAAAGGGTGGTGCTCTTATAGGCGTGGCTACTGTGCTCACGAGCCCATGCAGCTGGGTGCAGAGGGTGGAGCGCCAGCGCGGTTGCCCCTGCCCCCTAGTTTCTTCATCGTCGCGATCCAACAGCCCGGTAGCTCGTAGCCCCCGTCTTGATTAAGCCTGTTGTTTGCCGGGGTCTTCTCGATGTGTAAGGCTTCCTTTACCTTTAGCTGGGCCAGCACTCTGGTTGCATCCCAGTCCACTTGGTGTTGCTGGTCCCACTGGTGCTCGGCTATGGCAGACTTCCACGTGTCCCCCTTGTTGCATGCATCCCGATGCTCTTTGACTCTCGTCTCTAGGCACCTCTGCGTTTCCCCCAACGTACACCTTACCACACTGGCAGGGGATCTGGTAGACCACACCTGCCAGTTTCTCCTTGGGGAGGGGTCCTTCACTTTGGTGAGCAGTGAGCGGAGAGTTGGGCCCGATTTGAAGACCACCCGTAGGTCGAACTTCTCACAGGCCTTCCTGATCCGCTCACTCACACCGCTTACATATGGGATGACTGCCAGTGGTGGTTTCCTCTCATCCTCCTGGGATCCTTCGTCGTCTGGTTCCTCATCCGACTCCTCCTCCGGTGGCGTTGCTGGTTCCTGTATGGAAAAGGAGATGGCACGGATGAAGGGTAAGGGATAACCGTTCTATTTGAAAGTGGTGGTGAGGTGTTCTTCCTCTCGCAGGTTCTCCTGTAGAGTGACGTTCCTGGCCCTGTCGAAGAGACTCCTGATGGCTGCCCTGTTTGCACTTGCTGGGTGGTGGGAACTGAAGTGCAGGTACCTGTCTGTGTGAGTAGGTTTCCTGAAGACAGGCATGTCTGGACAGGTAAAGGAAGCCTTACACATCGAGAAGACCCCGGCAAACAACAGGCTTAATCGAGACGGGGGCTATGAGCTACCGGGCTGTTGGATCGCGACAATGAAGAAACTAGGGGGCGGGGGCAACCGCACTAGCGCTAATCGCGCCGGCGCTCCACCCTCTGCACCCAGCCACATGGGCGCGCGAGCGCAGTAGCCACGCCTATAAGAGCACCACCCTTTTCGCACCTCGCTTCACTTTTGCCCTGAGGATGACTAGAGCATCTAGTCGAAACGTCGGCAAGTTTTACCGAACAGTGAAGTTGTCCGAAAAGAATCTTCGTTTATTCATGCAGAGCAACTGAGAACGATGTCACTTCATTAAATTCTTTGATCTCAGTTCTTTTGACAGCTATTCATTTTCTTCGATAGTTGTTACACCCAAGTTTGTGTCTGCTAGAGACCAGGGTCTATCCATGTCATGTCGCACACCAGCGGGGCACTAGCACCAAATGCATGCATGTTCATGACTAATAATGTAATTATTGTGAATGTGTGTTCTTTTTCTGTTTACGGTAATCGGGACAAAACCATTTTCCCTTGGGAATTTTTGTGATGTGGAGGCAATTCGTGTGAAATAAGAAAGTGACTATGTAGTGCGCGATTTGCATCACTTTTCGGGAAATTTGAGTCAATCGTCAGCTTAAAAATGAAACTAATGGACGAATTTGGACCTCTCCTGCCACCCACAACTGACTTTCAGATTGGTTACTTTTCGGGAAGGCATAAGTACTGGCTAATGGCTAATGTGCCAAGAGGATCTTGACAATATGAATAGGTGTGTGGACAAAACTAAAGGGGCTATGATGTGGTGTGATGGAAAATCAGCCCCTGAATCCACTCCTAGTGGGAGCAAGCGCAAGAAAAAGGCTGATGAACCACCCCCTTCGAAACGACAACTAATAGAAGATGAATTGGATACAGTTGTTAAGGATTTGCAAGAGAAACATGCAGATAAGTATACCTTACCTCAGCTTCGATGTTGGGCACATATGATCACCTCTGGAAAGCACCCTGACAGAGATAACATACCTGCATTTCTGGACTTGGACAACCAGCCAAAAAAACAAAAGCGACCTACACTTGCAGAAACTATCACTGATGCTGCCAAAACATTCACACAAGCTACCAAAAGCCCTAATATGAGTCAGTGTAGCTCTCAGTCTGTGGTCATTGCTTCAAGTGGTTCACCCTCTACTCCTGTGGCTTCATGCAATGCACGTGATCTTCCAGTATCCACAGGAATATCACCTGGAAAGGTTACAGACCTCAGGATGAAAAAGCTTAGGGAACTACGAGAGCTTCAAGGATTACTTGAGCAGAACATTTTGACGCAACAAGAATTTGTAGAGCTAAAGCAGCTGGTCCTAGAGTCTCTAATGAAGCTTACTCATTAACCAATGGGCTATAAAGTTAACAGTAATTAACACTCATAATCTGTACAATCATAGAATTAATAATAACAATAACAATAATTATGTTGATATTGGTAGCATTGATTTTTGTTTACAATTTTAGTGTGGATAAATCCCAGCATCTGTAACCCAGTTTCGACAATCCTGGGGTGTTATGTGGCAGTAAGAGGAGTAGACAATTGTTTCCAAATCCATATCGTCTGCTTCTAATTCCCGCTCAAACCACTTGTTTTCTTTAGTTTGGAAAAGAGTGCTTCAATAGGGTTAAAATCAGGTGAGTAAGGGGGTAAGAACATCACCATTGCACCAACTTCCTCTATCATGTTGACAATGCCATCAACATGATGGATGGATGGATGCGTTATCCATTATCACTATGGAATGCTCATTTGAACCATCAAATGGTTTGAGATGTGGTAACAGCTGACTGTGTACAAAGTGGTAGAACTCATCCCCATTAACCCCAACAGTTACCGTTAGGCAATCCAGTAATCCTGCGTTGCTCATGATTGCAATTGATGATAGGTGCTGTCCCCTCACCAGCAGCTTTTGAGCAAGTGCAGGTCTGCCCCGCCAGCTATAGGCATACTTGCGCATGGCGTCTCTTCTATCTGTCCCCGTTTCATCAAGGAAGATGAACATGCTGGAAGAATAAACAGACAGCTCACTGGCATAAGAGGCACGTAGTGTTTCATCTCTTTGTTTTGCTGTCACCTGCATCTTTTGCTAAATTTGTAATTGTGCAAAAATTTGCAGATTGTTGACTGGGCTAGCTCCACATTCATAACCTGCATAACCTCTTTCTGAATCTCAGCCAGCATTATCCCAGGCTTATCCAGAACTGTGTGCATGATAAAGAACTGCACCTGATCTGTCAATTTCCCAGGTAAATTGGCTGTGTTGTACTGCTTCTTGTCAACATTTCCTGTTTTCAAAAAGAGATTCACAGTCCTGTACACTGTGGATGGGTCCACACCCAAGTTGTGGGCTATAGCCTCAAAAGACAGATTGAAGGCTTCTCTTTGATATACCATGCGCCAACGTAGATCGGTGGGATAAGCGGTACAGCGCTTAGGCTCATAGCTACGACACAGAGCAGCCACCTGTGTCATGGTTTTAACTGTTTGAATTTGGAGCATGCGCATCAAAGAGAGCGTGCGCGTGCACTGTGAACCACAGTGTTTGCACTCTGTGGTTTGTTAATTGCATTACATACAACTGCAACGCTTTAGGGATTTCAACAGTCTTTTGCAAAGAGTTGTAAATTGTCAGTACCAGTACTAGTAGCTGGTAGTGGCCTTGGTGGTAGTTGCTTAGATGACAGTGAAGTATATTCCCCCTTGCTAGATGATAGCTCACAATTACAAGATTCTGAATAAACAAAATGAATATGAACCTATGATTAAGTCATGCATACCCCATCTACTTTGACTACTCTGAGACCGAACTGCAATCATAACAGGGAATATCAGTAAAAAAAATCCATTTCCTATAATCAAACCGGAAGCACTTGGATTAAGGGATACACTCATCATCTTGCTTCTGCATAGCTTCCCATTATCTATACAGGGATACAGATGAAAATAACATAGTTTCGCTTGCATGCAACTCACCTCCAGTGATTGTGCATTGGCATAAAACTGGTTTTGATACATACACAACTGGGGTGGAGAATGTGGGAAATATGTCTGATGGTGGAAGACTCCCATTGATAAGTACATCTACTGCACCCCACACAATATAGCAGCACTGCCTCATTGAAATCACACTTTTACAATTTCAGGTGATTGGTACTTGACGACTTGAGGGAGAAAACGGTTACTTTTAAGCTACACACAATGTGTTAAGGTACCATTAAATTGCGTGGGTGTGAGGTGGGGAACATGACACCTAAACCACATCAAAGTCATAAGTGAGGTGCATGCTGTGTAACCACGCCCTTTTAATTGCCCAGCTCTCAGGGGTGTGGCTGCTAGAGCCGGAAGTGTTTATTTAATATCTTCAATGGACCGGAAGCCGAGCCGGAAGGGAGGGGCCAGGCCACGCCCAAAATAGCACCACCCTGTGCCTCAAGGACCACCATTCTCAATCAAGTGCCGACTTGCCACCAGATGTCCACCGGAAGCCCACAATCAATCCCAATTAAAACACACACAAACACTTCAAGGCCGTTCTGCCACACCGTCCACACAAGAGCTCACCTCATTTCCTGTGTGGGCGGGGTAACAACACGTCATCGCAACCACATCCGCTTCAAACCATCGTCAGCTTCCGTCCAGTCGTACGGTCCCCTCGATCGCACCGGCGTACAGTGCCTCATTAACTGACATGGCCTCACCTTTGACCTCCTGCCACGCCCCCAAAGCCTCCTGGCCGGGTTCAAAGGTCACCACCGCATCCAGGACACGCCCACCTATCGCCACGGCCAAGTCCCAGGCCCCGATGTCCAAGCACTGGCCCATGAAGCCACGCCCAATCGGAAGCAATAAAACCTGCATTAATACACACGCACACACTCCACACAGTGCCAGGAACACACCCACATGCTTAATTAGGCCTAATTAGCTTTTTTTTTTAAAGCGTTGCGGTTAATACTTAAGAAAGAATGCTTTGATCTTGCTTTGATGTGGGCAATTACCGGTGTTTTCTTCAGGGTCCACTTTCGGTCGCTAATTACACGCGAATTATAAGCAGTGTCATTGTGGCTCATGCAGGCATACAACTGCTGCATCTAGGTGTGGTATAAGCTGGGGAGTAGCTAGCCGATGAACAGTGCGTGGTGTGGCTAAAGTGTGAGGGGGGAGCGATGCTTAATTTTGTATACAGCCAAGATTTAGGAGCTGATATACTCAACAGGGGCGTAGCTTAGTTGTTTCTTAGTTGTTTTGTAGCTTAGTTGTTTCTTTGTTGCCCGGAAACCCCCCCTGGCAGTCAGATTCAGTATTATCTTAGTGTGATTTGGCTATCAGGAAACCCCCCTTGGTTTCCAGATTCTAGCAAACTCTTGCTGAAAATGGCGATCGTTAATTATAGGGCGTGGCAGAAAAGTGGGCGTGGTCATCAAATTTTGCTAGGAAACCCCCTCAGAGAATCCTGGCTATGCCCCTGCTCAGCATTGTTAACACAGTTAATACACAAAACTTAAGCTTAGAAGAAAATTAAGCTCAATATCCATAATCTTGTGAAGATTGGTGTGGCGAGAGCCACACTCCGCCATACCCTGGCTACGCCACTGCATATTATTAATAATTAGTAAGGTTTACAAATAGTACTTGGAACAAGCATGATGGTATTCTCTCTCGCTCTAGATGTCTTTCTCCCTCTCCCTCTCCCTCTCCCTCTCTTGTTCACTCTCTCCCTGTATCTTTCTTACTCAGAGATTTGCAGTGTCACTTTTATTCTATAGCAACTAAAGTGTAGTTTTATGTAGCTAGCTACAAAATCATGTACTATTAGTAGCCACATGTCCCATATGGGACATGCCACAGGAAGAAGAGAATGAGAAGCCAGATTAACATGTTGAAAGATGCATATTTTGGGGAGGAGAGATGGTTAAAGATAAGGCAGCTGCATGCATGCATGGAGTTTTAAGTACTGTAGTGTCATGGTGTATGGTGTATGGTGTATGTAGCTGCTACATGCTTGGCAAAGTAGATAGGGTAGTATATAACCTATTACTAATGAAGGCTTAGTATAAATTAGTTGGACCAAGTCCAACTATGGCTGATCCAGGGATGGTTAATCACCTGTCTCCATTGTTACAGTAATTATTTGATACCATTGGAGACATAATTCACTTTGGTAGCGGTTACCATAGCAACATAATTTTCAGTCTCAAATTGTGGGATAGTTAAAGGTGATAGAGGGTAATTAGTAGATTAACGGGTGAGTAGTGACTGCTACCAAGATAGTTAGATGTTTTTGCAATTCTACTCATGGCTTTGCCGCCTCGTAGAATATGCAAAAACATCTAACTATATCGTACCTTAGTACACATTCATGGGGTAGCCATCTAATCAGCCACCTTCCATGCAAAAATTCTGGATCAGCTGCTTCAATGCTTTGAAAGCTTGTTGATCTATATGGTTGCATGGTTTCTTGCTCCCAACTCGACAAATATCTGCCCATCAGTCCTTGTTCATGCATCACTACGTAATACGCCTTCAAGGTATGCCCTATAGTCTGACTTTTACTTCTGAATCATAGATGGCTGTAACGGGGGGGGGGGGGGGGGGGGGGGCGGGGCGGGGGGGCGGGGCGGGGGGGGCTTGAACCTTTCACTATTATAATGATAAGCTGCAATTTCTATTTCAAATTTGAATATTAAATTTAATGCTGTATGGGCCAGCTAGTCAATATAATTACATATTATTATACTTCTTCTATACCAACCTTTTATAGTCAACCACAGAATTGCATGCATGCACATGCTTGAGGTGCACTTGTTTCTTTTCAATCATGCAAAATTAATGCACCTAACACACTCATGCAATATTACTGAAAGAGACAGATACATGTAGAGACTGCATGAGAGAGAATTAATGGCTTCATGCATGCATGGTGTTTCAATATTACAATAATATTCAGTGGATGGTGCAAGGATGGTATACAATGGAACATAAAATGGGTTGTGTAGCTGAGAATCTACGTTGAAGTGAAGTTTGATTGTTCCATCTATTGCCATGCATGCAATGATGTATAGCCTTGCTATTCGCGGTTTCCCATATATGGGGACAACAAATGTGGGCCCCCTGCATTGGTACATACTATGCCCAACTGCTGTTGTAATGACAGTTGTACTAGTCTACAATGAGGGTCAAGATGTGGGGCTGTACTCCATGACTCAATGCATAGCACACACATGCAGAGGCCATGTGTTTGTACTCATAGTATTGTGCACAACTTGTACTATAGTTGGCCTAGTATATTACATATGAATATGCATTTATAAGGATCATTGAAATAATTCAGTATGATCTTAATTGACATGTTGACTGACACTTTGGTTGCCACATGCATTGTCATGTCTGTAAATATACACTGCTCTAGTTGATCAATGCACCTGTATGGTCCAAGCATGTGTATAGTACATAATCAGCTATCCACATTTACCCAACAAGAAGTGATTGAAACCTATTATGTAATTTTTTTTTACTAATGAGCACTTTCAAGGTTGCATGGACATTAGACGAAGTTGGTAATGAGAGCATGGATGCATTTGGCCAATGGAGGGATATCATGAAAAGAATGTGGTTTTAGGGATTTCCCCAGGTATTGTATGGTGTTGTTACACAGTTATCTGGTATGGTGAGATAGTTTAGCCTTAAGATGCCAACTCCTCTGTATGACTGGCAAGAACGTACCCTAGTTTTTAATCTACTGTAATTGTAGTAAAGGTGATATAAAGCAGCGTTCTAGAATGGCTCATGCATGTAGAAAATGATTACTACAGGTGCTACAATTATTATAGTCTTAGATTATGTGGCTATAGCTAGGTGTGGTGATACTCCCTCTCACTATAATTTTGTTGTTTTGATTCCTGTCCATTTCATCAAAGCATACATTGTATTTAGGAATGATAAGGGGTGCTGAATGTAATTCAGTATGTTACAGTTTAATGGCGTCCCTATAGATCCCATTCTCGAGGAGGGAATTTAAAAGTCTAGCGAACGTTGGCTGAATCATTGGTTGTTCAGAATCTATGATATATTATGTGCACTGACAAGGCCATACAAAGCTTGGATCTCACTGGTCCAATTGTATACTATGCTAATTAAGATTGAATTGGTCAACATAGTTATATAATAATTTTTATTATTCTAGCAATCTTATATTCCTATGGTAAGCCTAGCTGTAATTAATGTGGCTGTCATGGCCAGAGTTGATGAGACCCGTTGGCCTTCTTGAATGCCCCGGTGGAGTCTACCCAACAAAAGTAGTTCCAGTGTGACTGTGTAGCTAGCTATAATGCTAAGTATGAAGTTGATTAGTTCACATGTGTGTGTGTGTGTGTGTGCGCCCGTGAAGTTGCTTTAATACGGCAGCTCTAGTTGGGTATAAAAATTAAATGTAGCATAGAGGGATCAAGTGGTAAGAACGGCACCGCGAAAATCTTCAACCACAGAAGATATCGGTGACCTAAAACCCTGTCACAATAGCACGCAAATATTTGTGTGCCGTTTATGCCACTTGACCCACATAGAGACAAATTGAATTTCAACAGAATCAACTTCAGGAGTGTACTTGTGGCCCGCTTAAGTTAAAACTTGGGGATGAAGAGTGAGTTTGGCAATTAAAACTATAATATGCATGCAGTATTTTCTACGATCAGTGATGTGGTCAATTACCTTCGCGTTAATTAGCAATGCAACTTAAGCAGTACAATGTCATAAACCACTGTCATTAGTGCACGTTGCGCTAGCACTTTCACACAAACAGCGATCAGCGCAACCACGTCCACCAATGAATAAGCTGACTCCACACCAAAAGAACGCTTAGAAATATTCATAAAGTATATATTCAGTTTACTCTAAATTCTAACCTGTGTGCGATATTCTGACGTGATACTGACACTGTCCGGTAGATCACTTAGTCTATTGATTTGACTGAATCCTATACAGGTAGCGCATGTACATCCATAGTCAATTTGCATGGTTTATAATCTCAAGATACTCACCATAATATTTTGATTTCTTGCCGAGACGAAGTCTAGTCTGATTTTGCAGGAAGGTGGGGCTGACACTATAGGGTTAGTACAATAATTTGTGGGGAAACCCTTTACCGATTTTCGTATGGTGAAGAGATAATTGCAATGGTGTGAACCATATCACTCAATCTGGAATGAGTGGTACTCTATCCAAGAAAGGAGAGTACTGCATGGTTGAAATTGTATGAATGGTTATAGGTGGAAATTACGGAGCAGTGATGAACGCTGGAGATCATCAGCATCATTTCTCCGTTTCTTGTAATTAAATTCAAGGTAGTGCAATAAAGGATTGCTACCCCAAACAAGAAGAAATCAGTGTGTGAAGGTTAAGGCGTGAAGCAACTTGCTCCACCTCAACTCCCAACATGGTACTATTGATAGATGCGCAAGTCTTAATTTTGAATGAGTGCATGGTGTGCTCATAATAGCCAAAGGGTAAATAAGTCAATCACTGTAACTGGGATAATTGCCCAGAGATGTTTGATTGTATCATAAAAATTAACTGTCGTGCAAATGTCTTGGCAATGATGCATTATCTGTATTATATGCTTACACTATACCTAGTATGTATGGGTTATCATGAGGTAGGTAGCTATATCTTGTGAAAAACATTTTAAATTCATGCATGTTGTTGATTATAGCTACATGTTACCGGTATATTATGCAAATTTAATGATGATGTAATCATGCATTATAACAATATTCTACATCGTGACAAGACTGCATACATGACAGTGTATTTGGCCTCCAAATACTCGGTAAATAGCAAAAATTTTTAAGTACTCAAAATGCGCATGCGTATATGTACCATCACGTGACCACCAAAAGGCGGCCTTTTCTTTTGCTCGGTTCATTGGTAGGTTTGTAGTTAAGTCTGTCTAGTTTTCTGGACCCTTGCGGACCAGCAATAGGTTTAATCGTTGCTATTTTGTTACCTTAGGGACAGTTAATCCACCGGTGGAACTAGTTTTGATAGAGAAACGAGTGTTTTGTATTCGAGTCTGAGTTACAAGATATCGAAACAGTTGTCTATTCGAGTTGTTGTCGTTGGTCGTCGCTCAGGAGAAACGAGTTTCAGCATCGGGAATCTTCTCGGGCTGCCAACGGGAGCCCCAACCAGAGCAACTGTAGCTACAGCGACGTCTTCTACCTCTGCGGTTTCGGCCGCATCGGGGCATGTGGCATCGGCCACCTCGAGCGCCACCGGCGCAAACTCCGCCCCTTGGGCAACACGCGAGAACGATCACGTCGCGAAACGCGACGGACAAGATTCTCAGTTGTCAGGCCCCTCAGGAGTCGGTCTTGGGCCCATTTTCAGGCCTTCCTTGCCTCCTGACGTGCAAAGGGCCACCTAGCACAATCTCTAACAGTTTCGTGGGGCCAAATTTTGGCCAGATTGCACCGCCATGGTGGTCTCCAAACTTGATGTTGAATCCCCTGCTAGCCACGACTATGGCGAATCCACAGCAGGCTCAGCAACCGATTGCCTCGTATCCGGCGTACATTCCTTTGTCATCCTCAAAGGGCAAAGGGAAGAGACCTCCATCTCCCTCGAAAGAGACATCTTCCTCGAAGAAGGGGAGGTATTTTGATGCAATTGATATCAGTAGTGATGATTCAGAGGGGTCTGATGATGAGGAAGAGCTAGCTGAGCCTTTTGACCCCTCCTCATTTTACAATAATACCTCTAAGCAGCCATTACCTGACTCAATTAGAGAAGTATGTTGATCTTCATTTCCGATCTTGTTTGTCGGGGTCCGTCAGGAAGGCGATGGGGAGGGAGACTCCACTTCCAAATTGTCAAGCCTTAAGGTGTCTGCAGGCGGATGACACAATCAGGGACTTCATGGACAAGGACTTCCCCAGGAAGACTGACGATCGTTACAAGAGGATGCAATCAGCTGTGAATGCTTTGGTTGCCCCGGCACTTAACCTTTGGCGAGATCTGGACGAGCAAGGCATCTCAGCGTCTCAAGGTGGATTGGTGCCTGTCGACGCTGTCCTGGATGTACTGCAGAGGACAGTGGTTTCGGTGGGGAATGCCAGTAACTACGTCTCCCAGTGTAGACGTGATAATGTCATTACCAAGATGGAATTTAGGAACAAGGGCCTTGCATCAGTTATGAAAAGTGTTTGCAAGAAGCACAAGCCAGAGGGTGATTTGCTCTTTGGATCGGTAGTACACAAAGCTCTCACCGAGAGAGCAGAAACAGTGTCAGCCCTCAAGAAAGTAGCCACCAAGATTCAGGAGCCGGCTAAATCTTCACACACGCCCTCGGGGCCTAATGACAAGAAGTTTTTTTGAAGGAGCTCGGCTCTCGAACGCGGCCAAGGATCGGGCAAAATCTACAGACCGCAAAATCGACCAAGACCTCAGCAATTCCAATGGAAGAACAACATCCCAGCTTCGGGCGGAACACACAAATCCAATTGAGTCTACCATCCATACCATACCACCGAATCTTCATTTTCCTACATCCCAGAACAAAGCGCCCCCTTGGGTGGGAGGAAGGCTCAAATATTTCAAACGCAACTGGGCGGTGATCGGTACAGACTCTTGGATCTCACGAGTTCTGTCAGGATACCGTCTTCCATTTGTGAAGACACCACCCCTATCGTATCCTACTCACCGACGGATCAATCTGACAGTGAGCCAGGCACAGACCCTACAAGAAGAGATTTCGAATCTCCTTCAGAAGCATGCGATACGGCAAGCAGATCCTCGTTCGACAGGTTATTACAGTCAGATGTTTGTGGTGCCCAAAAAAGATGGGGGCTGGCGCCCTATCATAAATCTGAAGAGTCTCAACTCATACCTGTTCACTCCTCACTTCAAGCTCGAGAGCATTCACAGTCTGAAGGATGTTCTCCTTCAGAATGATTTTATGGTGAAGGTGGACTTAAAGGATGCATATCTTACAGTCCCCATGCATCACTCTGCTTACAAGTACCTTCGATTCACATGGAAAGGGAAATGCTACGAGTTCACCTCACTTCCGTTCGGTCTTGCTCCTGCCCCGCTCATTTTCACCAAGCTACTCAAACCGATAGCGCCTTTTCTGAGGAATCAAGGAGTCCGACTACTAGTATACCTCGACAATATTCTCCTCATGGCACCTTCAGAATGCCTTTTGAAGGAGCACCTTGCACTTACGATGAGCCTTATGGAAAATCTCGGTTTCCTACTGAATTCCAAAAAATGCATCACAGAGCCATCGCAGATAATGGAATTTTTAGGATTTACGATCAACTCAACGGAGATGACGTTATCGCTTCCAGAAGCCAAAGTATCCAAGATACGGAAGGAGTGTCGGCATGCTCTCAATCAGCATTCCAGTACAGGGAGAAAGCTAGCTCATCTGATAGGGCTTCTCTCTGCATGCATCCCTGTATCTTGGAGGCCCCCTGCACTACAGAGCTCTACCGTTTGAAACATCAGGCAGTGGGGCCAAGAGGAAACCGCTTCGATCGTTCTATACTGATGTCTCAGGAAGCACAGCAGGATCTATATGTGACCGTCCACGAGAAAACCATGCATAATGCGCTGGATATCAATCTGAGATACAGGCCAAATAGTCATCTATGGTGATAACTATCGATTTTCACTTTTTTGTATGGATCGATAGAGAAATCATTCCTCTACACAAAAATCTGCTTCGTAGCTTCTAGAACGCTATACTTACTGAGTTATGGCTCGAAGAAGTCGGCCGTGTAGCTAATATTGGCCGTCCATGATACGGAGCCGTTGCTATAGTTGCAGGTAGGCAAGCACGGCAGCTGCACAGAAAAAACTCTCCAGTCACTTCTTTCCTCGAATTTTTGTCTTTAGACACGCTTGTCTTCTTGTTCTTTTCCATCGAAACGTTGGCTGCTGCTCTCGTTCGAGTGTTTTGGCAGCCAGCTAGCTCATTGACTTTGTGGGCGGGGCCACGTATTTACCATAAACGGCGAGTATACGGACTTCCGCGTGCAACGTACGTAACAATGTTCATTGCAATTTTTTGCAATACTCGAGTGCGGGCGATCCGGGTACATTTTTGCTCATATCTCCATGACTACACGGGCTAGAGACTTCAAATTTGCTGGAGCAATAGTTCAAAGGTTGTAGTTGGTAATGGTGGCCTTAACTCAAAAAAATTTTTCAGCGCATTATGCATGGTTTTCTCGTGGACGGTCACATATGGTGGTGGATCCACAATCTCTCAACCAATCTCTCCCGTCCGATACTGAGGCCGTCTCCTGCTCTCACCCTGGAGACAGATTCCTCCACTCTCGGTTGGGGGGCCTACTGTCGGGAGTCAGATATGAAGACAGGAGGTCTGTGGTCAACCAACGACCAGAAAAATCATATCAATTGGCTAGAACTCCAAGGAGCTTATCTGTCTCTACAGAATTTTTTGACAAAGAAGCAAGGAATACATGTGCTACTGATGATGGACAGTCAAGTAGCCATTTCCTACATCAACAAGATGGGGGGGTACACACTCTCAGAAGCTCTCCAACCTTGCCCTGCAGCTGTGGAGTTGGTGCACACAGAGGTCTCTAACGGTCCACGCAGAGCATGTACCCGGTCGACTGAATGTAACTGCAGATTACGAGAGCAGACATTTCAACGATTCCAGCGACTGGAGACTGGACCCAGATCTGTTTCTTGCTCTGAACCAAATATTCGGACCATTCACAGTAGACCTGTTTGCCTCGTACATGAATGCACAGATGGAAGTGTTCTTCAGTTGGAAGCCGGACCCCAAGTCAGCGGGAATCGATGCTCTAGCACAGCCATGGGATTGCCACCTTCCTTACCTGTTTCCTCCGTTTGCACTGATTGGTCGCTGCCTGCAGAAGATTCGCAAAGCGGAGAAGGTACAGATGGCTGTTCTAATAGCTCCGATCTGGCCCGCTCAGACGTGGTATCCTCTCCTTCTCGACATGTTGAGGGAGCACCCCAGGAAACTTCCAACACACAATCAACTGATTCTGAACCACTGGAAGGAACCACATCCTCTTCTACTGCAGGGACTTCTGACCCTAGCCGCATGGCCTATATCCGGAGATCATTGTCAGACAAAGGCATTTCTGGAGAAGCAGCCGATATCATCGGTTTGTCATGGAGAACCAGCACTTCAAGTCATACAACTCCTGCTGGAACAGGTGGACTAGCTGGTGTGAGTCAAGGAAAATTAATCCTGTTTCTACAGATGTCGCAGACCTAATTCCTTTTCTCACTGAACTGTACAAGGAAGGTAAACAGTACAGTACAATCAATTCGTATCAATCTTCTATATCTGTATCTCACCAACATGTAGAAGGGGCTCCTATTGGGAAACACCCCCACAGTCATCAGATTCATGCAAGGAATTTTTAATTCCAGACCACCTATGCCTAGATACAGTTTTGTATGGAATTTAGAGGTTGTCTTGGGCTACATTAGATCTATGCCTTCTTCCTCACAACTGAGCATGCATTCAACAGTTATCTTGGAAATTGGTTACACTCATGGCCCTAACCAATGCAGACAGGGCATCTGACTTGCACCTGTTAGACATCAGTTTTATGCAAATTCAACATCAAGAAGTTTCTTTCAAAATTCCTGGGCTATCCAAGACGAGACGTTCAGGTCCTCCACGGGAAGTGTCTTATGCGAGCTTCAGTGAAGCAGAGATAATTTGTCCGGTGAACACCTTGAAGGTATATCTACAACAGACGGAAAAATTCCGTTCAGTAGCAGAAGATGGATCAAATCCATTATTTATTGCTATCCGTAAACCTCATAAACCGGTAACTTCAGCCACTATATCTCGTTGGATGAAGAATCTCATGGAACATTCCGGTATTGATGTGGAACAATTTAAGCCACACTCTGTACGAGCAGCAGCAACTTCCGCTGTTTCTACTCTTGGCGTGTCGATCAAGGACATTCTAAAAGCGGCCAACTGGGCCAGGGAAAGTACCTTCCTCAGATTTTACCACAAACCGATACTTACTTAAGGACAAATTTGGGAAAGCTATTCTAAATGGTAGGTGACATTTTCTAATCTTTGAACATACACTGTCATGTATGCAGTCTTGTCACGATGTGGAATTGTTAGTCTCGCAAGGGTCTGAAAGACCTAAAGTGAGACTCTAATTCTACGAGTGACAAGACAAGTACATGACAGTCCCTACCCTCTTTTCTTGTTTTTTCCCTCCCTGATAAATGTCACTCCCATTTACAGGAAAATTGGACTAATTAAAGTAACTCTCAAGTCATGCAAGTTACTATCTTAGTGCTAACTTTGATTTTTGGTATATTATTATGCTAATGCATATTATAATTGATTGGAAACATTTTTTACCTCGCAATTTCAAGGCCGCCTTTTGGTGGTCACGTGATGGTATATATACGCATGCGCATTTTGAGTACTTTAATAATTTTGCTATTTACCGAGTATTTGGAGGCCAAATACACTGTCATGTACTGTCTTGTCACTCGTAGAATTAGAGTCTCACTTTAGGTCTATCATTGTAGAGCACGTGCATGCAGACAATAATATTCTAGTATAGTAGTTAACTACTTAGTAATACACAATAGAACCACATCACTCAATCTGGTGTACAGGTCCACACCAGAGAGCGGTACTACATATTCTAGAGAGAGTACTGCATGGTTCAGTTAGTAAGTATACGTGTAAGAGGAATAGGCAAATGACAAACTGCATTATTTGACTGCAGCAACATAGCCACCCAGTGCTGGTTGGCAAAATTAAACAAGCAAAGAGGCAATTAGGAAGTGTATTTACGTCACCTGATGCAAGCAAAACCCTGTGAACATTAGCACAGTAAAGAATTAAAGAATATGGCATCTAGTACTTGGATCATATGCCATAAATCGTTGTGCCAGGTCTGTAAGATCCCTGGCATCTGATAAAGTAAGTGTGGTTCCTCCGGAAGTGTCTGAAATTAAGAAAGTGTTATACTGGAATATAGGTCTGTTCATTTGGAGACTGAAGGGGAACAGTTGGTAGTCACTTCCCCACACACCAACTTGTAAAGCTTCAAGCAATGCTCTCTCATACATCTGTTCATGTGATACCTGTGTGTTTGATGGAAATGCATCAGCAAAAGCTGAAATTATGGTGTCCTTATGTTTCACCATTGCATAAGCACATCACAATCTAATCAGATGCGTAAAATATTCAGTGCCTGTTAGTGTCAGTGATAAAGCATTGTACATGCAATTACCATCCCCAGTAGTTCTGACAGGTTTCAGAATTTGTAACAGGAGATGACACCTATTAGATGCGCAAGTATCCTGCATAATATTAGGAAATGCATCTGCATATGGAAGTGGGAATGAGTTCAATTGCCTTACAATCAGTTCTAATGCAGGTGTAATTATCCTGAACTGTCTAGCAAGATTTGGTGAGCTAGCAATTGAATTCAATCGTGACAGAATCTCTGTAGGGGACTGCTTTAGTAAACGAACCAAAATGTTTTGAAAATGGTTCAGAAATTGTAATTGCCTATTTGGTGCAGTTATATTAAGAGAGATGGGATGTGGCACAGTGCATTCCTTTGCAGGTGAAGTTGCACATGAGTTTGGTAGTCCTGGTTTTTGATGTTTCATAGGAAGTGCTTGTGAATCACTTATCCTTGCACGCTTTTGTGATTGTTGCTTGTTAAATGAAACAGGAGTACTGTTCATGTCATTATGAGATAGACACGTATGATCATTATCTGCATTATTTGCAAGGGGAGCATTACTAATGTCATCACTACGATTTGGAAAGGGAACGTCAGTTGATGGTGTTGGCCTAATAGCATCAACACAGTCACACCACTTGAGCAAATCTTTGTAGAATTGAAGTAGATGTATTGCAAAAGCACAAAAGTCCCATAGTATCATATCATCCAACTTGCGCACCCGGCTCAAAGCGACGTACGCTTGCCCAGAAGCAAAAAATGATGAATTAAGGTATACTATGGCCTTTTGGACAGTGAGTCCCTGAATCCGATGTACAGTTACTGCGTAAGCCAGTTGTAGTGGAAACTGATGGCGCAGTATGCTATATGAAGCACCATTTATTTCAACCAGCTGTCGGAAACGTGGAACAGGTATCCTTTGAGATGGATTGGACATTTTCTGACTACGCAATTCTGATAATGTGCAGTTACAACTGCTAGTGTACCATTAACCCACCCAGCATCAATATCCATATTCCTCCTAAGAATTACTCTTGCTCCAACCTTGAGTTGAAGATTGTCTGGGAGTCGTTCACGGTGGTGTTGCATTCGTTGATGGTCAGCAGCCCTGAGGCCATTCCCGTGGTTATCAGAATCATCAGCTTCATATTCACACATCACTCCAGAGATTCTTTCTAGACACTGATCATTAATTTGACCACAATCGGCTCTTGTAGAGCATAATATTATTATCACTGTTTTATCCAGATCTACACTGCTTATATCCTGCTTTTGTAGCCTGGTTTGTAATATTTCTGAGACATTGCTATCACATATACCTTCCCCAATTTTGGTTAGTAACATGCTTAATGTAGGATCTGTAGCACGCTAAATCTCCTGTAAGAGAAGGACTGTGAATCTGTGCCACAAGTAAGTACCAAAAATATCGACGCCACTAACAGCAGGTAATTGGGCAGGGTCACCTAACAGAATGACATGTCGTCCACCCCATGGATGTCTAGAGGAACCATGCTTAGCAAACTCCCTGCACAAACCCTCCATAGTCCGGAAGAGAAATAAGTCAAGCATAGAAAATTCATCAATCACAATTACATCTGTTTTTCTGAGCCTAGTTGTCTGGAAAGTTCCATTTTCAAGGGAACTGTTGTAATCCAGATCAAGACAAAAGAAATTGTGAATGGTTGTTCCACCAATAAGATGTGCAGCTACACCACTTGGAGCTAACTTGCAAACTGCAAGGCACTGTGACCTCAATTTCTTTATAAATGCCTGCAACAAATATGATTTTCCCGTCCCAGCTGGACCAATAATGGCAGCTTGCACTTGCTTACCCCGATCCAATTGAGAGCTGATCCAATTAAATGCTCTATGCTGACATTCCATGAATGTTTTGAGATGCTGATTCAAGTCAAAAGATGACCTACTAGGCAACAAACCTGCCATGTCTGATTGTGGGTCACCTAAAAGTTGATCACATGTGCTTGAGGCTCATCTATACTATCACCAATAGTGGGAACCTCAGCCATGAAGCAGTCGGCTTCATCTGCAGTAATGAATCCATGCTCAGTGTACAATCGAGCGAGTTCCCCTAGAGAATCCATGTGAAAACCACGAGAGAGAGAGCAGACTGTAAACTGGACATGGCATCAGCATGCTCATCAAAGAGACCCTTCATTATGCAAAGTTGCATCCATGATTGTGGTGCATTAACAAGAATATCGTCGTTGAGTGAAATGGGTATATTAAGCACATACTTTTGCTCATAGAACTTTTCTTGCTCATCTCCTACTGGATTAATGAAGCGATATCTTGTAATACACAGTTTTGCTCGCCTTACCCAGTATCGACCCTGTTGATCAAGTAACTCAGCGCTATTAAGGCCTGGGTCAGTGTGCATAGCTATAATATTTTTGTTATATTTAAAGCTTCATATCTCAGAAGTGCAGGATGCTAAGATGGTGGAAGTTGGACCAAATGTATGAGCAACTACTTCACTATCATCGACTATAATTAAATTAACATTTCATGTTGATGACGTCACGGAGTGGGCGTGACCGTACTTGCTATATAAAACACTAAAATTACTTGGGCGGAAACTTTGCACGCTAGTGACAACCATTAAATTTTACATGCAGGTATACTGGCATGCAAGCTATCAACCCACGATTTAATATGGATTGTATGATGCCATGCCGTTGTATAATGTACAACTCACCAGGTACGCATCTCATTAATTGGACTTTTCACGCCATTTCCAGCTCTACATGTCCATACTCGCCCCAGATTAACGGGCGAAATAGCTATTCTTCAACAACATTAATTTCTTAGGACAATATTTTTCGCCATAAATGAGCGGAAACTTTCCGCCTAGACTAGAGCCACTTGTGGACCCCCAAATGCGGCCATTACTGTATTGAGTCACATGACAAGTAGACTCCACCCACACATTAGGGCGCGCATAATTTTTATGCGCGATCTATGTTCGCATGCAAATAAAGCAGCTGCTCCAAGTCTTGACAGCAAACCACCTCAAGGTAAGTGATAATTGCCCACAGTCACATAATACAATAGCAATACTACAAAGTCATGATTGAGGCATTTGAGGACCAACAGAGCTATAGTGCAACCACTCATGTACTTCCAAAAAATGTTCGCGTTTGTAACTCGCACAGTTTTTAACGCATCGATGTCATTCTTTTTTTATTGCAAGCGCCTGCCCATGCTCTACACGTTGAATAGCATATAAAGATGCCTGCAGTGTTAGAAATGCAGTTTTGCATGTTGCCCGACGATTTTTGCATGCGGTGGCCGCCTATGACATCATAAAATTCATAAATTTTTCGGCCAGTTACGTCACGCCCCTTTTGCCGCGTGCTTGCCGCGATCGACAGATTATCAAAGAAGAGTTGTTTTGTGAGCTTTAAACGTGAAAGAACGATGCCACCGAAGACCAAGAGACAGAGGCAGCTACAGTCAGCCCTGGATAAAGCCAGAGAGTCGAAAAGGAGCCGCGTAACGGACGAAGGACCCAGCGCCAGCGCTGAGAGTGACGAGATGAGCGGACGACTCGATGCTGACACCAGAGAAGTCGACCTTGCTCAGTTTGTGACGATGTCCGAGGACGCGTTGGACACTGACGACGAAGCTGTCGATCCCTCGTTCGATTTGGACAGTAGTCTGAAGTCTGATGTGGAGCATCTGCAAGACAGCTTTTGTGACGATTGGATTTCTCACCTCGAGAGAGAAGACAGGGTGTCTTTAGGTTTGTTCTTGTGTTTCCAGCTCTCAAAGCATTTTGATCTTGGGGACACCAAAGCTGCTGAGCTTGCTGGAATGATGGTGGGAAGGTCAGACAAGACTGTGCGCGAATGGAGGAAGCACTTAGTGGAGGAAGGAGAGATCCCTGAAAGTAAGCAGGATAAATACCAACGATCGGGTGTGCTGTGGTCGGATGAGAGCCTCAACAGGAAAGCTACGCAGTACATTAGAGACAATGCTTGTGTAAAGGGAAAGCCTAACCTTACTGTCAGTCAGTTTTGTCAGTGGGTGAATGACGATCTCCTCCCCAATGAGACCCTTGAGCCGGGATTTCCGAGGAAAGTATCGGTTGAAACGTCGCGTAAATGGATGATCGAGCTAGGGTTCAATATCGTACGTAAGAAGAAAGGCACATATGTGGATGGTCACGAGCGCGATGATGTTGTCGAATATCGTAAAACATTCCTGCGTAGGATGGTTTCCCTCGGATTCCTCAACGAAAGCAACGCGCCGACTGAGGAGGCAAAGAACGCACTTCCGAGTGACATTCGTGCTCCCTTGCCTGAAGTTGCCGAAAAAACCGTTGTCCTCTTTCATGACGAGTCCACGTTCCAGTCGAATGAAGACCAGCCCACTCTTTGGGCAGAGAAAGGAACGACCGTGATGAGACCGAAGTCAAAAGGAGCAGGAATTATGGTTTCGGACTTTATCGACGAACACAGCGGATACTTGCAACTGACGGACGAAGAGCATGCACGCGCCAAGGAAAGCGACCCGACGATACGTAAGCACGCGCGACAACTGTTCGAATATGGAGAAGGTCGAGATGGATATTGGACATCAGAGAAGTTTATGGCTCAACTCAAGCAAGCGGTAAAGATTGCGGACGCGAAGTATCCCAAAGCTGATGGATGGCGAGTCGTTTGGATTTTTGACCACAGCAGTTGCCACGCTGCGATGCCTGACGATGCCTTGGACGTAAACAAGATGAACGTGAATCCCGGCGGCAAACAGCGAGTGATGCGCGATGGATGGTGGGGTGGAAAGCCTCAGTCAATGAACTTTTCTTTGGGGGTTCCAAAGGGAATGCGACGTGTACTGGAGGAGAGAGGAGTCGACACACGATCGATGAAAGCAGATGAAATGCGCGCGGCTCTCGGCAGTCATCCGGACTTCAAGAATGAAAAGTCCTCCATAGAGCGGTTTCTAATCGAGGAGAAAGGACATATTGTTTACATGTTGCCTAAGTTTCACTGTGAACTTAATCCAATCGAGCGTGTGTGGTCTCAGTCAAAGCGATATACGAAGGCGTATTGCAAGTACAGTATCGTGAGTTTACACAAAACTATCATCCCTGCCCTTGAAACTGTAAGTTTAGAAAATATTCAGAACTACTTTAGAAAGGTTAAACATTACATGTTTGGTTACTTGGAAGGCCTCCCCGGAGGATCTGATTTAGAAAAGCTTGTTAAAGTTTATAAAAATGTAATTAAGTCACACAGAAGAATTTCTGAACATCAGTAATTTACTCCCGAATTTGTTTATTATGTTTAATTAGTTGTTTAACACTTATGTATTTTTTGCTCTGTTAGAAATGTTTGCATACCTATGTACTTGTCTCATGATTATTTTGAGAATTTTCTGTAAATCTTTCAGAAATGACATACCATTTTTGTACACATATGTCTTAATCGATTATAATTTATTATAAATTACAGTTAATGTTAAGACTAAAATTTGGTCTGTTAGGATTTTTGCTTGTGCTGAGAGCTTTCAAATGATGCCTTAAGTGTTGAGTTTGGAGCAAGTATGTAGGACTACATAGCAATATAAACAAAATGCCATTTATGGAAGTGTGGTTGATGACGTCATAGGTATGCGAGCCCCACCCACCCACAAATGTTGCTCTCAGTGGGGAGAAGTGATCCTCCAAGTCTTATCCCCTAATAATCATCCATAAGCATGTTACATCAGTAAATGTACTTTTGAACATTGTTGGAAGTACAAGGATTGTTGCACTATATACATACACATAAGATTATACTAAGAGTAATATTAATGTCTTGCTCAAATGCACAGCAGGACCAGACCTGGATGTAAATGTATTGTAAATTTTGTCGTTCTATAGCTCTGCTGTCCTCAACCAGCCTGATTTATACAATATGTGTGTATGCCTGCTGTATACATAATAACATGTGTATGCTTGTGTTCAAGAGGTGGTAGTTAGACTCCAAATCCATTCTTAAATCAGTATCTGTTGTGTTGACCTGTGTGTGTGTGTGTGTGTGTGTGTGTGTGTGTGTGTGTGTTGTGTTGTGTTGCATTGTGTTGTGTTGTGTGTGTGTGTGATAGAGAGAAAGTGGGGAGGGGTGCATACTACCATTAGTGCTATAGATGTTATACCCTAGAGCAGGGGTTTCCGAAACTTACAAAATGTAGCCATTTCATAAGGATATTGCTGACCACAGCTGATAATAAACGATGGTTGTATGGGAAACACTGGCTATTCAATCCAGGGACTGGTAGCCAAAGTGAAAGGCTACAGTAGTAAATGGCTATTTGCATAGGGAACCCTTGCTCAAATTTAACTGTCATTAGATCATAGCTGTAACAAATACTGCAATTTGATTGGCTACTGACAGGTATCTATATCTCATAGTCACCTACAAGCTTCTCATAGTCACCTACAAGATTTTCATAGTCACCTACAAGTTTTGCCCTCTGGCTCTAGCAATACAAAGCTATATGATCTAAACTTGTTAGACACTGTTTAGTCAGTTTCTATGTGATTTAGAAGACCTCAGGGCTCTCATAGAACCCTCGCTTCGCTCGGGATTCTAAATAGAGTCCTTCGGTCTTCTAAATCACATAGAAACCTCCTAAACAGTGTCTAACTAATATTTAGCCTCGTCGCCAGGCCCTTCCTGTGAAGGGGAGGAGAAAGGGCCCGGTACCACCTGTTGCACATGCATGCAGAAACTACAACAGCATGACCTGGGGTCTCATAAACAGCTGTACAGTAAATTTCAAACACCTCATCACACGGCCTAAGATACACAAGGCTACACCAATATAATATACCCTAGTACCCTACACTGCAGGAGGGGAAATATGTACAGATGTTTGTAGGACCCCTGGGTCTAAAATGCACATTGTGTAAATAACGCGCGGATCCCATATGCCGGGCTTTGTCAGATACGGTCACATATACAGGTTGTACGCCTTCTATAATTATGATAATATTTATGTATTTGTGCATGTATGCGTAGTCCACCAACGTCAAGGAAAGTGCCAAAGCACAAGAAACAACTTATAGCCGAAATAATATTGTGTAAGTTAAATGCTTATTAAGTTCTGTATGATTGCAAACTAATGACAACCCACAAACATACAACCACATAGCAGGACAGCTAAATCATACAAACTTCAACATGACTACACCTGCAATTAATTGTGGATTTGCCAGATGTGCTATCAGAGAACTTACGACGAGAAATACCGACAAGGTGAAACGAGCTTTTGAATTTCACGAACTCTTTAAGGACTGCCCAAACTATGGAATTGAAGAATCATACTTCGATAAGATTGGCACGAATGACTCACTCTTTAACCGTCACTGTAGTAAAATTATTGATTCTTGGCAGAAAAAATGGCACCCAAAGGAGTCTCGGCTAGACTATGAGAGAACTTTTGCCATCAGTAAATGGAAGGAACTACCAGATGATGAAAAACAGCTGCATACCCTATCATGTTGTCATCAGTGTCATAAACTTCACCTAGACACTCAATCCAAGTTTCCACAGAAACCTATTTTTCAACCAACCCCCATTATTTCACTGAACGATGAAGAGCTAAAGAGGATTGGAGCAAAGGATGGCACAAAGGGTGTCCTTAAAACACTAAACCAATCATTTAGAGAGGCATTTAATCAACCCTTCACTGATACACTTTTAACACATGGTGAATCACAGCTACAACGTAAGCCTACACAAGCGGAGATGAAGAAAAGACGACGACAGATATATAGAAAATGCCGGGACAAGGAGAATGACAGGCTAAAGGAGACAGCATCAATGGCAGTACTGATGGAAGATAAATCTCTTCGAAGTTATCAACGTAAGAGATTGGCTCAGAATTTTGAGACTCCCCCAACTAAGAAAGCTAGAACAACAAAGTCAAACTCACCTAATTTTGAAAACGTGTCATGGGACAAAGAAAGTGTCCTTCGTGACCTTCGAAACCATCCACCTGCACCACCGCCTATAAACTGGCAGAAATTTGCAGAGGAACATCAAATCCCTGGTCAGAATCGAGGTCAAGTGGTGAAACAATTTGCCAAACACTCAGGAATTGATACGGAGAAACTGGATGGCAGAAAACCGAACCAACGCTTGAGAAGAAGGAAACGAAGACTACTTGGTGGAGAAATCTCAGCACCACAGAATCCACCACCAAAAGTTCTACAACAGCAATGGAAGGCATTGGTCGATGATGGTGAGCTCTCACTTGGAATTTCATGTGCACCACTCACATTAACCCACTTTATCACCAAGAATGGTCATCTTGAAAAGAATGAAGTGGTTGTGATGGGTCGTAAATTTCCATTAAGTGAGCTGAGGAAGACACTTTTGACAGCACAAGAGAAGTACATGAGGCTCAATACAGATGACGAGATCGATAGCATGCCTATGGAAGAGATAATTTCCCAAGCATCCAAATTTGATCACAAGTTTGATCAATCAACGAACATCAGTGAAATGAGAAAGAACATCAAACAATTTCAACGAACTCGACATCTGATATTGTGGCATGATCATGCAACCTTGCTAAATTTGGGATGTGTTATGATGACCATACACGTTGCTTATGATCCAGCAGTGTTTCTTACATGTGCAGAATACGAAGATCGTACCGCAGCTGATGGTGGAGCAAAGCAGCTGCAGTCCATCATTGAGCGACCAGTCATCTACATGCTTGCAGCTGGATCATCATCCATCGAGGATCAAGCAGCTCTTGTGAATGATAGGGTGGACTGTCTCCACACCTTATCAGAACCAATAGAAACCAGCACTGGAATCAAGATCAACGACAAGCTCAGATTCTTTGTTGGGGACCATCCAGCCCAACAGTTCGAGCGGGGGACCCAGCAGGGAGGCAAGTATAAGTGTGGTGGGTGTGGAGTGATGGATGTTATGATGGATGACCTTGCATACACTTTGCAACAGCCAAGACGTGACCTTCAAGGCATTCAGCAGCTAGCTACGGGTGGAAAGTTTGGGAGAGTTTCAGGAAAACTTAAACCATTTGATAAGCTCTTAGTGGCCCAACTGCGTGAAGAACTACATGCAAGAGGAAACTTTCACACAGATAGACGGAAAGATGAGCTTAGCAGTTCCTTGGAGGATACTCTTAGGGGAGTTCAACGTGTCCCCACAATACTCTTGCTCAATCCTACTCAGCCCCTATCTAGGCTTAATCTACAAGACTACTGTGTGCTGGACAGTGAACCACTACATGATCTTAAGGGTCATTTTGGTAACCTGCTTAAGAAGCTTTCCTCTCTATTAGAGGGCAATATCAGGGACACATACGACCAAATTATCAAGTCAACAACAACTGACAAAATGACTGGAGCAGATTTCAGAATCACTGCAATCCAGATCTACTTGTTTTTCCTTGAGAAAACAGTATCACCAAACATCCTAAAAGTAATGGAAACTGCCGTCTGCATGTCAAAAATGCTATATCTGTCTGACAAGGATCGTCACCCTCGACACATTCTACAATTATACAATGTTGCATGGCTACATCATGAACTCTGCCGTGAGCTTTTTGTACACTTTCACGGAGAAATCACAAGAAAACGGTTCTTTGGAACCTACCTGCATGCTCTTGTAGCTCATGCACCTCCTCAGCTAGAGATCGTGTCTCTAAGAACAGTTAACACTGAGAATCAAGAGAGGATTTTTGGCCAGGCCAGAAAAACTGCTACAGCTACGTCTAATCGACAACCACAAAATGTGATCAACTCAACGATACTTCGGCTTCAAGCGAAATCAGAGTTCAGAGATGTAACAGCAGTAGTTGCTCATGCAGAGAGCAAGGTAGCCAAAGCTAGTCACCATGTCCCACCTTATGCAGGAACTCACATAGAAGAGGCATTTATATCATCACGAATGAAGAGTTGGCAACAACATCTTCAACGTATTAGCCCTTACTTAGTCATGGGGAAAGGTGTTTGGTGGGCTAAAACAGCACATGGATATCACTTTTATGATGGTGAGTGTGATGACAACAGTCATACTGAGGGTCCTGAACTTATGCATTTTAGATCAGCAAGATTAGAAGATGTTGCCGTTAGGCAGAAAGAATCATGGGAAAAAATATGTTTGATGGGAACGGAACTACCAACAATGCAAATACAGCTCTACAATGATAGGGGATGCCCCAGCAATACTCTCACATTTCCCACAAATCAAGAAGACAACACAGGAGTTATTGAAACAACTACGCCAGAAAGCAACAATATAAATGGATCATTGCCTGGGGACCTACACCTTCTAATGAGAGAGAGTACCCATAAGCACACAGATCTTGAAATTCTACAGGAGAGTACCCACGAGCACACGGACCTTGAAATTCTACAGGTTCCCTCTACAAGTGAATTGTCTACAAATGAGATGTCTAGTGAGCTAGTTAATGCGAGTACTAACACAGACATAAGATTAACGCTGGAAAACACCCAAGAGCCATCCCCACAGTACAAAACAAAACATGCAAGCCAAATTGCTATTGTGATTGGCAATAAACCAGAACTAGCGGTCTTTGATAGTATTCGTCATCAGCTAAAAACACAAAGGCCTACAACGGAATGCAAAAACAAACATGATACACTTCTAGCCAATCTACAAACACTAGTTCAAAGGGAAAGGACTACAACCATGGAACAGATTAAAAAAATTGAACGAGATCATTACAACAAATACAGCACACTTCCTAATGAACACAACTGCTCCGAGTTAAAGGAACTAATGACAAAATATAAACATGCAAGTAAGCTACTAGCACTGTGGAATATTATTATTTAATGTTTGTACAATCTCACAACACGTATACTGCTCACACTCATGTAAAACATGCATGTAATGTAGATTTATATCTCGTTTTTATGACAACATAAAAAATCAGATAATTTGATAATGAGGGTAACTCTCACATGCCCATACATTTATGTACCTATACATAATACAACTACATGTACATGAGCAAAGTGAAGGAGCCCTTGGTGTTACATGTACATTATAATATGATACACACACTCACAGCACACATATGCGAGGTCACACACATGTGCATACTCTCTCCCAATACACATATCCACACTACCAAACAAATACTACATGTATATGCGTATAATATACATGTACACACATACACACATATACATACACGTGTATGTATCACACACATACAATCGCCTACACACACATGTATGCTCACATCCATCCAAACACACACACACACACACTAGCACCAGATAGATATATATTCATCATTGGCCTACTTTATGATAACCCACCCCCTTCCTATAGCCGGCAAATTGCCTATAAAAACTTTAGTTGCTAGGCAACTACCAACAAACACTCGCATAAACGCATACACATACCACATATACTCTCTCTCTCTCTCTCACACACACACACACACACACACTAGCACCACATACATTATGTATGGGGGTATCCCCAATGGATATTCAATTTAAGAACAGCCTCAACGTAGATAGACATTCACCTGCTTCAACATACATGTACACACACACACACACACATACACATGTATACATACATTGTACACTCATACTCCATATACACATATGCTCGCATTCACACACACTCGCACATACACATACCACATACATACATACATACATACACACACACACACACTAGCACCACATATGGGTATCCCAAATGGATATTTATTTAAGAACAGCCTCAACGTAGATAGACATTCACCTGCTTCAACATACATGTACACACACACACACACACACACACACACACACACACATACACATACATACATTGTACACTCATACTCCACATACACATATGCTCACATTCACACACACTCGCGCATACACATACCACATACACACACACTAGCACCACATGCATACATTGTATGGGTATTCTCAATGAATATTCAAAAGGTTTATTTAAGAACAACCTAAACGTACATAGACATTCAGCACCTAGCACCCCTATATAGAAGGGCTCATATTGCTCACTCACTGTAGGATTATGTAATCCTGCACACCTAATTGGATTGTGGCTAGAGTGTATGGCATGTACTCTGGGTGACTGCTCAACAACCAGTTTTATAACACTCTCGAACACTACTCTACTGTACTTGGTTGCTTAGTAACTTACAACAAATACAAATACACTCACATACATGTGCATACACACTTTCACATGCACTACACTCACATACACACATAATTAATTATACTCCACACACACGCTCATACTCCACATGCACATATGCTCGCATTCACACAAACACACTCGCGCATACACATACCACATAATATACTCTCTCTCTCACACACACACACACACACTAGGACCCACCCACATTGTAAGGGTATCCCCAATCAATGTAGGCAGACATTCACCTGCTTCAAGAGGACCCTTCTAATTGTCAAAGCCAGGCACCTAGCACCCCTATATACATGCAGCTACACTTGCACACTCGTATAATATTATGCATATACAAATACACTCACATACACACACACATTCATGTACATGTGCATACACACTTTCACATACACATACACTACACTCACATACATTCGCATACACATACATTAATGGTGGCTGACCTGGCGCTATGGCCTACATGTACTTTATGACCCAACCCCTTCCCATAGCTGCCTATAAAACTTGGGTTGCAACTACCAACAAGCACATGCATACATGCACTCACACTCATATATACACAATTTTTTGACCTTTTACTATTATAGACACAATAAAAGGTCATGAACTCTACAACAGCTGTTACACAAATTAGAATACTCTCCAAACCAAAACACCTGCACATTTTTGCACAATGTACATGTACATATATCTTGCACACACTCATACACATACCTGCAGTACTCAACAGATGGCATATGACAAAAGGTCATGAACTCGACAACAGAAATTAGGATACACTCCCATCCAGACACCTGCACATTTTGCATAATGTACATGTACATACACTCAATAATAATAATATTATTATGTCAACCGGTATTCATACCATGCATACCATAGTGTCCCAGGCTCCCTGTAAGTGTCCATGTACTGCACTTCAAGGGGTCAATGTAGCATTATGCATACCCCATGCAGGCAAAAATTGCAACTTGTGCTTAATCGCCCATGAGCTCTTACCCGGGACACTACAATACGTAAGACTCGCCAAGTGACAGCAGTATGTAGTGTAATAACTTGCACAACTTCAGAACATGCACCCTTCATGCACGTACAAAGGGCCTGGTTAAAAAAGGTTGCTTTTTTGTCCTTGAAGTACATAATATTGCTGGTTGCAAAAGCGTGATCATGTGACATTATTGGAATGTAATGATCTGTGGGGCATACTGGCATGTGTGTGCCCACCTTATGCACACAGCTCAAGGAAGTGGTGGTTAGTTTCTATTTAACACACACCAAAGTTGGCATTCAAGCTGGATATGCTACCTTTCGATCAGACTATTTGAGTGGGTGGGGCTGGCATGCGAGACTACACAGATACTGACGCGTATATGTAAATCGAAATTCACATCATACACTACATACGCATCAAAGTTAATCTGGAATTATCAGAGCACAAAAATCTATAATCAAGGGCTTGAGTACCTTTGCTATTATATTTATAATATTATAATATTATTATAATTTTACCTGATAGTCCGATCTTTTATGTACAATTCTTGATGGAACTATATGTACACTGTACAAGAGAAAAATTAATAAAATCAGTCATCAATACAAATAAGGCGGGCTTGATATTCTAAAACTTACCTCCGCAGTACTGTCCCTGTCCAATATCCATCGCTGAGTACGCTGGGTACCTCAAGCGGTGACCGTAGCTTCGATCGTCGTACTGAGCGGCACGGTTTGAATATTCTCAGCCATGTTTACAGGCCCAAAGCGGTGTACTTTCCTTTGGCAATGGGTTCCTTCTATGAACGATTGTACGTCCTGTAGCTCGGCTCTCGACAAGTCGACAAGTACATAACATAGTAGCTAGCTTATACTCGATGTGAATTTATCACGAGGGCTCGACTTATTATTTCGCGATTAACGTAGGCGTGGCCGTCATAAGCGCGTGACCACACGTCATTTCCATAGTAACGCGGGCGCCGCAGACCAAGCGTGGGTGGAAGCGGGAGTTTCAGCTTGGACAGGCCTTAATAACGCTGAGAACATTTTGACCGGGTTTGTACCTACTGAGAATCTGTTGCAATGCCTCTCCTGGAGGATTAGTGGCCATAAGCCAGTGATTTGATTCCAAGTCAGAAATGAGTTTAGAGTCTCGTAATAACACCTGGCCAATGATAGTATTACCAAATTCATTGTTTTCATATGACAGTGGCTGACAATTGTCTGGAGGGATGCAGAAACCTTCAGATTTAAAGTACTTTTCGACCTCATTCTCAACTGTTGCACTGTAACCCTCATATCTCGTGCACCTGCAAAGTGTCATCACGTGCACTCCATCCATATCAAGAAATGCCTATAGTACTTGGTCAAGTCTTGTTTACAAGCTCCCCTCTTAGTGAACAATAGACGCTAATTGCCTGTGGTCGCATAACTAAGCAGCATGACCTTTGTACCACCACTCTGTGCAAACAGCTACATGTGCTATGGAAGCCAGGACCCGAGGAATTCGTGTTAACTATAGAGAGCTGGCTTGTGTGGATGAAAAGCTTCCCCGCCTGGCCCGCAAGATTGCCAGCAGAGATAGCACTAACAGTGACAGTGACACCAACGATGGGCCACTCTACCCCATAAGCCAAGTAAAGAGAGATGGTACGCGTGTGTTGGTGCACTATGTGGGCTATGACTCTCATTTTGATGAATGGCAGGAGGAATCGGACTTGATCAACATGCCTTTCCCGTGCTTAACTACTGAATGCTATGATTTATATCAAGATCTGGCTTTAAAGATCAAGTCCTCGTTAACCAGTAAACGAAAATCAAATCCTGTAGTGAGTCGATATGCCGTTTGATGTGAAAATGTTTTGCCAAGGATTACAGTGTAAAGGAACAGTAAGCAAGACAGTAAAAGGAGTCACCTACTACAAGATAAGATCCTACAAGAACTAGATGAATTGCTCGGTCATAACTGGAACTACAGGGGGATAAACTCTTCGGGAGATTTTTATTTTGTCATGCTTGAAACAGTCGAGTATCATCTGTACAGAGGCAGACCTCTGATCCAGTATGTTCCAGATGAGAATGGGAGACCAATCCATTGCTCTCTCTGCCACCGCACTGGACATAATCGACTATCGTGTGAGGGGAACTCCACATTCTCTAGTGAGAATTAAGATAAATTAATTTATAATTTATTTTAATTTAATTTAATTTTTTTGATTAATAGCTTGTGCTGCACCATTTATTAGTACTTCCTCTACTGTCTCTCTCACTATCATCTCCCTCTCCCTTCTCAAGTCTGTCACCCTTTCTTCCTTTTTTTCATTAAGTAGTATTATGTCACAATAATATAATAATTATTATGATGAGTGTCTATGCACATAGAACTATCACTTTAGGTGAAAATCTTGTTTTCGCCAAAATTAGATGCAACACCATCACCCCTGACAAAAGTAAAGACTAGTGCATGGCCTTGGGGAGTTGTAGCTTGTATTGGTCGTGTTTCTCTTTCAAGGTGGTGATCTTCCAGATATTCAATTCGGTTCTCTTTTTCGATCAGTTGCTGTAGAGCTTCTAAACTTCTGTGGTTATGATTTGTACTGCATGCATAGTCAATTGTCTGATCGTTAAATTACTCCATACCATACCATACCCATACCCTGTTGGGTGAACTGGACCAAGTTAGAGTGATTACAGAGAAACTCAGACACATGCATGGCCAGCACATGTATATAGGGTGTGACATGCCTGGTCTGGTAGATGGATGTGAAATCTTTCACCCACTGTTTAGCATTTTCTCCAAAACATTTTGCTTCATTCTTGGAGAAATTCTTTTGCTGAAGTCTCGTATAAAGGTGAAAAAATCCCTCCATAGACCCTATATCTTCTCAACATCGGGTAGCTGAGGTAAAGAGCGGGCAAATTGACTTTCTCGAAAAAGGTGAGTTTCTCAGGCCCCATCAGATCACGCCAAGTTAGCTGCTTACTGTCTTTGTTTACAAAAAATTTGAATGGAATATGACACGTGTCCTTGATAAAAGATTCCAATATAGTGAGATTATCTGAATTAATTGCACCTGGACGAGTTATCCGTTCAATTCCATCGAGCCTTCTGATTTCTAGAATGAGGAGATTGAAGAGTACATCATACAGGTGTAGTATATCAGGTACGACATGTGTGATGGAAATAGTTGAGAAAAGTGGTGGATGTGCACAATTAAAGCATTGCTTCTTCGATTTAGTACAACATTGAGTAATCTCTGCTACACTCCTTGCACCCTGATCAGCTTCACTAACAGACCACATCTCCATGTTGTACTGCTCCGCAGCAGGCCATTTACACCATACACACGCATATGCTGAGTTGGCAGCGTCTATTCCACATACAATCATGAGAAACTTCAAATCGCTACATAGGAAATATTCAATTTCAAATTTATTGTTGCCAAAGTGAGTGTTTTGACTTTGGCAATAACATCTCTCAAAGCTATAGCGAGCTTCTCGTAATCTTCCGGAACGTTTAGAATAGCGATTGTGTGGTTACCTCTTGCAGACATGGCAATATCATCTTCATTGAGAAGAGTGAATCTGAAATTGACAAGATTTAGCTTCCCTACACACTCTAGTTCCATCGCCAGATAGCTTTACTTTAAGCTTATCACCTGCATTTAATCTCTTGGCATGGAGCAGATGATGCACACGCTCTGTAAGTCTGGATTCAAGTGACTGCTGCATTCCGTAACCTTCAGGGCATGGCTTGATTTTCCACAAAGAATTTAGGCATTGCACAAAATCTTTCATTTTCCATGATCTTGGAAGGCCTCGGCAAACCATACTCAACTCATGATACGCTGCATTGGACAAATCGAACCACTCCTTTACATACAAGACCATTTCGAGGGAACAGTCGTCCACTGTGATCAGTTGTGTCGTTACAACTACCTTTTCAGTATGTACCATGCGCTATATCAAGAACTTCAATATCATTCGTCTCGTCGTGTACAAGTGTGATGGATGACGCATGTACTCCCTCACTCTCCAAGAATGAGAGTGATTCACGAATATCAGTGTGTATCTGCTTTTTTCGTGTCCACTGTTGTTGATGTGAAACAGACGACAGGACCCTTCGCTTTTCTTCGTATGACTTTTTTGTGCTGCGGCAGCTGCCAATCGTATATTACTCTTAGAGAGTTGGGTATTTGATTCTGTTACACTTTTCAGTTCACTTTGTGTGGCAGCTAGTTGATTTTCCAACAATGATACTTTTTCCTTGAGTGTAGCTTGTATTGTTTGCAATTTCACTTCCATATTAAGTCGTTTTGCCGTCTCAGTTGCTAATGACGCTTCACTCTTGGTTAGCTTTCACAAGTGCTTTGTTCATCATTACTGCATCCCACTGTACCTGCCACTCCGAATCACGACCACACTTCCAATTTTCCAGTAACTCCTTACGTTTCACCGAACCAATTTTTGAAATCCTCTGTCCATGCATACGCCACAGCTTTGACTTGAATGTTGCTCTTATCTTTTCCGTTATTGGCAGTTCACACCATACACTTTGGATCACTCGCTCAACTTTAAGCAAACCATGGGACAGATTTTCTGCGTCATCAACATGAGCCTTCGAGTCGGCACTCAAGTCAATGAGAGGTTCACCATGCTTATTAGGATGACTTATGGAATACAGGAAGTAGCTATATAAGAGAAATATAAGCCGTTCAATACTGATGTTACTTACAAGGTAGCCTACATAGCTAAGACCCATGCATACCAGCATGATACTAGTACACAACAGAACTGAGCCCGGTAAGCCCTCAAAAGAGAGCGAGTTTAGTTCTAGGGGCTCGCCTGAGAGAGTTTAAGCACCCTTTTAGGCGAATTGAATCGTATTTTATAATGGTACAATACTTACTTGGTGACTTGAAGCGCCGACATATTCATCAAATTTGCAGAGCTTAGGTCAATAGAACCCCCTGTCAAATTTGGTATCAAACAAGAGAGCAAGGTTTACTCTATATGATGCCGCCAGTACTGAGTAAATTCCTGTAATACATAGGCAGAAACTTCCTGTTAACCGATTAAACGCGGAGTTTGCGCACGCGCGTTGTACCCAATACAGCGAAGTTAATTTCTGGGCGGAGAGAAAAATTGTACACCGCGTGACTTCAGAGATCATATCTCCTAAGGGGATGAACTTTTGTATTGACAACAAGTGGCCAACGTCGAGAGCGTTCTCTAAGCTACTCAAAGAAGCAAGAATCGTGGACTAGTCTCTATTCTAAGCGGAGTTATGAAAGCGATCATCCAACGAGGTAAGATAAAGTGAGTGCACGGTAACATAGGAGCGATTATAAAACGCTGTCACCAGCGTTTCTTAGCTTCAATCGGCCATTGGCTAAGCGTAGCTATAGCGCTTGTTTGCTCTGCTAGCTATTATACTTACCCGCTTGAATATTATTGTACAGATCGTGGCAATTCAAGTAGCAAGATTCAAATTTGGGCGGCGACATTTTACGTTGTGAAAGGTAAGTGTAAAAAAATTGGGAGTTGTGAGAGGGGCTTGGGAGAGAATAAAGAGAGTGTGTGAGAGAAACGGAGAGAGTGTGTGTGTGTGAGAGAGAGAGAGAGAGACAAATGGAGCCGATGGGGGGGGGGGGGGGGGGGAGGGACATTTACATAGTGTCATACATAAAACTTCAAAACTAGTTTACTGTTCACTTTTGTAAGCTATAGTTCACTATATGTTCAAGTGTGTGTGCCACGACATGAAACAGTCTGTTGTGGTATCTCCTGTGTGGCAAAGCCAGACATCACATTCACGGCAGTACCAACTACTGTCCACCCTTTTGTTATTCTTTTGGCACCGTACACAGCGACCTCTCCTCCTCTTTACAGCATTGTCTGCATTGACCTTTACAGGGAAGTGTCGGATGGGAAGGGGGCGAACCACGGAAGGTCTTCGACCAAGACGACTACGGCTACAGTAGTCACCGATGAGTTGGGAAGCCAGCTTCAAGCGAAACTCCTTCAAACTCATCTTCATCCCATGGCCAAAATGCTTATGTAAGATAAAGCAATTAGTTACTGTGACGTCAAATAAGAAGTGGTAGATGTATTTATAAAATTTTCTACTGCGTTTCCTGCACTCGTAGTATCCTCTCATTTGATCTCCGTTATCGACTCCTCCCATAAAGCAATTGTAGAGGATGATAGCTTGTGGACATGGGATGTGGATCTGGGAACCATCTATCAGTTTCCTCGGAACGTCTCCAATATCTGACGGTTGACAGTTGGTTGCCATTACCATCACGACCTTCCTGTCCTGCCAAGCCGAAGCGGACACTTTGCCCTTCTGCACTGTAGTGGATTCTCCCCTGTCGAGTAAGTAAATTAGCATTATAAAAATACCGTAGAATCCCGCGATTACGCCCCCCCTTTGTGCATGTTAGGATTGGGCAAAAGTGGGGAGGGGGCTTATACGCGGGATCCTAACATTTCCGTGTGACGACCATTACCGACCGCCGAATGCACGTGGGCGCGCGATCTCTGTACTTTCTCTGGCTGTTTGGTGGGCAAAACTCGAGAAAAACGACAAAGTAAGGCATATGATGACACAAATAGCTAGTTTACTAGCTGTAGCTACTGTTTTTATTGACTTATGGACTCCATTTTACAGTCAGGGAGGGGGGGCTTATACGCGAGACAAAACTACCTATGCAGGAACTTGAGCTAAAAATGCAGGGGGGGCTTATGCGCGAGGGGGGGGCGTAATCGCGGGATTCTACGGTAATATTATGTTCATAGATATTAGTCTCCTGCCTATCCTCTTCCCCCTTTCATATGCACTCGTGAAAAAGTGTCACATTTTCTTGTCCTTGTAGCCCAATCAGCGTAGTCATATGATGTTACAAGACTGTAGTTATGTGTAGTGCATACACCGTGTATGTGATCCATACACATGGCTGTTACTTTCTATTTGATGCACACCACAATTGCGCATTTCCGCTGGATGCACAATCCTTTCTCCCTTTTTGAATGGGTGGGACTGGCCCATGAGACTAAGTATGTGTATACATGTTCAGCGTCAATGGTAGTTCATGGCATGATACATGTGCATGCTACGAAGTTTCTGCTTGCACAAGAGCTATATATTATCATAAACCAGATAGCTTGTTTGTGCAAGTTGAAACCTCGTGGCATGTGTATGTACATGCATGTTGTATGTACATGCACATGTACATGCACATGCACATGCACATGTACTTGCTATTGTATATGTACACGTACACGTGTGCATATATCTACCTCTGTTTGAACTTGGATTGTTTTAGTGCAGGTGGAAAGCCTCGGCGATCCTTCCTTGCTGTCCCACAAGCGTAGATACCATCTTCCTCCAGGTCTGCTAGGAGCTGCTCACTTGTAAAAAAGTTATCGAAATAGACGTGGTGGAATTTGTGCTTGAGCGGCTCAGTGAGGGACTTCACTACTCGCGATCCAAGACCTTTCTCAGGTGAGGCAGTTTTGCCGGTATACACTTCAAATTTGGAAAAGTAACCGTTATGGCTGTCAGCCAGTACCCACACTTTTATACCCCGTTTGATTGGTTTCATGGGCATATATTGTTTGAGTGATGACCGTCCTTGAAATTTTATCATTGCTTCGTCCACTGCAGTTTCACGGTTGGGATTATAAAGCTCAGCAAACTTTGTCGAGAGATGGTCGACAATTGGACGAACCTTTCCAAGTTTGTCGTATCCTGGAGAGCCCCGTGGTACAAGTGTGTCATTGTCGACGAAGTGGAGGTACCTGTTGATGTCGCGGAAGCGGTCCCTCGTAATTCTGTCCGCTATGGGTGAATAGTGAAGGGAAGGATCTCTTCTCCAATAATCTTCGATACAGGGAAGTTTGTTTATTCCCATCAAAATACAAAATCCCATGTAGGCTCTAAGCTCAGTGAGTGATATTTTTGTCCACTTGTCAAATTTTTCTTGTCCCATCACCTGTTCTGCATATCTGTTGGATTCATCCACAACATCTTGCAGGATATCCTCCGTAAAAAAGAGGTTGAAGATGTCGATAGGTGAATCGGGGATGGGAACAGTTGGTCCGACAGGTGAGGTGAAGGGCTTGATGGTCACTGGATTCAACGTAGTGGACCAGGAAGGTGGAACAGTCGGGGAAGGAGCAGGAGGTGGAGTTGAAGGAGAAGATGCAGGAGACAACGGTGAATGTGATGGTGAAGAGGGTGGAGAGTTTTGGGGGGATGGAGGTTCAGCTGAGGGTGGATGATCAATGTCGTCATCATCTTCATCAAAATCAGAGAATTCCTCATCGCTACCATCCATCATTGGTTCATCTTGATCTTCCCACTCTTCATCTACAAGAGAATCGAGCACTTGCTCTGTGCTGTAGAGTCTCTTTGTCATAGTTGTTTCTAGTTTAGTAGTTGGAATAGGTAGGCTTAGGTTAGTAGTTAGAATAGGTAGATATTAGTTTTGTATATAGATTCTAGGTTTATATTGTTATCAAACACTGTTCAATAATCCAAAAAATATTATTGCAAATAATATTATATTGGCATGTGTAACTTCACAGACTAGACAGGCATGCGTGTGGGCCTGTCATCATGTCAACTAAAAATTCAATTTTTTGAGAAATTGTTTTATAGTAGCTACCACAAATTACTACGTAAACTCTTACCTCAAGGGTCACGCTCGACGATAAGTAGTGTGTGGTAGGCCGCAGTCTTGACACTAGAACAGTAGGGCTTGATAAACTGTCGCTCTTGCAGCTGACGCAAAAATGCGTCTATCGCGCTTCGCGACGCGCATGCGCTTGACGCGATTTTGCGTCTATCGCGATTAATCGGTTAAGAGCCAGCGATTATTACTGGGCATGCGTGCACCATACGCTTGCATTGCACTCAGACCTGTACTCCATAATTGTGACCGGATTTGGGAAAACCCTCCGTATGGGATTTTTTCAGAAAATTGAGTTTGATACATGGTTGATAAGCTCTACCATAGAGCTAACCCGCATTCAAGTCTTAGGCCGATTGCGCGCTTCGTTGTTGAGATACAGCGCTTTGTTTGCGATCGCGCCACACCCCCAATAATCGAGAAATTACGGTCTAAAGGCGTTGCTATGCACGCGTATGGCGTTTCCGCATACTACGCGTGACCCGGAAATCAATTAAATGGACCTGGGCGGAGCCGTTCGAAATGAACGTAAAGATCAAGCAAGAGTTGAATTTCGTTGTTGACGACAGACGATTGTTCTTAGATGCCCAAGAGGTGAGCGAACGTACAGTAGTTCGATGAATCTAGCTGTATCTAGGTAGAGAATTCTAATTACCGCCCATAGCAACAGGCTCCGTGTACGGTGGCTGTGCCGACTAGGTGGGTCAAAATGAAGGCTTATTTCACCTTCGTATAGCACGACTAGCCTCCGTAGAAGACGGCAACAGTTAGAAGAAGGGTTGTTCGACACGTATATGACAAAATCTGGACTTTGACAAATTTTGACCTGAGCTACTAAAAACGCGCATTGTGCGAATCGCGCGTGGATCCCATACTGAGGGTTTTCCCAAATCCGGTCACAATTATGTTGCACTTTTGCAGATATTGATACTCCGTATCTATCACCATGTAAGATATCATTATAACAGGTAGAGACTGAATAAGAATCTGTCCATACCTAACTGGAGAATTTTAATATATTGAATTTATATCTCAATATATACTAAAAATAGGTGGTGCTACTATATACATAGTAATACTTACAAGTACCTATTTATAACTTCGATCAGGTCTAATTAGTATCTTGTAATTTATAACACTGTAAAATTTGACAAGATTTGTTGATATGCATCAACCATTTGATCCCTAACTGTAAAGTAAGTGCTAGTTGATTTATAGCATCTGTTTTTGTTTGCTGAGGTAACAGAAACTCTGCAAAGTCATCATTTGTGGTTCGAGTCCTTAAATGAGGGACATCCCCCTCCTCTGATTGTGCCTCACCCTTTTTATTTTCATCACTACTGGTTTTACGCCACCACTTGAAAATTTCAGGGTAGGTCATGTCCTTCAAGTCCTCAGGACGATGTAGGTACTCATCAAACCTTGTTGACATGTAGATATCAGATGAGACCTCTTGCAATTGAAGCAAGTCACGTTTGCATTTCAACATACGCTGTTTTGCGTTAATCTCTGTTGGTAGAAAGAGGACTTGTCTGGTCATCTGACTTTGGTGAAAGCTCATAAGTACCTCAATAGCCTCAAATGACCCAATTACTCTGGTTTGTAAATACCTCTGTGGGTCTGAAGCATTATTTGGCAAATCAATGTTGAAACTAGGTTCAGCTTTTGATATGTATTTTGCCAAATACTGCTCATATCCGTGTTTAGCTACGCGTTGGACATTGTGGGAAGCACCCCACAGGATGCATAGCTCTGGATTGTATGGGACCACTAGTGCATGCTCTTTGTGTCTACGAATGTACGGATACCTTATACCTTCCTCATCAAGGCATTCCTTACTGTGAGGGATAGCAAAAGGGAAAACATACTTACAAGTATGGAGCCTTTGCCACCATATCCTTTCAAACAACGTTCAGGTACACAGCGACAGTGACACTGAATTTTGTGAACAATTTTGCGTGAATACGCTGAGATGCTGTCATTTGGTTCTGAACTTTGTGGAAGCTCAGCCATGATACAGTGGTTAGGAATGGTCCCTGGCTTACACCATAGAAGCATGTGCCAGTGAACAGCATCACGCTTCTGATATTCCTTTTTCCACACATAATCATCAACAATTCCAAATGGACCTACACCATCACGTGTCAAGATGATTTTCGTGATCCATTCAAATCTCCTCTCTGCAGCCATCACAGACACTTCAGGGGACCAACCAACTGCCTGTCTATCCTCACAATCCTTGGCTACATCCTTATACTCCTCAGTGGGAGCAGAACCCCACTCCCGCTTCAGAGTGGACTGGACATGTGGCCAATAGTCATAAGCGGACAGGGTAACATAGAGATCTGGCAGTCCTCTTTGTTCTGAAAAAGACACCAGATCTAATGAAAATGATTTCCAATGCTGCCTGCTGCCAGGAATCGATCGTGGTACCTCTATTCCATAAACGGCATAATATGGATCATGGATTTCTCTGCATCAAGTACTTTTGCTGCTGTCAGATCTTCACTAAGATCTGACACTCTAACCACCCTTCTGGAGTTGTATGCCCTCAATCTCAGTTTGACCATTTCATCATACTTAAAGAACATGTAAGCAGAGTCATGTGCCCACCAGCCTTGCACATCATATTGATATCACTCTCAAACTTCATTGGACAGTTGTAATGCCACCCTCCAAAACCCCAAGGGAATAAATGGGGAAGTTTTTGGTTCCAAGATTTTTTTCACAATAAGTACTCACTAGCTCTTTCATTCTTTTTTGACATTCAGAGTGTTCATGAGGATATTGCCGACCTGCAACATCATCTTCCTTATCAAATACTAATTGATAATTATCAAAGAACCTGGCATCAACTGGGAAAGCCATACCAGCTGCTTCATCCTCTAGTATCTGTTCAAGGGACAAATTAGACTTAGCTAAAAGTTCGGGATTGATACAACCAAACTGAGGTTTCACATAGCGGAACAGTGTTTCATAGTTACTGTAAAAGGATGAGTATAAATGATTGTGAGAACGATACCATGTTAATGCTTGCTTAATTCTGCATACCGAGTCTTGAAACACAACAAACAGCATTTCTAAGAGAAATTCAAAATATTGATACATTTCATTTTGTTTACTTACATTCTTTACCGGCATATAAAAATTATAGCATAATATCGTCCCATTGCCCTCAGGAATTATTACATTACATTACTCATATGGAAATTCTTTAATCTTAGGGTGTAACAAGCTAGTGTGCACACTAAGCAGAAAAAAAATTGTCCAGAAAACTATATAATACACCTAGGATCCACAGTAGAGCCATACAAAGCAAGTAAACAAACTAGGATGCACAGCAGAGCCATACAAAGCAAGCAAACAACCTATACCCCATACTCCATACTCCAACTTTGAGAAATTTTCTAAATAACGCACACCACGGGTATTCCCCGTTTTTCATGTAGCACGTGGGCAGAAAACATTGCAAACGGATGGCTTCCCTATACAAACATATGGGAAAACTTTAAAGGGCCATAACTTTAATTCTAAGGCATGAATCAAAATTCCCCAGAGTCAAATCTCTAGTTTCGACCCATTCTACGTGCCCATGTAAAATTATCTCCCCAAGTGCTCCCAAACCCCCCGTGAATTATTTTTTTTTTGTACAAGGCGACCAGAATACTAAGCAGAAAAAAAAATTGTTCGGAAACTGCCACATAGTTGAGCTGGATGCATAGTAGAGCTGTACAATGCAAGCAGGCAGCTTATACATCAATTTTGATCGAAGTGGGTAATGGTCGTCACGTTAACCGCTTATAGCCCAAGAGGTCATGACGTCATACGTATTGCCAACGCCGAATTGTATTCAAGAAAGTATAGTGACACAAATAAAGTGTCTTGTACAGCATAGCAGCACAGCCACACAGGCAGTACAGGCTTTCATGATATGTAAGACAGGTAGCTGCTACATTCTAGTACGCCGCTAGGGCGCTACTATACATACTATAAGCTACAAACACACAAAAGCTTATAAGCTTACTAACCTCCAGAATGGCCGCCGTCTTCGAGTCGCTCCCAGGTAAGCGCTTGGCTCTGTTGAAAAGCTCGTCATAACTGTAGGTATAGACCTAGTCTAGCTATATGCTTAGCGACAGAGTTGTAGCTCCTGCCCTGCGGTAGAAAACATACCACTCTCGTACCCGGATCGATCGCCATTATCGTCGATCTTCACAAAAACATTTTTAGTAGCGAGCGGTAGGTTGGGCCAACCGTGACCTCACACCACAGGTATGCAAGGGAGACCCCTAGTAGTCATAGACAGGAAGCCAAAGCTATGGCTTCTCGTTCTTTGGAATGTAGGCGGTGCCATAGCGCTATTATAGCTGTACTGACTGCAATTGGCGTCAACGGCAGTTCACGCGCATAACGCCAATTGGCGTCAATGGCGTATAATCGGTTAATGTACGCGCGTGGCCCCGCCCCTCATGTAGCGCGTGGGGGGAAAACACTGCAAATGCATGGCTTCCTATACAAACATATGGGGTAACTTCAAAGGGCCGTAACTTTAATTCTAAGGTGTGAATCAAAATTCCCCAGGGTCAAATCTCTAGTTTCGACCCATTCTGTGTGCCCATGTAAAAATTATCTCCCCAAGTGATCCCAAATCCCCCGTGAATTTTTATTTTATTTTTTTCTACTTAGTGTGTAACTACTTAGTGTTAGTGTGTTATTTAGTGTGTAACTACTTAGTTTATTAAATCTTTTTTTCTACTTAGTGTTTAACAAGACCACACTAAGCAAAATAAAATTGTCCGAAAACCTCCACATAATTTGAGCTGGATGCTTAGAGCCGTACAATGCAAGCATGCAGTCTATACAGCAATTTTGACGAAAGTGAGTAAAGGTCGTCACGTTACTGTGCGCGTGGCCACGCCCACCACGTAGCTCATGGGCGGAAAACACTGCAAACACATGGCTTCCCTATACAAACATATGGGGAAACACTTAAGGTGTGATATCTTTAATTCTAAAGTGTGAATCAAAATTTCGCTTCCTAGAAATTTCCAGGTGCGATCCATTCTGCATGCTCATATGAATAGTTTATCATGAATGGCTTCCCAGAGTCTCAAACATTTAATTACATTAAATTCTTTTTTTCTACTTAGTGTATAATCTTTTTTCTCTAAGACTTTTTTGCAACAAAGCAAGGAACAACCAGATAGCAACTGAATGCTAATAGTAAAGGCTTACCACAAAAATAAAAATGAGAACGAAGTAAGGACATAAACAGAAAATGGGATAAAAAGCAAATACACAATATCATGTGATTAATTAATAAAGGAAGGCAATTGCAACAAGAATGACTTAAAGTGGAGATGATGCACGAGATATCACGTGAGTGGGAAGGCTATTCCAAAGCTGACAGCCAGACACAAAAAAGGATGACTGAAAGGAAATGGTCCTAGCAAGGACTGGACAAGTGTGTTGAGTATGGGGATTGGGGAGAGGATGAAAATACGTATGAGAGGGTATTATGGATTCATCCTAGATCAGGCTACTGAAGTTTCAAATGCCGATGCTGGAGCTCCCATACATAACGGTCCTGAGGAGGAAGGCTTAGAAGACGAGTATGAGTTCTATACTCTGCTATATGTAGAGGGAACTTCATCACAACCTCAATTGCGACGTTCAACAAGGACAAGTCGACCCCCACAGTGGTATGGTGATGTTCTCACATACTCGGACTCTTATTCATCCTCAGATGATGATTCTTAAGTGTGTGGACACACTTTTTGTTATGAGGAGAGTAATGTAACGTATGTTTTGTTTGGGTATCTATGATAGCTATGCCTACGTGATATTACATACTACTAGCCCCGTAGCTACCCAGGCCCTTCAAGAGGAGAAGAAAGGGCAAAGCTTCTATGCTATTACATTGGACATAACATTTCCGTATAACACTCATAAAAATGGTGGTTAAACCAACACATCCGTATTGTGTTAGCCTCGTACCCAGGCCCGTCAAGAGGATGAGAAATGGCCTGGTACACATTAATTTTATCGTCCATAAAATTGCAAAACCTGCAAGCAATCACTACCTCATATACCGTAGTTAATCGAATACAACACAAGATCCAATTAAATGCAATAAATTAGCATAAAGTTTTACGAATTCTCATAACGTATATATATGGAGCATGCATTGATGACCTTTACCAGAAAAACGTGTTTTCAAAAAAATTTTTCCATGCGTAGTATTAGATTAAGTACGGTACCTTAGCAACCACATAGCTATGTGCTAGAAAGTATACCACCTACTTGGTCCAATCAAATTTGTTACAACTAGGATCTAAGAAATCTCTTGTCTCAGAGTCTATCATATGTGAACGGATTTGGGAAAACCCTCCGTATGGGATGTTTTCAGAAAATTGAGTTTGATGCATGGTTGATAAGCTCTAACATAGAGCTAACCCACGTTCAAGTCTTAGGCCGATAGCGCACTTCGTTGTGGAGATACAGCGCTTTGTTTGCGATCGCGCCACACCCCCAATAATCTAGAAATTACGGTCTAAAGGCGTTGCTATGCACGTGTATGGCGTTTCCGCATACTACGCGTAACCCGGAAATCAATTAAATGGACCTGGGCGGAGCCGTTCGAAATGAACATAAAGATAGAGCAAGAGTTGATTTTCATTGTTCACGACAGCCGATTGTTCTTAGATGCCCAAGAAGCTAAAAAGGTAAGCGAATGTACAGTAGTTTGATGAATCTAGCTGTATCTAGGTAGAGAATTCTAATTAGCACCCATAGCAACGGGCTCCATGTACGGTGGCTGTGCCGACTAGGTGGGTCAAAATGAAGGCTTATTTTATTTATTTATTTTTTGTGGTAAAATAACGACAATTTAATTTATGAGCAAGAAGGAGATAAAAATAAATAAGATATTGTGTAGTAATAGAGTGATATGAGAGAAAATAAAATTTAATGAAAGACTTCATGTAAATACTGAGAGTTAGTTGAGCCTGCTCTCAGCAAGCTGAAGGTCAATGGGATTTTCAGTGGCTGGATGGTATCGAGATGATCTTGCTCCCCTAATGGACATAATAGAGGCTCTCAGAAGTGCAAACAGCCGTTAAGCAAGTGGTCCAAAACATACAACCGTTGCAGATCCAGGAAGTACATCCGGTGGCACATTCCAGAGCATGCAAATATTTGCCGTTTTTATCTATTTTTTCATACCTGTCCTATCTAGGTCATCCTTCACATCTAGGACTCCAAACAAAGACCGGAAGATAGAGCAACTCTTCTACTTTCTTCTCGTTCAAGTCCTATAACCCGGAGACATTCATGAGCTCCGCGGCGACCGCTTTTGTGCATGCTACTCTCAAGCGCTCACAAAAAGTGCCTCTCGCAAAAAGTGGCACGTTTTGGTTCCCTAGGATGGATTCCCATGATTCAAGTACCATTCCATAGCTCTTGTGTTGCTCTACAATATAAGACTAAAAAACAAAGTTTTTCCATCGAGCGGTTCCAGAGTTACACGGCATCAAAAATCGGAAAATTTCAGTACAACCGCGTGGTATTCTCCACATGTTCTCAAAGTTTTGTCGAGTGTCTGATGATTTATCCAGTAAATGCCAAGGAGGGGAGTGCTCTCCAAGTTTCTATGGAGCAGACATCATTCAAATGGTTAGTTTCATTCTATATTCAAACTTTCAAGAACGAATCTGGATGGAATAGTTTGGTATAGTCTAGCGTGTGTGAGGCTAGCCTCGAACCTAGGCTCACTTGGGAATCAAGGCTATAGGCCTCGAACCCAGGCTCACTTGGGATTGAACCCCAAGTGAGCCTGGGTTCGAGGCTAGTACCTAACTTCTGTATCAGGTAAATAATAAAGTCCAGGGATGAGCCTTACCAGCTGAAAGGGCGAAAGAATAGATCATGAGTTTTAATGTACCTGCTCCATAATTTGTGTAAATCAGCTGACATCGAAGCTGAAAAGCACAAGTTCACATCCATGGAGGTTAAATATGCTAGCACTTGTCCCATCTGTCTCACTCTCTCTCTCCCTCTTTTTCTTTCACTCTCTCACACACACACCCCTACCAAATGTATGTGCACGTATACACAATCTCTTAGGTGATGATCAGCTATTGATGAGTATGAGATGGTGAGAGGGGGGAGCACTGGGGTTCCACCGCTTCAGACTTAGCTTTTGTTTTGAAGCTATCTTCTGAGGTGCTGAGAGAACTAGCTACTCGATCTAGGTCCTCGCACCATCGCTGTGGCTGCTTGAGCACTTTCTCTATCAACTGTAGTTGTCAATGTGTGATGATGGCATAGGAGACTGATTTTGAAAGCTTTAACAACCTTCTGCAAACCTTCAAGAAGGCCTTTGATGGCTGCACAATATCTTTGTACCACCTAGAAAGCTTTGTCATTGATTTATACGTATTTTATTCAATGTTTCTATGGTGAATTAACAAAAATTTATACTATTTTTAACAGCGTGTAACTTTGGAACCGCTCAATGGAAAAACTTCGTTCCAGTCTTATATTGTACAGCAACACAAGAGCTATGGAATGGTACTTGAATCATGGGAATCCATCCTAGGAAACCAAAACGTGCCACTTTTTACACGAGGTACTTTTTGTGAGCGCTTGAGAGTAGCATGCACAAAAGCGGTCGCCGCGGAGCTCATGAATGTCTCCGGGTTATAGGACTTGAACGAGAAGAAAGTAGAAGAGTTCCTCTGTCTTCTGGTCTTTGTTTGGAGTCCTAAAAGTGAAAGATGGCCTAGATAGAACAGGTAAGAAAAATAGACAAAAAAAACGGCAAAAATTGCATGCACTGGAATGTGCCACCGGATGCACTTCCTGGATCTGCAACAATTGGACCGCTTGCTGAACGGCTGCAAAACTGAGTCTGCATCGTATCCAGTTAAGAGTCACAGCATAAGGGACATTTCTTTTTTCAGCCACCATTGATGACAGTCTCTTGTAAAATGTTGTTGCAGCACGTCCCATTCCACCCGTTGTGGACAGTACTAGTGGTGTGAATGTTGCATGTTCGACCTCCCGCACTCGTTGATCATACTGCCTTCTCTTTTCTTGCTCGTGCTTGCGATATACAGATGAGAGGGGACCAGGACGATTTGATTGGGCGCTAGGGTTGAATACCCTTACATCGATAAATGCCTTTTCAAATCTTCCTCCCCAGAATCCGTACATTGCTACATCCAGTCGAGCACCGTCCTCAGTGATGGCGGAGCGATGAGACAAGGACTCACCCGAGAGTGGCTGTAAGTGGGGTTCAGTCGTCACCCCATGGCAGACTTCAGCAGTGGCGGATCCAGGGGGGGTAAGGGGGGTGCAAGTGTACCCCCCTTTGGGCTGCATCTAACACTAAAAAGTACTGATGATAAACTAAATGGAACCCTCCTTTCTGGCTATTGATCTAAGAAAACTGCTGCTATGGCTCACCTTAGAATGCTTCAGAAGAAAATTCATTGGAAAACCGATCGATTGGACTGGTAGGGCTGGTAGTTTGTCTCAAAAACGATTGAAATGGGCGTGGTTTTGCCCCAAAGTGGGCGTGGCTTCTAAAAATTAGTGCGCGCTTTGCACGCAAGACTGTACTACTACCCCCCTTCTGGATCCGCCACTGTTCAGTCAATAGCGTGGCGGTAATATCCCTCACTTCATTGTGTCTCACTGCTGGGAAGCCTCCAGTTTTGCATGTCAGGGCATGCTCAACACTAAATGGTTGTCCACAGCTGCAGTGAGATGGTGAGTTCTGAAGTGGCCAACCGTATCTGAGTGAGAGGCTATCTCTGAAAGCTTTGTGCAGAGCAAATCCATGCTCGTCAATGGGGAGTGCTGTCAGCCAGATGGACGCTCCCTTTTCTTGAGAGGGTTCCATGGAACGTTGAAGAGAGATTGGTAGATTTCGTTGGAGATTGCTGGCATTTTCCTTGTTTTGTGCGTTTAGAATGTTGGATTCTACTTTGTTGAACTGAATGGCAGCCATCTAATAGATGATCCTGGTTGATGATTCGGTCAACAAGCGGAGCACTGATCAGTCGTGAAGCAGTTCGCTGCTTTTTCACTGAGGCAGTGGGATTCATCAAACCCATACCATACCACCAAGCCGTGCAGGCAGCGCTAGCATCTCCCGTGTTTGATTTCGCCTTCGTGTAGCACGACTAGCCTCTGTAGAAGACGGCAACAGTTAGAAGGGTTGTTCTACATGTTTATGACAAGATCTGGACTTTGACAAATTTTGACTTGAGCTACTAAAAAACGCGCATTGCGCGCGGATCCCATATGGAGGGTTTGTGACTGGATTTGGGAAAACCCTCCGTATGGGATCCGCGCGCGATTCGCGCAATGCGCATTTTTAGTAGCTCAGGTCCAAATTTGTCAAAGTCCACATGTCGAACAACCCTTCTTCTAACTGTTGCCGTCTTCTACGGAGGCTAATCGTGCTATACGAAGGTGAAATAAGCCTTCATTTTGACCCACCTAGTCGGCACAGCCACCGTTGCCAGAAATGCCCTATGGAGCAGCGGACATCCATATGTTTGCATTATACAAGCCCTTGTAATTACTAATTACAAGCGTACAAGAAGTCATGAATATCATTATAAATTTCATGATCGACAAAAATTGACTTATTTATCATTATAATCAGGTCTTTGTAGGCTCCTACAATGTAATTTAATTTAAGGTACCATTTAATTGCGTGGGCGTGAGCGTCAGGAATGGCTAATTCAATTAGCGGATCGTGACGGGGCGTGGCCGAAGAGGCCATACGAGTGCTTTTGGTCGAAGGTGGGCGTGTCCAGAATCGGCCAGGGATGATTATGCGCGTGTAATTAACGACCGGAAGTGGCCCCTGAAGAAAAGGCCGGTAATTGCCCACATCAAAGCAAGATCAAAGCATTCTTGCTTAACTATTAACCGCAACGACTAATTAGGCCTAATTAAGGCTAATTAGGCCTAATTAAGCATGTGGGCGTGTTCCTGGCACTGTGTGGAGTGTGTGCGTGTGCGTTAATGCAGGTTTTATTGCTTCCGATTGGGCGTGGCTTCACAGGCCAGTGCTTGGACATCGGGGCCGGGGACTTGGCTGCGGCGATAGGTGGGCGTGTCCCGGATGCGGTGGTGACCTTTGAACCCGTCCAGGAGGCTTTGGGGGCGTGGCAGGAGGTCAAAGGTGAGGCCATGTCTGTTAATGAGGCACTGTACGGCGGTGCGATCGAGGGGCCTGTACGGCTGGACGGAAGCTGACGATGGTTTGAAGCGGATGTGGTTGCGATGACGTGTTGTTACTCCGCCCACACAGGAAATGAGGTGAGCTCTTGTGTGGGCGGTGTGGCAGAACGGCCTCCAAGTGTTTGTGTGTGTTTTGGCCTTGAGGAAGCTGTGTGTTTTAATTGGGATTGATTGTGGGCTTCCGGTGGACATCCGGTGGTTAGTAGGCACTTGATTGAGAATGGTGGTCCTTGGGGAACAGGGTGGGGCTGTTTTGGGCGTGGCCTGGCCCCTCCCTTCCGGCTCGGCTTCCGGTCCATGGAGGATATTAAATGAACACTTCCGGCTCTAGCAGCCACACCCCTGAGACCTGTGCAATTAAAAGGGCGTGGTTACACAACATGCACCTCACTAATGACTTTGATGTGGTTTAGGTGTCATATCCCCACCTCACGCCCACGCAATTTAATGGTACCTTAAAATAGCTAGATAGCACCTTCAATCGCCGTTTGTGATAAAATAATGTAGTCCACAGCAGATCAGTGCAGTTCAACAATGATATTTTACACTTGACGGCTAAATCTAGCTACTGATAGATGATAACTACACTAAAGTAGCCTAATCTCAACTATTTTCAATCTAAATAGTCAACAGAGACTTGATCTTGACACTCGCAGCAGTCTTGTCCACGATTCGGGGCCTCAGCTGTAGACCAGTTCAAAGGTCATGACGTCACTAACTGCCGAGTCAGCAAAAATTCTGCAATATTGCTGAACTTTGCCCTTGCAAAGTAAAATTTTAAAATGGCGGTGAAGTGAGATTTAGGCTAGATCTATGAGGTTTAATAGCTAAATAAGTAGTCTAGATGATCGGAAGTCGGAATTTTAGGCTACTATTGATGCAAAATCGTGCAAGTTTACAGGCACTTCAGCAAAAATGTATTGCTGTCTATGGACAAGTTGATCAAGTACGTTTGCTAAAATAGTAAATTCTGTGCATGCAGTATGGATAGTCGTAAATCATCAGGAGCTTCCTTTTATTGTATCAAAGAAGTCTAGATGATCGGAAGTTGGGTAGCTTGTAGTTTTGGCTTATCCCCATAGAGAATGTACACATCCAATTAAACGAATTATGAAACATTTTCGCTATTCCAACTATGGGATGGCCGCGCATTTCTGGCAACGCCGTATATGGAGCCCGTTGCTATGGGCGGTAATTAGAATTGTTTACCTAGATACAGCTAGATTCATCGATCTACTGTACGTTCGCTCACCTTTTTAGCTTCTTGGGTATCTAAGAACAATCGGTTGTCGTTGTCAACAACGAAATTCAACTCTTCGATCTTTACGTTCATTTCGAACGGCTCCGCCCAGGTCCATTTAATTGATTTCCGGGTCACGCGTAGTATGCGGAAACGCCATACGCGTGCATAGCAACGCCTTTAGACCGTAATTTCTCGATTATTGGGGGTGTGGCGCGATCACAAACAAAGTGCTGTATTTCCACAACGAAGCGCGCGATCGGCCTAAGACTTGAACGCGGGTTAGCTCTATGCTAGAGCTTATCAACCATGCATCAAACTCAATTTTCTGAAAAAAATCCCATACGGAGGGTTTTCCCAAATCCGGTCACATGTGATAGGATATGAGAAAAGGGACCACTTCGCGCAAAACAAAAATTCCACGTTCGACATACCATGCTAAAGCTCACCTTCTCAGCTCCCGTTTGCAACTTGTTTCGTTCCGCTACCTGGTTCCGTTGCTGAGATATGGCGCTTTGAAGTCGGCGAGTATGCGGAGAGCAATTTCAAGAAAATGGCGATCAAAGTTTCACTTCCGGGTACCTACAGGGTAATGGGTGAGGCTCCGTATACTATCTGTTATACGTAGGGGGTGTGATTTGTATTTTGTATTTTTAACAAGGGCTCGTTGTTAGAAGATACTGACACGATAAGACAAGACGCTAAAGCTGTAGCGAGGTAAGTTTAATTTAGTTTCTACAGTGTAGGCTACAGTGTAGAACAATAATTATTGCTAGACTTATAAATCTGAACTAGGCTCGTTCGGGTATAAGTTGGTTCACTGGCAAGCGAGTCCCTGCAAACATCAGGCTGGACAAGCCTCGGTTCTGGGACGGTGACTAAAGAAAGGCCTGTGGATCTGGCGAAGAATAGAGCAGTACGGAGAGCTAACTTCAAGGACCGAGAGTCCACTACAGAGTGGTACATTTGATGGTGGGCTCTAAAAGGAACTGCGACGTTGTTACGAGGTAAGAGCATGCTATTATAAACTTATGTATTATTTTAGTGTACTGCTTGAACCAAGCAGCTAGCTAACTAACGGTACAGTACAGAGAGACTGCATGTTGTATGAAATTGAGTCATTCTGGAGCTGTAATAAGCTTAATGTACGACATACATGTATGCCGAGTCTGCATGTTTGATGTATAAATCGGTCCTGAGCATGGTTGTGAAATCCGGAGGTGTCAAAGGACCAATGGACATAAAAGAGTTCACACTCATTCTTTGTGGGTTGCTCGAGCAACCCAAATTGCTCATTATTATACATGGGGCATTACCATGAATACATACATACAAGATATAGGAATACTGGTAAGGGGTTGCATATAAAATAGGTTCTAAGTTGAGGGGTGATGCTTGTTAGGGCAACTTCTTTTATTATGCCCAGCCTCATGACACACACCACAGAGCCGTCGGTGTTTAGGTGGAGGGGTTGGGTTGCTGCTGGCATCTCACCCTCTGGATGAGACGGAGTTGGAGCTTCAGGGTGTGGAGTACCCCAGCGGCTTCCTCCTGGCTTTGGAGACGACGGCAGCAGACAGACGGTATCCTTGTCTTCATCTGGACAAAAGGGCCTTATCCGTTCGTAAAGGTACCACTGTCGTTCTATGCTCAAGCCATGTGGTGGAACGATGTTCGGCAGAGTATCAGAATCCACATCCCATGGCTCCTTAAGCAAAATAAGCTCCACCTCAGGTGTGTCATTCTGCTCCTTCACAAACACAGTGCCTGGTGAAGAAGAGAAGATGCGGAAATGGTGGTACTTCTTTATGCCATTGATTCTCTTCATCCGTGGAGCAAAGAAGTCGGTCCAATCGAAGGTGGTAACGATGGTACTGCCATCGTCTCGAGAGACCAGCTGTGTGTAGTTACACTCAGCAGACTTGTTCACAACCTCTGCAATGGCCTGCAGGCTGCCCAGGCTGTTTCTCTCCAAGGCCATGGTGGTGGAAAAGGTAATGCAGCCGACTTACTACTGTGTTGGCGCCCTTGCCGCAATCCCCGGCTTGGTCGGTCAAGAAATTCACCTGCCGAGGTATTGCTTCACAGTTGACGCTGAACACTGTGCACATACGTGGAGTAAGAAACTAAATTGGCCCAGTCTGCAGAGGGTCTGAGGGGTAGTGCACCTGCTGGGCGTAATCGAAGGAGTAGTGCACCTTTATCTCCTTGGAGTGCATGCTGCTAAAGGTGGAGGAGAAAATTCACCATCATGGACAAAATGGGCTCGAACACTCTCCTTACACTCGTCACATATTGACTTGTAGAGAGTCCTCTCTTATTTCACGATCCGAAGGTGTTCAAGAGCACTCTCAATGGTTGAGGATTTCTCGGACTCAGACGAGTTGGCAGTACGCATAATCACTGTACTGTTCTGTTGGCACTGCTAACAGAGGTCTGATCGAGGCTTCATCAAGATGGATGGTACCGGAGTCCTCCATAGCAGACAGAAGGTGGTGTATGCAACTACATGCACTGCATCAACTTCTTCCGCTGATGCATGGTATACCCTCCACACGGCTCGCTTCGACACACTCGATGGAAGGAGTTGGATGTCGGTTCGGCTGTACCCGGGGATTCTTCCTGGCAACAACAAGGCGTGCTGTTCTGCATATGAGAACAGGAACCGTACCACAAACTCTGTCGATGAGTAGGAAAGTGCATGCTTCGACTTCCTCTTGGTGTTGTCATGTACTCGTGGGGTCTGACCATTCTCCTTCAAACTTTTCATCAAGTTCTTCAGTCGCTTGATCCCCCCAAAAAATGAAGAAAGCGAAACATTCGAGCACACACCAACTTTCCTTGATGGGAGAAAGAACTGTACACCTTACGTTCATCTTCCTTGTGATAAGCAGCAGTCGAAACAATGGAGCTGGTGTTAACGGAAGCCATCATTTGTCCGAGGATCGCCATGTCTAACTAACTCGCTGTTTGACGACTCAGTGCAAGATGCCCTCACTGACATCACATGCTCAGTAGTGAACTGCTTACTGCACTTTCTTACACAGCCACATCCAGTGGAAAGAAAAGCGGAAACCACATCTCTCCTGTACATCAGTAGGAAGGTGGGTGACGGTGACCTCACTGGCTATGTGGGATAAGCTTTGCATTCCTCCTGGACCCGTTCCTCGATGTTTACTAGTCCACCATAATCAATAAGCTCAAGTTCATCGTTGCATCTCACATCAGGAGGGAGTTCTCGGCTGGCAGGTGCTATGTAGGTAATAGCAGTAGTAGTAGTAGTTAGGTAGGCTTTAATTATTATTGTGTAGGTAGTAGCAGTTTTAGGTAGTTAAGCTATAGAAATAGCTAGTTGTTAGTTTTTATTAGCAGTATTACTACTGTATTACTAGAAAGATGTTGTCATCAAGCGGGGCGAGCCTTCGCTGGATAAATTGTAGTTGATAGGAACAATAATATAATATCAGGAATATATATTTAGCTACACAAAAAATGAGCACTGCATGCGCAGTGATTGATCATGAATAATAATATTGTTGTGTGGCCAATATTATATTTAAGGAAAAAACCTTGTTTGATCTGCATGCACTGCACTGTTGCTGATGCATCATGCATGTATATACTCCACATTTAATCAGTGGCTGGGGGAACCATGAGGGGCTGCACAACGCAAGCTGACATTGAAATAACAGCTACGTACAGCCTAGTATTTGTACATGGCTAGAAATTAAAATGGCACACAAAGCAACATAATAATATTATGTATGACATAGTTCCAGGGTAATGTGTCAGCAGGATTTATTTAGAGTGTGTGGCCAGGACACTCAAGGAAAAAAACCTCTCAAAAACCTCTGTAGAGGATAAGGGAGAGGAAAAAACCAAATAGGAAGTGCACCCCTCTATATTGTTCAAACAGTTTCCTTGGTTGGTAGCATGTAGTGGTTCCTCCAGTGGGTGGCTGATCGAATGGCTTACAACTACTTCAAGGCCATTTCCTGTGGTAAAATACTCAGAGAAACAAATAATTAGTCAAATTTGACTTGAATATCTGCAGCGTGCAGTTGTTGAGTGCCCTAGCTCCCTTGACCTAGTTCTTTTTCTCAACACATGCAGACATGGCCTTGCAGACACTCCAGAAATGCATTCATGTTAGCTTACAGCCACAATATTTATGTGTAAACATGATGGAGCATATCATTATGCCAGTGTGTGAGTGTATGTGTGTGATGCATGTGCATGCATAAAAATACAGTAATAATTAGCAAAACAGGTCAGAGCAAACACAGCATTAAATTTTTGTCCCATTAATTTTGACTAAGAAGATGTAATCTATCATCTTCTGCTTGTCTTTCATGGAGTCTACAACTTTTAGAGAGGCAAGTCAGACGGTCATAGTTAAATGGTGGATGAAACAGTAGATCATTTAAATGACGTAAACGTGAACAGGCTACAAAAGTGAGTCCAATACTAAATTCCTTTTTACCTCTATCAATTATAGCTTTGTTTAATGTAAGTCCCTGCGCTTTATGGATCGTGATTGCCCATGCCAGTTTTAGTGGTAGTTGTAATCTAGAGCAAGGTTTACCACAATTTAGCCATGTACGCCTGATGGGAACAATAGGTACTGATCCATCTACAAGTGTTGGGCCTGAGTAACAATCAAAATGAACCATTACGGCTAGTGGAAGTGAAGGAGGACCACCATTTTGGTAGCATATAGCCTTCACTGTTCCCATTGAACCATTGACTAATCCAGTTTCAACCCATAAATTTGAAATAAGCATGACTCGAGCACCTTGAGCCAAATTAATGATAGGTTCTAGACCACCTGTATCATCAGAGCTAATTTTATCTGCATTAGGTCCTTTATGAACAGCTTTTATTTTGGCTATTGGTTGATTTTGGCTAAGTTTTTTAATGTTGTGCTCAGCAACTGCATCAACAGTGGGATACAGGTATAGAGCATGCTCAAAATCATGATTATTGCTTATACATGTAACAGAACGGGTCATCAAATGTTGCCAATCTTCTACTGTAACTTGTGCATTTCTCAAACGCAGAAGAATTTCTCTAAATCTTACCTGTTCAGGATTTTGTCCAAGTTGTCGCATTACTTGGGTTAATACTATTGCTCTGCTAAATGATTGATATGCAGTTCTACCAAGATCTGATAGAGGTGATTTCATATCTGATGAATACAGTGGTAAATCCATCACTGGTGGAAGTTGACCAAAGTCTCCAAAGAGTAAAACAGAACAACCACCTAAGACTACATCAGCTGAATGTGGGAAAGCTTGTCGAAGGCGGCTATCCACCTGACCAAAGAGTTTTCTTCCAACCATGGACATTTCATCAATTATGATATATTTGACACCACTTAAAGACTCCTGCAACTGTTGGAGTCGTTCCCCTTCTAGATTTTTGAATTCTCCTTTTGTTGGGAGATGCAGTAGTGAATGTAGTGTGCATCCTTGTACATTGAATGCTGCAACTCCTGTTGGTGCTGCTATTCTAACAACCTTTTGTAGTAAACCCTTTAAACAATTTATCAAAAATGACTTGCCTGTACCAGCTGTGCCTGAAATAATCATCCTTAGTGGCAACGGTGTTTCATCTGTAAAATGTGTTTGAACAATTTGATATGCTTCAAGCTGCTTTCCTTGAAGTAATTGTGGGTTAGCAGGTGGACTATGCTGTTGAATAGTGGTTGTTTCCTTATGGTGAATAATGAATTTTGGCATTTCTTCGAGATTGGGATAACTTCTGGCTGCCTCACACCAGTCAACACTATTGTTTACATTTATAGGTTGCTCATCAATTTGTTGTAGTTGCTGACATATGAGCATCCATTCTTCCCTCTGCCTTGTGCTAGAATGCTGACTATCTAATATTTCCATTGAAGCTATTTCTTGACTATTATTACTACATTCATGCAATTGTTGAAGCATAAGGATATCATCTTCAAGGCTTGCAGGTACTGTTTCTGACTGAAGGTAGGTGACATATGTTTGTGCAAAATTTACATGTTCTCCAAGTAAATCTGCTTCATTTCTGAATGTTTTATGCAGCATCAATTTTTGGCGACAATAGTCTTCATAATGAGGACCATAGTGTGGTTTAATAATGACCACAACTTCCTTAGTTCTAAGTGATGGGTCATTTGCTTGACCACGAGGCATGGTATATTTCTGTACAAAGTCAAGTAATGTGATATGCTCAAACTCTCTTGGACGGTTTCTGTAGTGATCAACTATGGATAAGGCTGTGGCAGGGCTATCTTCATTTAACTGATCCTGAACCATACGGGTACCATCTACACTAAGAATAACGAAATCTCTTGAAGCCATGTATAAGGGCAGTTGGAGCAATAAGTGGCATGTTTCTTGTGCTGAGTAATCCCTTTCACCTACACTCTATTGATGAGTAATTTCTGTACTGCTTTTAATGGCTTATCTTGGTCTGCTAGTTGTTTTACAATGTTTTTATAGACCAATTTGAGAGGCTCTGATCTAGGTTCTGATTTAGTTGCATATTTAGCACAGTATTCTATAACCTTGCGGCGAGACACACAGTACTGCATATCTACATTTGCTCTCCATGCTGACAATTGAAGTGGGTTGTAACTATTAACCGATTATACGCCATTGACGCCAATTGGCGTCATGCGCGCGAACCGCCGTTGACGCCAATTGGCGTCAGTACACATGTCCAGAAATACGCGGACATGGTGCCAGCTTTCGTCCGTATACTAATCAATAATTCCGTGTTACGTATGCCTACCAAATGTATTGGCCGTATATGGAGATAAAATTTCATCACTGTACTAACCATCGAAGAACGGCGACAATCCCAATTGCACCGATTCAGTCATAAACAGTATCTCTTTTAGTGCCTATCCACATCGAGAAACACTTCAACTCATGTCATCTGACCTCTTCCATCATGCTATCTTTGTAGCTACTTCAGCACGTACGCTTCTCCATATAAACATATGGGCTTCCGGCAAAGCATGCAAGACCAGCCTACTCTAATTTAATTTTTGAAGTACTTACCGTATTAACTTCCTACTTGCACCGATCCAATTATACACTCGAAGGGTTGGAATTTCAAATTATCACTTTTTCAACTCTGGGGGGCTCCCGTGGGGATCTTCCATTCGGGGCCAAAGTTGAAGAATTTCACTTTACTCCCGCAGAGCACATGGCAATTATTGCTGACGCAGCGCTTTTTGAGTGTGCGTTATTTAGAATCGTACCTCTGATGGAGTTGCAGAACTAACAAGCGAAGCAGTGCAGTGCCTTCCCTCGGCGATGAAAGTTCTATGTGAGCTACCAAACTATAGTAGAGGTGTGAAAGTGTTGTATAAAGTAAAATTTGAGGTGAGATATACTTAGGTTGCATCACAATCATGAGCAATAAATTTTAGCTATATCAGTGGAGTATGATATCATTGTAGTCTCTGCCTTTTTCTCCTTTCCTCTTGAATCCCACCCCCAAACCAGTACTCATGGTTACGCTTGGTGTACTGCCGGTGTGCTCTCTCATGTTCACGACCCTGTTCCAGCCTGAATTCTGTTTTAAGGATCTCTACAGCAGCATCCCACCGATTACTTGACCGGTAATTCCGCCTGGCATCATCGTTATTCTTCTCAACTCCTGATTCATTTGAAAAGGTATATAGATGTAGATGTACAGATAAACATAAAGGTATGTTGACGCACCTTGACCACTGAATTGCTTGACATTACCGAAGCGTTTCATCATATCAGGTACATGGTACACCATCGCGTGCATATAGGGTGTAATGTTTCTCTTTTGGTGACCCTCACAACGGCCAGAAAGGGTCAAAAACAGGTTTACCCACTCTTTTGCCTTAATATATATTATAGAAAAAGATTAGAATAATAGTTGTTAAAGTCGGGTAGATTATACCTTTGTATGTACTGACTTCACTTCATCCTCTGTCAAAGTCCACCTAGCTATTAGCTTGTAGAGCGTCTCAAAATCCTGTATGTATCAGTTGTGTAGTGATATGGTGCATGTATATTATGACATTGTGTTATTTACGTACTTTCCAGAGCTGACATACGGTTGACGCTAAATCTGCTGGCAAAAGTGGAAGCAACTTGTCGGGAAGGGTAGCCAAGAGATGTTTCTTCTCTCTACCAGTGAGAGACGTCCATTCGTACTTACCAGTTGGTTTCCTATCACCATCCTGCTTCTCCCACACATTGAAAGAGAGACCACACTCTCTAACAGTGCTAATAAACTGCTGAAGGTGTGTAACGGATGCTGACCTGGACCTAGAAGCTCTCTGACTCTCGTATGTATCGAGACGGACCATTTCGTAGATGAGATTGCGTATCAGAATGTCTAGGACCCGCAGGAGTAGGTGGAGTTCATCTAAGACGATGTGATCCGCATCGATAGAGATTAAAGGAGAATGTTGAGATCCTAGTCGCTCCTTGGCTGGTCTAGAAGAAGGCAATTTACTGCATTTCTTTAGGGTTTCTTGTGTACAAACCCTTCTTTCTGTGTATTCCTCCATAGGTATTGACATGTATCTAAAAAGTAAGTTTTTGTTGTATGTACTGCTATGTGTGTTGCAATAAATTTAGTTACCGTTTATCCTTGTGGATATGGCACCATACGCAGGAGTAGTTGGAAATTGCTGTGCTTAGGCCGAGAATCATGAGCAGATACTGTATGCACATTATTATAATATGTGAGCGGATTTGAGAAAAGGGCCCACTTCGCGCATTTTCCGAAATTTCGTTTTAAATCGCGCATAACTTCTGAACTACAGTAGCTATGAGCTTCAGACTTGAAGCAAACATTCTTCAGTCATTAGTCAACACTCGCTGTAAATTTCGCGCCCCACCCACATCCGGTGTGGGCGTGGCGCCCGCGCGTATCGATCGCGTTCGAAATCGGCCGTTTTATGCCTCACTTCAAGCGTTCAGTGCTTTGGACAGGAGCTTAGCCGGACTCTTTAACGTTGGATATATTTAGTAGAAGGCCTGATCTGCTTAAAAACCAAGCCAGAAGCCTAAGGCTCTTATAGTTTTTGCGTGGTGACAGCTTGAAAAGTGCCAAAAATTCGCGTTTTGCGCGAAGTGGGCCCTTTTCTCAAATCCGCTCACATATTATTATTGTAGTATGTCATAGTAGATGTACATCCAGTATGTATTGTGTATACCTTATAATCGCCTCCAAGAAAAAACTCTAGCGAGTATGACTTTCCAGCTATTTCAATTTTGTTATTCTGTACCAAGTTGTTGATGTCGTCTAGAATAGGCTTGAATGATTCCAGGGCTTCATAGCTCTCCTCGCCTTTAATTACTGATACAGTGTGATTTCCTGCATTGTTATGGTATTGAACCCCCATTGATGTACAATTGTTTACTTCTCTTCTAACCTGCTCCTGATAATACTTCAGACTTCATGACCGGGAGGGAAAAAGAGAGGAGGATAAAATTGGACGATTTGGAGAATCTCGCTCCATCTCCACTGAGTTTGACTCTAATTGTGCATCCGTCGGGGAAGAGCTCTGATTGTGATTCCATCTATTGTGCAGGTACACATTTAATTGAAGTCGCCTCCACATACTACATGTAGTTACCCTGTGCCTTCTCTGTCTCCCTATTCTATATTTACACATCTGGAGCATCCCTACTCCCTGGCCCCGGGTCCATTCAGACCCCTCCCTTCCCAGTAAACACCCCTCCCCACCAATGAATCCTAAGGAAAAGCTGATGAAATTACTTACAGCTTTTGAGATCTTTTCCACCAGAGTTGCCTTGAAAGACCTATACGCACCAGGATATGGAGGTGATAGCTGTGTGTATTCGAGAAGCTCATTGATCTCTTTGCGGGCCTGTTTGACTCGATTTGAGGCTGGAAGATGAGGACACAACATTCGCAACTCATGGTAGAGCTCGTCACTGACAGCAAACTTGTCAAGGAGATATAGCACCTGCAGTATGTGCTCTTTGTCATCTTCTGTAGGCTGTGGGGGTGTGTCACTCCTGGGATCGTCACTAATTAAGGTGTACTGCTAGTGATGAGCCTGTAGCTACCTTCCTGAACTGCACAAACTCTGGTTCAAGCCCAAAAGAATGAGCGAACCATAGTGCCTGTTTGGATAGTGTGGTGACATGAGCAACCTTCCGACGAGCTTGGCGAGGTGAGACTTCATCAATCTTTTTTCCTTTGTTCACTACTCCTTTTTCACTCAGCTCCGCTATTTGTGCAGATTGTAGCTCCAATTCATCCAAAAATGTGACAGTGTCCCGTGCCATCTCTTCCAGTAAGTTACTAAGTTCATCTTTGTGCTGATGTACTGCCTCTCTCCATTCTGCTGCCCTTAGTAGTGCCATGTCCCGTTCTTCAGTGATCTTTTCAAATGATTCCAGTTCACCATCAAGAATAAAAAGGTTGTAAGGCTGCTCTAGAATCTTCTGGTAGGTTTTACCTGAGCTCTTCTTCAGGTCAACCTTGATCTTGCGAGCTTTACCAGAAAGACACTTCTCTATGCGTGCACACTGTTCATCAACTTTGACAACATTCCCATCAACACACTGGTTTAGCTGGCATACGAATGACATCTCACTGTTGGAAGATTTAGTTTTAGCCCATTCCTTTAGGTGCCTATTTGTCATACGAAGCGAAAGAATAGCTTTAGATGATGATGTGCTGAAGTCTGAAAACTGCATGCCATCTGGGTTAACAGAATCAACTGTCACAGCTTGCAAGCTCTTATCTCCACTATTCTCCTGCATATCACTCATTGTTGGCAGCTGCAGCTGCACTTGAGTGGGTGCTAATTAGAAAACCCACACTGTTTACTAGCATGGCCTGGTTAGCACTTCACTGAAGTGTCTCAAGTATTTTTGCAATGCCACAGATTTTAGCAGCACAGCTGTGTATAAATTAGTGTCTCTGTGTGCACAATAATAATTCATATTCTTGAGTGTATATTATTATTATTCATTAACATCGGTTCTTTAGCATGAATACAGAGACTACCTTCATTGTAATATCTACTCTTAGGAACTACACATCCATTGCTATCTAAAGAATAGCATAGAGGAGAATACTTTATAGTTGAATATAGCTGTATAGGAAAGTTCACTTCACAACCATCACCCAGCCTATCCCAACATTGGTGCCAACCAGGAGAAAAGTACTTGGAGTCGAAGTCCGTCAGCTGATACAGATTCCCGCGACCGTTATTTGCTCTCTCCCCCTTTCCACCAAACAAGAGCCTGAAAACATCGGTACGGAATTCCACCGTGAATTTGGTGTTTCTCACGGTACCAACTCTTAAGCTGCGGGTGACACCATCCAGAAAACTGCTGATACTATCAAGTATGACTCGCTCATTGGGTGTTGGAGTGATAAAAGACCTTTGTATGGAATAGTATTGACACACAATGTTTTTTTTTTTTTTTCAAGGGGACCACACACTAAGCAGAAAAAAAATGGTCCGAAAACCACCTCACAGTCGAGCTGGATGCATAGTAGAGCCATACAATGCAAGCAGGCATCCAAATAGCCATAGATACAATGTTTGGTAAAGGGTCGTCAACGTACCCCGCGCGCCCGTAATTTTTTTTATGGGCAAACATTGCAAGTGAATGGCTTCCTATATAAACATATGGGAATACTTCAAAGTGCCATAACTTTAATTCTAAGGTGTGAATCAAAATTCCCTGCCATCAAAATTCTAGTTTTGACCCATTCTGCGTGCCCATGTAAAAAATATCTTCCCAAGTGCTCCCAAGTCCTCAGTGAATTACATTAATTATTTAAATTCTTTTTTTTTTCTACTTAGTGTATAATTACAAAATCCATACCTTATAGCTGCACAAGTAATATCTTCCTCTGCAATCCAACTAGATTCCTCTCTGGGATAACCCTCCCACAGTACCAAATACTCTCGTTTCTTATTCTAGTCACAATTGTAATTATATTTGTACGTGTACGTGTGCCAATCAACCTTTAATGTTTTAATAATAAGTTTGATGACTTACTTTCAAGCGCTGAGCCACTAACCTCTCTACTCTAAATACGCCATCTGGTAAATTTGCATGCACCTTCAACTGCTTCGTCTGTCCTGGGATATCTAATTCTAAATCAGCACTGGACAGGGAGTTGAGAGCACTGTAGAATCCCTCTGGTGGTCTGGTACGCTTATTTCCAGCCATTGTTTATGGTTTTAAGTAACCAAGGTGATAACTGAATGGATTCTTATAATTAGAATTAGATGGCATATCTACCATCTAGATCTAGATCTGGAGGTTGCAAAGGGGCTTGTAAATTGCATGAGCATTGCTTGTAAACAGCTTGTCAAGTGCTTGTAAACGCTAATTAGTCTTAGTGTTATCAATCTATAGTGCAAATCTATAGATGTCCCCTTCTCAGTGCATATTTCTGGACATGAGCTATATTAGCGCTATGGCACCGCCTACATTCCAAAGAACGAGAAGCCATAGCTTTGGCTTCCTGTCTATGACTACTAGGGGGCCTCCCTTGCATACCTGTGGCGTGAGGTCACGGTTGGCCCAACCTACCGCTTGCTACTAAAAATGTTTTTGTGAAGATCGACGATAATGGCGATCGATCCAGGTACGAGAGCGGTACGTTTTCTACCACAGGGCAGGAGCTACAGCTCTGTCGCTAAGTATATAGCTACACTAGGTCTATACCTACACAGATATGACGAGCTTTTCAACAGAGCCAAGCGCTTACCTGGGAGCGACTCGAAGACGGCGGCCATTATGGAGGTTAGTAAGCTTATAAGCTTTTGTGTATGTTTGTAGCTTATAGTATGTATAGTAGCGCCCTAGCGGCGTACTAGAATGTAGCAGCTACCTGTCTTACATATCATGAAGGCCTGTACTGCCTGTGTGGCTGTGCTGCTATGCTGTACAAGACACTTTATTTGTGTCACTATACTTTCTTGAATACAATTCGGCGTTGGCAATACGTATGACGTCATGACCTCTTGGCTTATAATCGGTTAATAAGTGGATCGTTTCTGGCAGTTAATAGCTTTAATTCACCATCTGAATATTCTATAGTAGTTTCTAAGTGTAGCTCCTTAGGATACCCAAATCGGCAATTTTGCTTCCCATTCTTCTCTTTGAGGCAATAAGCTGTGGAACATCTAGTGTGTCTTTGGCAGATTGCTACTAATTGTGCTAAATCTGTATCAAAATCTTCTACATGTTTGTATGGTTTATTGCATATGTGTGGATCAGCTTGTGGACAAGGTGCTTCAGAAAGATTACTTCCATCAATTAAAATGGCTGGATTGATAGTTGTGACAATTGAATCAATGTAGTTTGTGATTTGTTTTTTTTCATGATTTGGAGTTTCTACTTCAAGATCCTCCATATTGGGTGAACCTGCTAACCATGCTAGTCCATGCACATGTGGACTACCGCGGTGTTGGTATTCAAACCGAAGCCAATAATCTTTTGCATGTAGTATATCTTTATAGAAATGCTTAATGAATAGTTTAATCTGTTGGAAGAAAAACCAATCTGCTATTGCTGGGTTTTTTATAACAGCTTCAGTACGTTTGGCTTTGCTCTGTGGATTATTTTTACAAATTAGATTTGCAAGTTCAGGCCACTGTGTGTCAGCTGCACTATGAGTAAAAAAAATAGTAGGTAATCCAAGGCTATTGACCATAGCAATAAGACGACTACGCTGCTTAAACCAGTATGGACGAGTACCACGTAAACTAGTTGCAAAATGAAGAACTCTATTTGAAAAAGCTTCACTTCCATTTCCTACCATATCTCTTAGTTCTTCAACTGACAAAAGGGCATCTTGTGGATGTTGTTTGATGTAGATTCTACCTGCTTGTAGAGCACGCCATCTCATCTCAGTATTTAGAGCAAAAAAGCGAAATCGAGGATGAGTTGCAAAACGCCCATCTTTATACATCATTAAGTGTTTGATGTAATTTCCAATTGTTACAGCACGCATTCGCGGTTGAGAAAAATCTCCAGCACCAGTGGGGAAAAGTGTTGGAAATGCACATGTCATATAGCCTTCAGTTTTAAATTCATTGATGGGATTGTTTTGAATCTGAGGCCATGCTATAGTAGTGTGGGGAAATTGTTGACGTTCAACAACACTATTTTTTACTATCTCTTTTTCAGTACCTTTTGTAAAATTCATAGGAACGAAGGTCCCAGAAAGAAAGGTGTCATCTAAACAATTTTCTTGTTCACTTGTACTTAGAGACCCATTTGAGGTATAGTGGTTGGTACAGCAATTTCCCCATCAATAGGCAGTTGGCATATATGAGATTCATCTATTTCTATGTTAGCATAGTATTTATTATGAAGTTTTAACCAATGAAGTGCTTGTTGGACTTTATGCCTTCGTACATGAAAATCTTTATGGGATGCATTTTGCCCTTCTTTTGTAACTATGAGTATATCAAGATCATTTGGCAATCGTGGTAGCTTAGTGGCAATGGAAGAGACATTCTGAGGAAGATTAATCACATGACCACTATAACCATACTGCCCATGAGGTAATCTATACACTGACATCAAGGGCATTACTGCAGAGATCATTTCCTCAACTTGTGTTAATCCTCTGAGCTCAATAGGAACTACCCCAGGATCCATATTATTCTCAAGAGAATACAGTTTTGGTTGTTTGCTGTCATTGTGACGAGTACACTCAAGTAACAATGCACCAGGGTTCATAGTGGGAAATGATTCAGAGCATACGGAGCATTCTTTAAATGTACAGTCTGCCAATTTTGAATGAAAGAAATCTATACTATTTGCAGCAAATTGCTGTATATGGGAGTTGTATTCTGATTGTACATTATGCCTCCTTTCATGACTACGAATGTTCAAATCCACTAGTCTAACCTGTCTTTCATTACTATCCTCACTTCGCCTTTCCCTCATGCGAGTACTCATGTCAGCTAACCTGCTTTGTCTATCTTCAGCACTCTCTACTTGTATTCTGTTTCTCATACGCATTCTCATGTCAAGTAATCTGGTTTGCCTCCTATCAGTGGACTCTAAGGCTCTTGAAGTTCTTCCACGTGAATTTTCTGTATTTAGTCTATGTGTTCTTACCTCATCAGTTTCTGACGCTCTGACTTGCCTCAAGCGTCTGCTTTCACGCTCTAGACGTTGCTGTGTTTGCTCTGTTGTCTCTCTTGCTAGTAACCGTTGCCTGTATCTTCATTGAGCCTCTCTGTGAGCAGCTCTTCTGTGCTCAGCTTGTTCAGGGGTCTCCATTTGTCTTCTCCTACTATCCCGCAATCTTTGAGCATCCAGTCTTTGACGACGTTGTTCTGTAGATTCTTGAGCCCTCTATTGACGATTTCTTAGTCTTCTTTGCTCCATTATTGACAATTATTGTTTCAGATCGATGCAAGATTGAAATGTGCATTGGATGTATATGCGCATGCGCATATAGCTGACCACAACAATACAGTGTGCATCTGGTTGCTAAGATGCATATGCGCATGCGCGTAGAGATCCGCGCTTATAGCGGGCTCAGACATAAACAGAGAGCATGTTCCAACCAATGGATCAGTTCAAGAGTGTCCAAGTTGGATTGCTTACGATGAGGTCGGGTGCAACATCTGACCAATCAGAACACTACAGATCTACTGACCAATCAGATACTAACACATAGCAAAGGCTAACCAATCAGAGTCACTGCAGCACTGGTATAAAATCTGTTGTACAGGGGTATCCAGTCAGTCGTAGCATTCTGGACATAGTGCTTAAGTGGTATTTTATCCCGAATCTGATTTATAGTTGGGCTTTTTCTTTGATCACTTCCGTAACCAACGTCAACTGCTATCACTTGCTCAGTTGATCAACGATGGCGCAAAAACAGACTACGGTTGATGAAGATGAAGTAGCAGTTGGATCATCAAGCCGAGTGTGTTCTACTACTGGTGACGAGGTGGAGATATCCAACGTTTGTGAAGCAAAGCGGAGTGCCACCATGCACGGTGTGGTGCTGCAACTTTCCCCGGTGAAGAACAACAAGCTAGGGACGAGGAAGTGGTTTGATGGTCAGATTTGCGATGGGAAGTCGGTGGTACGCATGGTATCTTACGACGCAAAACATTGGGGTGCGATGGAAAAGTCGAAAGAAGAGCAAAGCCCCATAGCTTTGTGCAATTGCTCAATTTAGCGGAGCAAACGTACACTTGATCTGGAAGTGATAGCTAATGATGGTACTGAAGTTGCTGCGTCACCGAAAAAGTACAAAATCGACAAGTCCGTCTTTTTGAGCAGTAAACCTAGCGTGAAGCTTTACAGCCTTGCTGAAGCGTGCAAACTTGCACCACGTGCCGTTATCTCTGTCATGGCCAAACTTACTGCCGTAAAGCCACCTGAAAAGCTTTTAAAGAAGGATCGAAAGACGCACGTGACAAAGCAAGACTGCCTCATCAGCGACTCAACTGGAACTTGCAGGATTGTCTTATGGGCTGATCGGACCGGTGCACTGAAAGAGAGTGAAAGCTACCATTTGCAGAATGTCGTCTTGCGCCAGTACAACAACAAGAAGTACATCTCGGTGTTGGAGCATGATGGCAGTCTCTATTCAGTGGAATGGACTACTGGACTGGATTACTGGACTGGACTACTGGACTCGAATATTGAATTTTTGTGTATGCGTAAAGATACTTAGGGGCGTGGTTTGCGAGGTTGGTCGCCAGTGCGCATGCTCGGTACTTCCAACGAGGAAGCCCCCGTCACTACTTGATAGGCTCCACGTGCGTTTAATATTTTTTTGTGATCCAAGCAGCTAAGATATGAGTGGAACCTTGAGCGCTCCCATTGTTGTCGATGACAGTGATTCCAGTGTCGACTCGGATCCCGAAAGTGCTGGTAATGATGCTGGAGCAATACCGGTAGCTGGGTCACCACTGAAAGTTGTCTGCTCTGAGCGATACCGGTAAGAGCGACGGCGATCATGCTAGGCCGTACAGTCTGTGATGTTATTACGTTTTTCTCTAGAAATATCATCACTCTCTGTGATAGCCCTGTATGCGAGCAAAGCCACGGTGAGGAGCAAGAAGACTCCGAGGCTACTGCTGGTAAGTTTTCTATCAGTAGAGAATATGTCAAATGAGATCTTCTTCCTTTTTTTGGGGGGGGGGGGGGGGGGGGGGGGGGGGGGTGATAAAAGTGTACTGAGCATGGTTTATACATTTTTGGGAGAAAAGATAAATGACCACCTATTTGTGCTGTTGTAGAGGACAACTTCAAGCAAGTGAGTTTCCCAAAAGTGGAAGAGGACTTGACACATGCCAGAAAGAAACTAAAATTTAGGTGGGTTGACTGTATATTGTGGTGAAGCTTAGTGTATGTTTGTTGGGAAAAGCAAGACACGCCTTGGTCTAGGTACATGTTTGGATTTATTTCAGGATTCAGTGCATTGGGCATGCGAAATCCAAGGGGGAACCCAAATTCAAGGGGCAACTTCATATAGGGAAAGCCAATTTCCAAATACGCCCCTTGAAACAAACTCGGCATGTATAATATGTGTATGATCCATGATAATCACCTCAAAGCCTACTGCATGCAAAAGCCTATTCAATAATGAGGTACACCTGATTGACATAATACTATAATTATAAGATCTGTGTACTGTGTGCAAACACTGGTGACCACACTACAGACTGCTAATAGTATGTGTGTTTCCTGAGTCACATCTCAGACTGCAATGCTGGCTATGATATTGTGCATGATAATTATAGTACATGCAGTGGTTGATAAATGAATTTTTTTATTATGTGTAGTGACCCAGTGGAGGAGTTTCCAGTGTATGAAGCTCCACCTCCTAAGTACAGTGCTGAACGGATTTTGCGAATTTTGCTAGATCCTGCAATTGCTCCTTCCAAAGTCTGTTCTAAACGACCAGTTAGCATCACCAGCAGTGCTACGTATGTCATTGACATAACTAAGCTAGCTGATCCGGAGGATGTAAAGAACGATAATTTTGGTTCCTGGAGTCACTCTGGATCTCATCCAACTACGTACAGGGTAAACGTCCAGGAGGATGGATATATACGGGTTGAGAAATGTGCTCCAGGTGCTACAGGAGCTGATGTTGTCTATCTTCGACGCCTTCACAGTGTCCATCCGTCCAATAACCACTTCAAAAGATTAATTGCATTTGTTTCTGGTTAGTTATAAGTACATAATATAAGCTGCTTGGGAATACATTACTAATTGCTTGACCACTTGCATGCCATAAAATTAACATGTCTTTAATTAGGCTGTTTGTAGCCATCTCGCGCTATTTCTCCGTTGAATTCCGTATTTAACCTCCCCTGCACTCTACTTTGTCACACATAAGCCCCCCCCCCCCCCCCATAAGAAATAGTCAAGTTCATAAGCTAATAAACACATTAGCTAAAGCTAGCACACTAGCTATTTGTATTGTATCATGTCTTGCTTTCACGGTCATTTTACCCACCTGAGAAAGTGCAAAGATTGCGGCTTTTTTGCTTGGTAATGGTCATTATGTGACAATATTATGATCCCATAAACAAGCTATTTGCCCAATGTTAGCATGCAGAAAGTGGGAGGTGTAATCACTGGATTCTACGGTATTGCCAACCCTCCGACCCATCACATAATTATTGTTATTTTTGTTTTCCAGATGCAGACAATAATCCGCATCACTTGACTTTGGTTACATATCATATACCAGCAGACTTTATTCCAGTGATCAAGAGTCATGGTAATTCAAAAGTGACCACACCTTTCCATCCCACATGGTCAAGCACCAAGAAGCATATCAAACATGCATGTGCCATAGAAGGTCCCAAAAGTGTAGTTGCATCTTTGTCTGCCGAAGTGGGAGGAGTATTGGAGGCAATTGCTCCTGGACAGTTACCACGAGATGAAAAGCAGATAACAAATTACAAAGCAAGGGTAACACTTGAGCAGAGGCAATCTTGCCTCCCCGGTACAAGTCGAGATGCTGCCGCTGATGATCTTTTCATGATAATGCACAAGTGTTACACAGAAGATCCTTCAAAGAAATTTGTTCGAGCAGTGAACGCAGCACCAGAACCAGCTGTTGTGGTCACCACAGACCGCCAGCTGCAAGATGTTACTCGATTTTGCACCACTGCATTTGATTTTTGCCCTCTCACTGTGGATCCCACATTTAATTTAGGTGACTTTGATGTTACTATCATCACCTATCGCCACCTACTCTTACAATCAAAGCGGTACAAGAATCCACCAGTCTTTATTGGTCCATGCTGTATTCACTACAGAAAGACATTTTCAACCTACCTTTTCTTTGCATCGACGGTTATTGGTCAATGTAAGCAGCTAGAGGGTGTACGTGCCATAGGTACGGATGGGGAACAGGCTTTGTCGGATGCCTTCAAACATGAGTTTGGCTTTGCACAGCATATGACTTGCTTCATTCACGTTCAGAGAAATGTCAAAGATATGCTACATAAATGCAACATACCTCCACAAAACGGTAATGATATCATTGATGACATCTTTGGCAAGAGATTTGGTTCTACATATGTGGAGGGCCTAGTAGATGCATCTGATAGCATTGATTTTCAAGAGAAAGTTGAGAAGATACTTGAAAAGTGGAGAAACTTGTCTGTACCTTCTTCTGCCAATGTGGAGAGATTCATTTCATGGTTTTTGAATCATAAAGTCCCTGTGATTCAGGACTCAATGCTTCGCTCAGTGAGGGAAGAGTGTGGCCTTGGTTCACCTCCAAGCCAGTTTACTACTAATGCCTGTGAGACTGCCAATTCCATGTTGAAAAGTCAAACAAACTACAAGCGTAGTGAAATGTTCGAATTTCTTGAAAAGCTAAAGCAGCTTATCTACGAACAGGATCGTGAGATCGAACGAGCAATTATTGGTCGAGGCAAATATGAGCTGCGTCCACAGTACACGTCCTTTCATGTGCCTGAGGTGAAATGGTTTGTCATGAGCATCCAACAGAGAGAGCAACATCTCCGGAAGTTCTTTAATGCATCCGTATCCGATATTGCTCATGGTGAAGGTTCTCAAGATACCCTTTTGGCGGCAGAATGTCTTGGGCGGGATCTTTCACCTATGTCCACATTATCTGTGAGTGTGCATGATATTGCTGATGATGTGCGGATACCGTTAACCTGCCTTGAAGGAATATGGAGTAAAGCAGCTGAACTACTCCAAACAGAAGAGGCAATTGTCTCAGCTCCTGGGGTTGGAGACGGTGCTAAATTTGTCCTGAGCTACAGTGGACGCAAACCCCACTTGGTTGTACCCAAAAAAGGAGGAGCCTTTGCTTGTGATGATGAATGCCCTAATTGGAAGGCTTTAAGCATCTGTTCACATTCAGTAGCAGTAGCCAATTTGTGTGGGAAGCTATCAGAGTTTGTATCTTGGTATAAGAAAAACAAGCGGGCTCCTAGCTTGACAAAGTATGCCCAAGCAACTGCACCAAAAGGAAAAGGCCGCAAAGGGAGCCAATGTCCAAGGAAACGAAAGGGGTCGGTGGCAATAGAAAATACGCTTGAAAATCCCGCCATGGTCAGTGCAAAAGAAACGCGTACTTTGCAATCAGTTGAACAGACACCTGTGCCTTTAACCTTTCAAACTACACCAATGACACATATCAGCAATATTCAATCACCTTCAGTAACACAGACAAATATTCAACTACCTCAACATCCTCATCATCCTCACTACCAATCACCATGGGGATTTTATGCCTCACCTCCTCCTCCACCTCCACCTGTGCCCCCTCCATCAGTACTGCCTCCGTACATGCCATATGTTGCATCAGCCCCAGCTGGAGCCCCGAGCCTTCATCCTCCTACTCCATTTACTTTATGTAAGATTGCAGGAAATATAAGTGTTTGTGCTGGCTGTAGGAACAAGTATCCTAAGCATCCTAATCCTCCAGACGATCTCTGTATCAAGCACCAGGAATGGCGGGAATACACCCCGAGTGGTTCCCAGACACCTCAATCTCGCTTTGGAAATGCCTATTATCACTTCAATCCCACCTGTGTATGGATACGCTTTCCTGACTTTGTTCCAATGTATATGGAAGTGCCACCCGAGATATGTGAGCAGCTTGAAGCCCCCCACAAGGAAAGGCTGCAACATGACTTTCAAGTACACATTGCTTAACTTCTGTGCATGGGAGTGCACATTGAGTAACTTCTGTACACGGATTCTGAATTCCTTTCATGATTGTTTTATTATTATGAACATTGTGATTTCAAAATTTATCTTCAATTAAAAAAAAGTTTTGGCAAGGTATGTATATGAACCCTTGACCATCTCCCCAGTAGCTGCACAGTGTAATGGTGCATGTGGTAAAAGGTCGTCAATAGAATGCGTACACATCGATCGATGCTGGCCCCAGAAATCGTGGAGATGGCGTCTAAGATCGACTCTCAACATTGATAGCGACAAGTTTCGATGCTTCAATCATAGAGACGAACTCGACAACACAGTATTCCTTCCGAACTTCAGGTTGGTCACGCTGCTGCAGTCGCGCGCGGGCCAGCCCCTTGTGGCAGTGATGCGTGCTACATGTGCTATATATAGCGCAAGGCTAGCTTTATTTATCCATGGCATTACGTAAGCCAAGAAAACACGTGAAGTTCAACCAACAGTACTTCTCAGGGAAAGTAGCGCTCAGGTTGTAATCTATTCGCTGGATACACGCGTAAGATACTCTACATATTTACTGATTTTCAAGTCTCAGAAAGGCTCCAGTGAGGCCCTGAATTTTCTCATAATTACCTCATAGATTACACCATAGGTTTCATCATAATTACACTATAATTACCTCATAACCACAGAAAAGTAAATTGTTACTGGGGAGATAAATGAACAACTTAGAGACTACGTCCAGAGTCCCTCATGAATACGCCGCCATAAATTCGAACTAGGACACATCGACAAACTGCGCATGCTCCGTATACGCGTACAATATTGGGGCGCGCGGCTTGAGCCGGTTGACCTTCACCCGCCATGTGCTCGACTGAATAGGGAAATCCCCCCGAGTGCGAGCTCGCCAAAGAAAGCGAACCGAGAAAATCGCCATATCTCATCGATAGTCCACGATGTCTTCTACGCTAGGTTCGAATTCTGGGTCCCAACAACCTTTCATGCGCGCTAAACATTTTGAAACAGTTTCACAGCAATTACATCATAACTTTCATCATAGGTTTCATCATCATTTCATCATAATTTCATCATAGCGAGAGCCGAATTCTTTGTTTCTAATTGGGACTCTGGACGTAATAATATATATGAGAGGGGAAGTTTGCTTGGTAAGGGGTGAACATGCAAACATGCAAACATGCAAACATGCAAACATGCAGTAATGCAAATAATATGACATGGTAAAGGGTCGTTGATTATAGAGTCCAGTAGTCCAGTCCAGTAATCCAGTCCAGTAGTCCATTCCACTGAATAGAGACTGCCGAGCATGATTCGGAACTTTGGCCAATTCCAGACATTGGAACAGTTGATCAGAGATTAATTGAAGAAGAAACCGTTATCGAAGGACAAGTTGCGAGTGTTCTGGGGTTAGAGCAGTATCCAAGCTGCTTGGAATGCCACTCCAAAGTTCTACAGATTGATAGTGTTTGTGGTCAGTGTTCCAGGTGTGACACTGTCATGAAGCTGTCGAAGTGTTCCAGTAGTTTGGTGGCTAAAGTGAAAATCGAAGACGACAACGGTGGTAGTTATCATGCCACAATGTTCACAATAATAATTCTAGCAATTGTCGGTGATGGAGTAGACCACAGCAGTACCACGGCTATATCTACCCAGCTTTTACACTCTGAGAAAATGACATTCAAAATTAATAACAAGGATGTCGTCACTGAAGCAAATAGCTTGAAGGCATGTGAGAATGTTGATCCGGGAGCAACTGCTGTTAAAGAGTCTGCCACCTGGCGTGAAGATCCAGAGATTGCAGGTGGTGGAAGCAGCAGTGCCGCTGATTCTGATTTCCAATGATGACTCTTCCAAAACTGAAAACTGCTGCCAATCATTCCATTTATCTGATTTCTATATTAGTACGACTTCACCGAATCATTGACATGTCAACTTGAAATTCTGGCTTCTTGATCATCATTCATCTTGAGACTGCTAATCATGGTTTACCAAGTATCTAACTATGTCTATTTAAACTTGAATTTGATTATTTTATTTATTATCATGAAAAGCAACACCTGCTCTTAATAAAACTTAAAATTGCTAGTCTAATTTCTATTAGTCTTGAACACTGCTGCTGTCGTTGGTGTCCATTGTCCTGGAGTGCACACCTGTATGAGGTTAAGAGGTCAAAGGTTAAAATTAGCGTGCACGATCTTTTCCAATCCGTGTTCATCCTTGATATGCGCAGTAAATGGCACAAGATCACGTACAAATAAATAAATATACACCGCTTCCTGTTTCTCGTGTATTCGGGGCTCGCTCAGGCTCGCCCCGAATGAATAATCTTTAATAATGATGTTAAATTTTAATAAGAATTGATGTATTACTAAGCAATGTACCTTCTAATAGTGCATCAAAACTATCATCTTCTGTGTCAAGCATTCCATGGCTACCGCAAACGCGTCCACAGTTGAGGCTGCTAGAGCAGTTAATGCTTTGCTGGGCCTGAGCAGTAATGACCAAGGAGCTCTGCTGGAAGTCCTTGAGGATTACTTTACTTCACCGGATTCTGACTGTGAAGTAGGAAGTAGAAGAGCTGGATGATGACAGTAGCAGTGAGGGTAGATCGAGACTTGACTGCAGGTGCTCAGTTGCTAAGTAATTATTCATGAACGTGCGCGCTACGTAAGGGGTTCCCTGCATTACTCTGTGCACCCTCCGCTATACTGTCCGGTTACACTTCAGGGTGAAACTCCGTGCACGCGTTTGAAAGAACGATAGGTGGACGTTTGAACGGCCTCGCTCGGGAGGAAGACGACGGTTTCCAGGGTTCAAATTTGGCAGGAAGGTAGGTAAAGGATCGTATTTAAGTATGGTACAATAAACTGAGTTTACCGGATTTGTGACCTACGCGACTAAAACCGCGTGTAGCGAAAATTCATTTTCTGCGCAAAGTGGTCCCTTTTCTCATATCCTACCACATATTATATAGTTCACTTTTATTGTAGGTTACTTAACAGAAGGATACCATAGAAAAAGGGCAAGACTGGAGGCAGCGGCTCTACCGTCTGAAACAGTACATGGAACTACTAGTCGGCAAATTGCTCAAAATTTATCGAATCCAAATGAAAAAGTAAAAGAAAAGAAAGGAGTTGTTTGGAAGAAAGCACCCTCCAATGCCGAAACACAATTAATAAACAAAGGAATCGTGTATCCAAGCCTTTGGTCTCTTCACAGAAAAAAAGGTGACTGTTGTGTGTGTACATGATAAGATGTTCTCCATACCCACCACAAAACTAAGGGACAAATTGGTTGAAGAAGGAAAGATATGGGAGATGTATATTGGGATAGCAGAAACCAATCTGTTATTACAGATAAAATCAAAAGACTATTTCACACAGCTAGCCATGTTCTGTTTCTTAAAGATACCAGTGCAAGGGACCTCCTTGTGCTTAGCAGTTCTCGTAATGGCTGACTGAGTTCTGCTAGGCGGCTGGAAAATTTCTCAAGCTGATTTATCATCCCCATAAACCTCCTCAGATCAGATATGTTCTCTGGTCGTGCCATCTCAATTATATCCAATGTCTTATCTGGGTCCGCTCGGATACCATTCTTATCGATGACGTGTCCTAAGAAGTTAACACTGCTTTGTCTGAACTTGCATTTGTCTGGATTCAGCGGATTGGTGGCTGCAAGTTAATTAACTTGCTTACTAACATCTTAATATCCTTGTACGTAGTAGGTATTGTTTATTGAATTTTATTGGTAGCTAGTGTCGAGTGTGATGAATAATACCAGTAACTGTTCACAGCATCACTGATACCTTGTACTTTGCTGCAATAATATGTGGTCGATGCAAGCTAGTTACTCGGCCTCATTTATTTATTTACTGGTATCCAATGCTATGCTAATCCCTCTAGTATAGCACACTAGTTTTGCCTATCTAACGTGATGTGTGATTCAAGTATTTTTAATATACACAGAAACAGACTATCATAAGTCTCATGCTCTCTTACATAACACTACACAGCACTCTTCTTAAATTTGTACCTCCAATGACATTACAGCAGGGTACAACCAAGAGTAAGGCTGTGAAATACCCTCTCCTCTGTTAGCCAGAAACACCTGTGCAGTGATATTAGCTATGCATGTTGCTGCAATTCAGAGTTTTGTACAATGTCATGTGTGTGTGTGTGTGTGTGTGTATGTATGTATGTATACGTAGCGATATTTATCTGTGTAGCTGGGATGTAGGTATATATTATATAGGTATCAGTGTTTTGGTTACAGGGGTATCCTCCTTTCAGTGGTAGCTTGTACACTTCTCCATGAAGCTAGGACCATGCATAGTCCTCATTGAAAAAGTATTATGATCTCTCACTTTCACAAAATTACACATACAATAATAATTTAAATTCCCATTGTTGCATACTCTTCTAATGCAGAGTCGAACAATTATTATATGTGTGTGTGCATGTAGGTGTACTAGTGCTTGGATTCAGAGTTTCAATATCAGCAGCTTCCTCAGGGTGGTTAGAATCAAGCAGTTCATCAACAATCTATGATAACAAGATGCCATGAGGGCCCACCTTCGATGCTGCCTGGATCTCGAAAACTCACAATGTTCCCACTGGTAAAGCGTCGGATGCCAAGGAAAATGGTGCGGCATGTGGACATAATTGAACTTTATTGTTCATGCCGAATGCCAGAAGTCCCTCCAACGGTGGAGTGCAGCAAGTGTAAAGAGTGGTACCACATCAAGTGTGTATCAGTACCCAAAAGAGCACTGGAGAACCAAATAATTGCCTGGTACTGTAAAAACTGTTAAGTTTGTCTATTATTATTACAATCATTGCATTGGATCATTAGAGTCTCTAATCATAATGACTATTTTTGACCACCCTAAAGCAAATTGTGGAAAGTTAGATGAAGCGAATTGTGGAAAGTTAGATGGGATACCATCTGTGTTCATGGGGACCACATACTATGACAACGTAAGTGGTCCTGGGGGGACCGGACCATCCATGTTGACACAGGTTGTCACAACCTATTGCAACACAAGCGGTCCTGGGGGACCGTTAGTTACATGACAGGCCACACCCCTCCAACTAAGTGTGCAATGGCGACGTTCTCAATCTGCTCGTACGTTGCTACCGGACTACTGACAGGTATGACAAAGAACAGACCTTGCCTCTCGCTTTGCTCGAGGCTCTGTGGCTAGTGCCAGCACCTGCTTAGCAGGCCGGCCTCTCAAAACGCACGGCGCTTTCGTGCCGATCGTTTGACCGACAAAATGCATCTCTAGGTGTAGCTATGACCTGAGGCATTAAGGCCACTCTTCTTTGTGCACACGGCCCTACAGTTCTGACCAATCCTGAGCCTTGTAGTGTGAACTTTCTCTTCGCCCGTGCCGCACATTCATAGCAACTGGGCGCTTCCAAGATGCGTATCCACATCCTCATGTAATGACACAGAGAAAATTGTCGCTCTGAAAAATATTTTTCGTTGTATATAGTACAAGTATAAAAAACAATTGAATAAAATTGAAGAATGTAGTAGGGATGGCAGGATCAAAAAGTACACAAAGAGATAATCATATCTCTACTATACATTCCTACGCTTGCTTTTCTCGACTATTAGCTATGCACCTATTAATGTTGACGCATTTGTTGAATGCGGTATGTGGGAGATATTCAGGTTGTTCCCTAGTTGTCATAGAGGTTCGAGTTTATCAGTTTTGATTCAATCGTATATTATTACTGATTATTTTTGTAACCCTCAAAAAGCAAGCATAGGGATGTATAGTAGAGATACGATTATCTCTTGTTTGTGTACTTTTTGATCCTGCCATCCCTACTTCATTCTTCAATTTTATTCAATTGTTTTTTATACTTGTTTCTGTTCTTTTTTATTGTTCTTAGTGTAATTTTTGACCGGATTTGGGAAAACCGGGATCCGCGCACAATGCGCGTTTTTAGTAGTTCTGGTCGAAATTTGTCAAAGTCCAGATTTTGTCATAATATTATGTGACAGGATCTGAGAAAAGGGACCATTTCGCGGTATTCCCGAATTTTCATTTTAAAACGCTTATATCTCTGGAACCATAGCAGCTATGAACTTCAAACTTAGCATGAATATTCTTCAATTATCCTACTACACTCGCAAATTGCGGATCCCGCCCACTTTCGGTGGGGGCGGGGCGAGCGTGCGCGTCGATCGCGCTCGAAAATCGCCGTTTTATGCCTCACTTTGGCGGCTCACCGCTTGGGACAGGAGGCTTGCTCAGGCTTCTAACGTTGGATCTGTGAAGTAGAAGGTCCAAACTGCTAATAAACCAAGCCAAAAGCCTAGGGCTCTTGAGGCCTTGAAATGGTGACAGTTTGAAAAATGGCAAAAAATCGCGTTTAGCGCGAAATGGTCCCTTTTCTCAGATCGAGTTAGGTGCAGTATTGGCTTTTAGTATAATAGCACTATAATAATAGCACCTTGCTATTACTATGTTTCCATACTAATTTATGCTATTAGCACTTAAGTGCTATTTATGCTATTGCACACCATAGTTTTGCTATTTTGCTGTAAGAACAATTCTGTGGATTACTACTGGGACGCTTGCTATTTTGCTATTCTGTGGTTTACCACTGGGACGCTTGCTATTTTGCTATTTATGCTATTTTTCTATTCTGTAACTACCACTGGGACGCTTGCTATTTTGCTATTTATGCTATTTTGCTATTCTGTGATTACCACTGGGTCACTTGCTATTTTGCTATTTATGCTATTTTGCTATTCTATGATTTTTACCACTGGGACGCTTGCTATTTTGCTATTCTGTGATTACCATTGGGTCACTTGCTATTTTGCTATTCCATGGTTTACCTGGCACTGGGACGCTTGCTATTTTGCTATTAATTTTATGCATGCTATTTTGTGGTGTACCTCGGGGACGCTTGCTATTTTGCTATTTATGCTATTTTGCTATTCTGTGACTATCAGAAACAATACCACTGTATGGGATGCTTAAGGACCACTGAAGTGCATAAGTAATGATTGCTACTAAATTTTGCTTTGGTATATAGTACTATGATTAACGGGGCCACTAAAATACATAATAACATGACATTATGAGTACACAGTTTATGATAGCATGCATATATAATATTAATTGATGAAACACAGTGATATAAAATTATGATTGTAGTGCCACATCATGATAGAATGATACTGAAGAGTGGGGGTGACAGTTGATGTACGAGCACTGAACAGAATATCATTACTGACTGAATGTTTACACAGTACACGTGACTGAGATTATTATCATGATGGACATATACATGGAGGTTGTATATAAATAATAATGAGAAGACTGCATGGAATAATATGCATGCATAATAATCCTACTTTTGAGAGTCTGGTGTGCACAGAGTAATGGTACGGCCGGTAGCAGGAGAGTGTGGGAGAGGGTCGTCGTCACTGCCACCACCAAAGCTGAAAGTTGTGTTGCTCGATGTTGAAGTATCATTGAGTGAAGACGTCGGAGAGTTGTTGTACAACTCTTCATTGATTTTCAGCTTTTTCAGTGTTTCAATCTGATCATCGCCAAGTTCATTGTAGAGTCTCTTACGGAAGGCGACTCCTTTCCTTAGACTTCCACCTCTCTGAATTTCGTGCAGCGTGCCAAATCCAGCTTCAGACACTTCCTTCATGAAATGCTTGCACTGTTCCACTGGATACTTGTTCTGCTTGACTCCTGTTGAACTGCTTGGTGTTGGTGGCATCTATGTCAACACTCTTGAACGTCAAAACTTTGCTCAGGTACTTCGGGTTGTTGTCCAGAATTTCTCGACCTGTGTTGATGTTGCTTTCTGCTGGAATGCTGGTTATCTTGACTTCTTCCTTCATCAGTGCAAATTTCTGTTCAATGACGTAGTTCATGATCATTTCAGCTTGGACCACCGAACTCTCCTTAATTGTTACTTCCCATGAATCAGACTCTAATGTGAGATCATCATTTGGACAATACTTTGGCATCGGATTGGTGACTGCTTGCTCCAGTGAATGAATGATCATCGCCATTCTTGCTAGGTGTCCTCTTGCCTTGCTTAGGATGCCTCGGTGGTCTTCGTCATCAGGAGTAGCAATTTTTCGCCTGCATAGTTCATCATGTGCCTTAATGAAGGCAATCTGAGCAGCGGCATCAAATTTGTACACTACCATCTCTTGATGTGCGTGCTTTATTCTCCTGAAGATATCTTCTAGGCTGCCCACTGTAGGATCCATTGGCACCTTCAAGTCAGAGTACATGAATTCGACTTCCTCTGGGCAGATGAAAAATTGGCGATCGTTAAAAGCATCAGGATCACTGCTGTCAAGCATACTGAGAGTGAAGGCCGGTTGAATGAACCCGCACATGTTAAATGCAGTCAGTTGCATTTTCACCATTCCTTGATCCTTGTTTTGAAAATTTCTGGACCAAGATCCCCCATTGTACAGATCAAGCAGCGTAGATCTATCCAGGCGTGATCCTGAATGCTTATAAGCATCCAACTGGCCGTACATCACTGATATCTCGTCATACATGCCTAGGATTTGGCATTTGTTTTCCATCATGATGTGGTGCAATGCTTCCATTGAAAATTGCTGCACAACCAGCTGGGGAGGCTCACTCTGCTCGGCTGACTCCTCGTCGTCTGCCATTCTTACTTTCCATTTGCTGACTTCTTCCTTTTCCAGTTTCTATCAATTTAAAATACATTGCAACCTTGACACAACCGTGCAAGTACCTATAGTAGTTAACACTTATTTCACAGTTATCATAAAGTATTTGCAGCTACAGAATTTTAGCTGGCTTCCGAACTAATCTAGCTAGCTGTAAAACCTTTAACCATAATATATTAGCTATCACTGTGGACTCACCTCAACAGCACTTGAAAGATGTTTCATGGCAGCAGTTTTTTTTTTCACCCTTTCTAGCTGCTACCACATTCCATAAAATTGCTGGCTCGCACCATTCGTCGTTTATGTTAATGCGTGCATTAACTCCCATGAAGGAGGCAGAAACTGTCAGAAGAGGGAAGAAAACATACTCCTTGGGAGCACCTACTGCCTTCAGCAAAGTGGGACTGCAAACCTCGTCCCATTTCAACTTTATTCCTTGAGCTTTGCTTATCCTTGCCTTCAAATCGGGAGTAAGTTTTCGGCAAAGCACTTGTGAAGCCATGAGAAGGAAAACGTTCGCTAGTTGTTGTCGCGCAAGTCCAGAACTATAGTTGCTACGTGACGCGCGCGCCTCCAATTAATGATTACGCGCGCAGGCGCGTGTGTTACCATGGTGCGCATGCGTACGCTCGTTGCTATAGACGGTTAGTAACTTGCAGTGATGGCGCGCTTACTGAAAGCAACTAATAGGAAACGTAAACAGCAATCCTCGACGGGTATCCCTAGCGTAAGTAGACCTAGACTATCGTCTGGTAACTTTGCCATCACCTTCAAAGAAGTAGGAGCACTGAGTTACGCGTCTAGGCTTATTCCAGATCGTACACCAAATAGATGGGAGTTAGTATCAACCCTAGTGAGTGATTATGTGCCTGAAGACGACAGAAACTCTCCAAATGTTCGAGTTCATCTATCCGAAAACATGGCAAAGAGCTCACCGAGACAGTTCAATCAATCTGCTGCTGATTGTAAACAAGTGGCACAAATCATCTCTGAGAAATATCCGGGAACACTGGAGCATTCTGATGAGGATGTTAAGGCATTCCTGTCGAACTATCCAGAAAAGATCGCTTTGAAGCATATTGCATAGTTGCCAAGTTTATAAGAAGAGAAACTGGGACAAAGTAGAAAATAGTATTAACGCGCGCAAAGCGCGCGCGAAAATTTACGGACCACACCCACTTTTGGTCAACCACACCCACTTTCGGACGATCGTGTACTGCCACACCCACTAAACATCGAGATATACGGACCGAAACTTGATAATATACTGAGTTTATGCTTGTGCCACACCTCCATTTGTATAATCGAGCTGGATTCCGGGACAATGATCAGGTAAACCGGGACACAACCGGGACATAGGGCCAAATTCCGGGACTGTCCCGGCCAAACCGGGACACTTGGCAACTATGATATTGTCCTCATTCCCCCAATAAAGGAATGCTGTGGAATGCCGATCATCATTCGAAGCCGACCATCATTCCCTATTGTTTATACAACGCAGGGAACTTTCATAGCTGCAGTATTTAATGGTGAATGTCGCAAAGGTTGCTCAAAGAAATTTCACTACAGTTTCTACCATGAAGGCGATGCTACTCACTACTACATCCCACAAAGTGAGAAGTATTTTCAGTCTACCTCCCAAACGGTGTCTGAAGTGGCGCTACTGGATGATTTGACTAACAACATATCAATCTCCGCTACTTCGTTCGAGTCACGAGCTGAGGTGTACAATGAAAATTTCCGTGATTCCGATTCTTCCCAACTGAAACACCTCAGCGATTATGGACGCTCTATGTCAGATGTTGATCACCCTTGGAAACTTACGGAAAAACGCATGGAGGATGCTTGGTTTCTGTTCACTCTTGTATGTTTCTTCCGTGACAGGAATCAGCTAGAGAGCATCAATTTTGCTACTGGCACATCACCATCACAGAGAAAGGATTTGGATTTCTTATGTGGTAAAGCATGGGAAGTCATATCGCAGTCAAATCCCTGGATTCACCATAAGTGTCATGTATTGGGATGCAGTGAAGGTTTGTTTTTTTAACTTTCAAGAGTGGTAATAATATTAATGCGGCATGTACATAAAGCAGCCTTAGGCTATAGTCTCGTCCCAACTCTCCCTGGTTGTTACGATCGCGACCAGGGAAACTAAAAACGAGGCTAATAAAAGCAGCCTATGTCATACATGCATTACTGAATGTTTTTACCCCGCGCGCATGCGCAAGGGGGGTAAAGTAATCGGTTGTGTCGTCGTTGTTAGCACAAAAATCGCCATATCTCGAGATGTAGGCGTCTAAGCGACTCGTAAGCACAATGAATCAACCGAATTCGGCGAAAAACTGGCTTCAGTATGCGTGAAATCGAAGGATACGGTCCACGAGCGTCACAAATAATGATTGTTTGTTGGCCATCGTAGCCACGCCTATCGACACTGCCCACAATGCATATGCATACTTTCTGCTCATGCGCACAACTAAGTGGCCAAGCATATGACAGGTAAAGATCGTCGATGTTCTAAATAATGTATAGTGACTGAAATCTGGAACCAATCATAATGTAGGACAGCTATACTTCTATTGTTACAAAAAATAAAGATAGAAATTCATATCTTCCTAGTCTGGGCATAGGGGAGGGGAATATATAGTCTATGGTCTGGGTGCAGAGAGCACTTTTTCAAGTGTCACTGGAACCCCCAGTTGGCCAAGCAGTATTAATTTCTATTTCTCTGAAGTTTACAAAATTATAGCCATCATGGCATGCACCGAAAGTAAATCTATAGATTGCACAATGTGCGCGCACGGGGTATGTGCTCTACAGAGCTCTAGTTTATATAGGTTATTGTTCATTGGATGGTCTAGAGAAGATCACCAGACCCATGTGTGCCTTACCAAAGTCCAAAGTTGTGGCTGGTCAAGACTCAGAAATCAGGATCTTGAACATACATTGTCCAGTGTTGCCCGGATACTCCAGTGCTAGGAGGAAAGCATGCAAAGCCATCCAAGTTTTGTGCTGCTCATACTCAGGAAAACAAGGAAACCACGGATATCCATCCTATCCTATCACTACCTGAACTTCAGTACATGAATAGCCGGGCTTCTAACGAAGTAACACTACCAGACAATGACGACCAAAGTGTGCTCACAGCTTGCAAGAAAGCTTCAAATGTGAACAAACTCTACGACAGAACAGCAGGCATCATGGCCTTGGTTAGACCGTGTGGAATTATTGTGAATTTTGCTGAGATGTTCACATGCGAATCACCAACTCAATATTTTGTGTTCGTTTACACCACCTTCGGATGCAGCTTGGAAGATCTGACCAGATTGAAGTACTTGGGATATGATCGAACATGTGATGTTCATCCTTTCCTCAATAATTTGACGAAAAAGGGCTCCATTGGAGCAAAAATCCTTCTGGAAAATGTGAAATTCATGGTCGATCTATGGCATTGCAACAAGCACAAGGAGCCAACATGCATGCCCCCCGACAATCCTAAGTGCATTTACCATCCTCATTTACCTGAATTCTCAGAGATTCATGGAGTGAACTCTGAATGTGCCGAAGAAGCATTCAAGTGGCTCGGGAAATTCAAATTCATGACAAGAAGAATGACACGACAGCGATTTTGCTTTTTTCCGTGGAAGATGGTTGAACTCCACAACCAAAGAATCTCAAGAAAGCTTGTACTAAGCATACCAGGATAGACGAAAGAACATTATCTGAACATCCTTAAAGGATCGATAGTTCATAATTATTATTATATTACATGCAGCCAAGTAACTATATACGTATTATTAAACAAGAATGTTGTGACCAGAACATATACACAGTGTGTTTATGTTATTAGATGTGCTACATTGAATATCCCCAGTAGTGCATTCCAATGTGCTGTATACTATATTACTATTATGATACATGCAAGGTCGTCAATATTATAGGAATAGTGGAAAATTGCAAAATAGCAAAAATAGCATGCTGTCCATGAGTAAACCAGTAATGATGGAAAATAGCAAAATAGCAAAATAGTAAAAATAGCATGCTGTCCATGGTAAACCAGTAATGATGGAAAATAGCAAAATAGCAAAATAGCAAAAATAGCATGCTATCCATGGTAAACCAGAAATGATGGAAAATAGCAAAATAGCAAAAGTAGCATGCTGTCCATGGTAAACCAGAAATGATGGAAAAATAGCATGCTATCAATGGAAAATTAGCGATGATAGCAAAATAGCATGACAATCCAGCGATGAAGCAAAATAGCAGAATTAGCACAAATAGCATCCCTAAATCTTTCCTTGCTATTAAATTTTATGCTAATAGCATGGTTTTGAAATAGCATAAATAGCACTGTCAATAGCACATGCTAAAAGCCAATACTGCACCTTAATGCTCAGATCCTGTCACATATACATGTCGAACAACCCTTCTAACTGTTGCCGTCTTCTACGGAGGTTAGTCGTGCTATACGAAGGTGAAATAAGCCTTCATTTTAACCCACCTAGTCGGCACAGCCACCGTACACGGAGCCCGTTGCTATGGGCGGTAATTAGAATTCTCTACCTAGATACAGCTAGATCCATCGAACTACTGTACGTTCGCTCACCTTTTTAGCATCTAAGAACAATCGTCTCGTCAACAACGAAATTCAACTCTTGCTCAATCTTTACATTCATTTCGAACGGCTCCGCCCAGGTCCATTTAATTGATTTCCGGGTCACGCATAGTATGTGGAAACGCCATACGCGTGCATAGCAACGCCTTTAGACCGTAATTTCTCGATTATGGGGGGTGTGGCGCGATCGCAAACAAAGCGCTGTATCTCAACAATGAAGCGTGCAATCGGCCTAAGACTTAAACGCGGGTTAGCTCTATGGTAGAGCTTATCAACCATGCATCAAACTCAATTTTCTGAAAAAGTCCCATACGGAGGGTTTTCCCAAATCCGGTGTCCTAACGGTAAACGTCCCATCCTAATTACGTCCGGGGGACGTAAACCAATTAACGAGCTACGTCTGGGGGGACGCATGTCGCCATCGAGTATTTTCCGGTAGGACGCGATTCACCGTTGAACTGCGTCCCACAGAGTAGAATGTCGTCCCCTTCGCAGACTTCCGCTGCTCGTGGCTGCCGGACTCGTAACAAGAGTATGGTCTTGACAGTACTAGTCTAGTGGTAAGATAAAATTAATGTGGTTGAATACTATATCTTAGTATAATTATACTTAATATATTATAATGAACAAAAATTGCTTATCATGATCCATGAATCAAAGATAATATTATACACGCATCAACAAGAATGGCAGTGCCATAGTTCAGTGTACATCTCAAGGGACAGAGAAGAATCCAACACAGCATATGATACCAATGCTCACACTTGTCACATTGAATCATGTCTCCATACATACAGTGACTCTGGCATTTGGCAACTACAAAATACTTCTATAATAGGGGGAAGTGATGGTTATGCACCTGTCAGTGTCGGCAAGCCCCACTACCCCCATAGGGGCGAGGGTCAGGCATTTCAACGTCCACTGATGCAATTTTGGCCACTTGATCCAATAGGGAATAGGAAGGGCATTCGATTGTGCATATTATGTGCATTAATACATCATTAATTATTGCGCATGGCAAAATCAATACACAGCTCCAAGGGGTAATTAGGGGGGGTTGCTATAATTTTGGCCCAGGGGCAGAGATTTTTAACTTCCTGGGTGTCAAATCCCCACCCTAGCCCGCTATGGGAGGTAGTAGGGCTTGGATGCATTATGTCGGCTACATTTTCTTGTGGTTGGAAACCGCACAAGTTCTTTTTCTCCTGAAACACTGCAAGAGTTGATTTCTCATCTGAGTGTTACTGTGCATGCAAGTATATTGTACTGTTTCACTGTCATAATTTATTACATACTGATCTTCTCTCCATCATTCTCATCATCTTGCTTCCCATCTAGTCTGGGTGTCAGCCCCTTCACAAGAGGAAGGAAGGGGCTGGGCACCCAGACTACTTCCCATCAGTGTCTTCTCTCCGCAATCTTCCTCTCCATTTGGCGCCTTTTTCATTGGGGCACTCGCGGCGGTGGGCGGACGTTATTCCATCATGTGGGACGGATATCGTTAATTGATGGCGTCCCCCCGGACGTATATTTTATGTCCCCTGGACGCGATTCTACGGGGGACGCTATACGGCATGACACCGGTCACATTTATCAGTGCCATCTTATCACAACTTCTGTCCAGTATAATTATCAAGTGGAAGCTTAATGGTAGGTGTCAGAATTCGTAGCCACGCCCCTCATTAACTTGCGCTCATATGCTTATAATAGTATTATTTAGGCGGCCCATGAGACTGCTTAGGGAGAAAACCGAGTTCTAAGTTTTATTGTTGGCAGCAGCTAGCTCAGTACCGGGCATAATTTTATGATCTGTACGTTTAACCGCTCTTTGAGCCGCTTGTCGGGAGCCTTCATATCGGATAGTATGCCGGGTATCTATGATCGATCCAGCGGAGCACTAGCACGGCACACGCTAGCGAATAGCTCGCCTATGCCTAGTGCCTTACCGCTCCTCGAGCCTTGCACCTTCATATCCATGATCGACCCAGCGCACTGCTGAACGCAGCACATCGAGTTGAGAAACATAACTAAAATTGTTTTGTTGTGCTTTTCCCCTAGCCTTGTGTGTGTGCTGTGGTAATCTTGAGTACTAGTAGGAAGTAACATGTTGCAGGGGCCAATGATACTGAACCTCCTCAACACTGATCATATACTCTGAGTTTTCTAGGCTCTACTAGGAGCATAGGCGGCCTGCTTTCCAATGATTGTATCTATGGGTCTATTAAGCATCCAGCTCAACTATGTGGTACTAAATTTCTGGCGCCAATATTCACATGTTTATTTCTCTACACCGCTAGTGAGGACTGCGTGAGGACACTCATGCTAGCAGATATTGACAATGTATGTTCATTTATTTGCTCAGAAATTTCTTGCATTTGCTTCAGGTACAAGACAACACCAGTGGCGGATCCAGGGGGGTAAGGGGGGTGCAAGTGTACCCCCCTTTGGGCTGCATCAAACACTAAGAAGTACTGATGATAAAGTAAATGGAACCCCCCCTTTCTGGCTATAGATCTAAGAAAACTGCTGCTATGGCTCACCTTAGAATGCTCAGAAGAAAATTCGTTCGAAAATAGATCGATTGGACTGGTAGGGCTGGTAGTTTGTCTCAAAAACGATCGAAATGGGCGTGGTTTTGCCCCAAAGTGGGCGTGGCTTCTAAAATTTTGCGCACGCTTTGCACGCAAGACTGTATTACTACCCCCCTTCTAGAAATCCTGGATCCGCCACTGAACACCTACAGTGGTGCAGTAGTGCACATAGAGCCTTGCTCATGTCAGGTGATGTTACAACACTACCACACTTGCCACTAGCGCTGTTTTTTGCACACAATCACTTTACAGCACTAGTACCTTTGTCATTATCTGTTCTCCAGCATGTACCCATCCCATTTGGTAAAGTTCTCGATGACTAAGCGTACCCCCAGCTGTTTATTTCAGATCGAGCTAGTAGAGCTCCTGTAATACACATGCACTTCTTGGACATCAATTGTATATACTGCCTCTGTCAGTCATCCAGGTCACAGTGCGACACTTGGTGGTGTTTTATCACATCCATATTCTTTCTGATGTCTATGATTCACGTTGCCACCGGTCAATATCATTCATGTACTCTCCAAGCACCTGTGGTGCCAATGCATCAAAATCGTGCACAATACTCACATGTAGAGCAAAATAACACGTACTGATGCACAGTGATTGAGTACCCTCTCTAATTGGTGACAACTAGATTGAGGCTGGTAGCCAAACCATTTCCATCAAACTTGCCAACTGTACATCCACATAATAGGTATGCTCACAGTTGTACTATTTTATTGAATAGCTTACAGTTGTGCATATTTATTCTTACTATAGGTTGCAAAGTTAAGGTGTGAGATCCTCATTTTCAACCACTCTCTCTATTACCATCCACACTCTACTACTAGATGATATTGAGCTGATGAACTCACTCAGATTCTCCAGCACCTGCTAAGCCTTCAGTGTGCAAACCCAGCATTCTGCTGTATCCTACGGAAGCCGAGAAGGGCACTCCGAAGCTTCGCCGAACTCGCTCCGAAGTCTCGCCGAACACGGTACTTCCACGCTTCGCCGAAGTCATCTCCGAAGCTTCGCCGAACTCACTCCGAAGCTTCGCCGATGCTTCGCCGAACTCAGCTCCGATACTTCGCCGAAGTCACCTCCGAAGCTTCGCCGATGCTTCGCCGAACTCAGCTCCGATACTTCGCCGAAGTCGCCTCCGAAGCTTCGCCGAACCCAGCTCCGATACTTCGCCGAAGTCACCTCCGAAGTTTCGCCGAAGTCACTCCGAAGCTTCGCCGAACTCGCTCCGAAGCTTCGCCGAAGTGTGCCCCGAAGCTTCGCCGAACTCAGCTTCGAACTAACGATCGCGGCTTGCGATCATAGCCACGCCCAATTTTTTTTATGTTTGCGCCTGCGTGCGGCTATTTTAATTTGAAGGCCTTTAAAGGCTTCCATTCACCTCCCGCGTGCGCGCATATATTATACTCGAGTACTCGAGCATAGTACCCACGTGATTAATTAAAGAGAGTGACAATAATAATATATTATGATGGCAAGCAGAAGTCCACTAAGAGGCGGGCCTGAATTAGACAGTAAGTAAATAGCCAATTTTAGTCAGTAGTATAAACCGTGAATATCGTACGGATTAATAACTATTAGCTAAGATCAATGTAGCTAGCTATAGAGCCTGTGGCAAATTAATGCATCACAGTCGGTCCATCCGGCTTTTAGCTGAGAATAAACTATAATATTATATTTATATTCTCATGCAGACATCCTTATGTCACTATTTCAAACGTGGAGGCCTTACAAGGTGCTACTAGCAATCCTGAGGGAAAAGCATGGTGTGCGAAGGAGGTGAGGTCGCACGGGTTATTATTATGCAAGTGCATTATTTAGAATATTCACACTAGCTGCCCTATATTATTATATAGCTTAAGATGGATAAAGATGCAATTTAAGCGTCTGAATCTGAGGAAAAGGAAACAAGATCCAGATAACCAATCCCTCCGAGCTGTTATCAAGGTATGATAATAAAGATTATGACAAATTCGTGCATCTGTAGCTAGTCGCATGACATGTGTACTAGCCGCTATATCTATAAGTAGCTATATTGAGCATATGATAACGTTATAGCTAAGTGTACCATGTCATTATGCACTATCATTATGGCTGTATTAGCTATATGATTTAATTTGTAATACTATATATTTTGAGGCCGAACTGCAGACATCTAAAAGACTGTGTGGCTACAGATCCATGTGGATGCTATTAAGGGACAAGTATAAGTTCAATGTTCGAAGGTGATAATTATAATTATTGCGGTATATTACCAACAATAATAATTATTGTAGTGTTATTATGATAATATATATACAGTGTCATAATAGGCTACTTGTGATTTGATATGTAATAGATATCACATGGTAGGCAGACTGAGTGTACTATGGATTATAAAGCCCGAGACCCCGAAGGCGCAGCCCGAGGAGGAGGGGCTTTATAATCCATAATGCAGATGCCTACCATGCATGCAACATTTGATATTGCTAATATCCTATGATTGTTCAGTTTCTTAGTGATTGCGCTTAGCTGGTAGGAAGTCCGTGTCTGGCGTATTTTTAGTGCAGTGTGTTATAGTGTTTCCGCGGGGGATTATAATTGCATGGAGGAGGTCAGTATTTACCTAGGGTGAATCAGGATATTATTATTATTGTATTATATAACTGTGTGCTCTTTAGAGATACAGTAATGAAACTTATGAGGGAACTTGACTATACTGGTGTACAACGCAGAAAGAAGAATCGACTAAAAAGGCGGATATATAGAAGCAAGGTTATGATATAGTTAGATATATTCATTCATATATATTATGATGAATTCAAAAATGTATGCATGTATATCTGATGTAATTATGCAGGGTCCTAATTTTACTTGGCACGTAGATGGCTACGATAAGTTGACACCCTACGGAATCACTATACATGGATGCATTGATGGGTAGGTGAATTCATGATATTATTATTTGGGGCAAGCCCGAGTGAGCCTTGAATACACAAGAGACATCGACTCAGGTAGTAATTAGTGGTTTTATTGTATAATATGTTTATGGGGTGCACATGATTGTTTCAGTGAGGAGTCAGTTAAGTTTTGAATCATGTGTAGGTAATGGTCGTCATGTGTGCGTGCATATACACTTGCGCTGCGTGCACTGTACACGATCTATGGCCTGCAGGCTGAGGTAACTATATGAAAGTGGAAAGGTAAGTACTGCAAGGACCACGCTGGGCAGATCTTCCCTTAGCATGATGATGGTGACTGCACGGAAGCTTTAAAGTCCCTATAGCTAATAGCTTCGTCCCCATGCCAGGATCTATCACGAATTGACTAGCTAGCTATAGACTACAAAGTCCCTCTATAAAGCTTCGTCCATATTAGGCTCTATTATTATACACTATTACAATGTCAATAAAGCAGTCTTGATATCTCCCTCACAGATGATTTCCATCACTTTAATAAAATATTAAATTTTTAATTAGGTATTCAAGAAAGATCATTTGGATGAAACTGGCACCATCTAATAGTGACCCTAGGGTGATTGCTAGGTATTACCTTGAAGCAACAGAATATTTAGCCGGTAATTCAATAATGTAATATATGTATGGCAGAGTATAGCTAATTATATAATATTATTTAATTATAATAGGCTGCCCATTAATTCTTCGCTCTGATTATGGCACAGAAAATTGCAACCTTGCTGCAGTACACATTGCTTTTCGGTACCATCATGATGATAATCTAACTGGTGAAAAAAGTTTCATGTATGGCCCATCAAAAGCCAATGTGGTAATTAAGTCAATAATATTATGACTGTACGTTTCTTCTTTTACACTATAATATTTATAATAATATATAGCTACGTGTTAACGCTCAATTTTAAAAATTATAACAATAAAAATATTATACTCCACTCACTTGTCGTAGCGAATAGAAGGGTGGTGGTCAGGATTACGGAGGAGAAGAACTGACTGGTGGATAGATTTTTGCAAGGTATAATGTATAGCTTAGCCTATTATAGGTATATATAAATGGTATTAATTATGTAATTTATATCCCCAGTATTATAGCAATAATTTACTTCTTTGTGGTTATTAGGCAATTAGGCAAGAAAGCTGTGCTATGTCACATGTCGTGTTAGTTACGTATCTGCGATTGAAGCGTCGAAAATAATAATAATAATATTATTATTATGTCACTATTATAATTATTATTCTTTTTCAACGGCATATATACAGGAATTGTGTGCTTGTGGTCTGTTTAACACTCGGAATCAGTTTCATAGGTATAGCTTTACATAATTATTACTACGGTATAAGAGTACAATAATTGGGCTTAATATTATTATTGTAGTTATAATTATGTATATACATGCAGTCTCCATGCATGCATGCTTATAATTATCGTCCATAATACAATAATTATAGGCAATGTTTGGTGTTTGTAATACTCCCAAGACTGGAAGAAGATGTCCAAGAATACGTTCAATATTGGAATTCACACCTTATGAGGCATAATAGACTAGCTGATTGCCCAAATGGGGTACCCAATGAATTGTTTGAACTTCCGTCTTTACACAGTGAGTATACTAATCTTATTAAATTTTATAAAAACGTAATAGTTAATACTGATATTGTTTAGATCGGATGGACTATCTAGTTCCATTTAATCCTTCGTTGTGGATGCGTGCGTGGGTCGACGAGTCATCAGCTCCAAAGGAATTTTTCTCCAATAAATTCAAAGTATGGGCAAAGGCAACATTATGGAATAGATTTGGAATATCAAGAGAGGACATTACTCACTCATCTTGCTTAGCTATTTACAAATATCTGGTTTCCTTCGAGGGCGAAGCCCAGCAATTTCTCTAAGAATCGAAGACAATAACTTTTATTACAATTAAAGAGTCAATTTGAATATGAAATGCAATAATTAGTAATTATAATTGAACATGAATTATAATTAAACATTGTCAATTTGATACGAAATGTATTTTGATGCGAAAGGAAGTAACTACAATTAATTTGAATATGAAATGCAATAATATAAGCTAGGAAGTCTTATGTCACTGCAGCTGGGAAACATAACAGGCATGACACGTCCAATTCCTCATGTGAGCATTTCTAGCATCTGTGTTAAACATAAACCATAAATTATAACTATAGACTGTAAGTTCACACTAATATTCACTGTACCAAAACAAGTTGTTACAATAATTATTTATTGACTATTGCATGTATATAAATACAACTTACTTCGGCTGAACTTGGCCGCTTGCTATGGCTCTTGGTGGTAATCCTTATGACAGTATAAAATTTTTTTACTAGATCGTCTGATGGTGCCTGTATTTCACGATCAGCTACACCCTTGAAGTCATCTTCTGAGGCTAGCTCCTCTTTCAAATGATCCATCTATAAGGTTTTACGACACTTACAGTATTATTAGTGAAACTAATGATTGCTGAATAAATTGACTTGCCAGGTTTGGGTCTGGTCGTGATGGGTCATGGACCTTGAGGCCACTGAATATTTCCAACATGACCTGAGCAAAAACCAAATAGAAATATTGGGCATCAGATGTATAATTTCATGTATACAGGATCACTTACCACTCCCAAACAGAATACATCACTGCGGTCAGAGAAGGTCCCACTTGTTACCTCCGGAGGGTAATACCCCTCGCTTCTTGCAATGTAAGCAGCATGAAACACAGTGCGGCCTCCAGATATTTGCGGCTTTTCCACGCTAAATCCAAAATCAGCGATTTTTGGGTTAAATGCCCGGTCTAGCAAAATGTTGGCACTATGATAATATAATTGAAATGCAAAAATTAATGCGAAGTTAGAAAAGTATTACAATAATATTATGCATGCATGCATGCATGCTTACGACTTGATATCTTGGTGAATGAGAATAGGAGAACCTGAATGAAGATAACACAATCCCTTGCATGCTCCAATAATGATGTGCTCTCTCTGATCCCAGGAAAGGGGACTTTCACTCTCCTGTATTATTTAATATCATTCAATTAAATCTATGTCATAACAGAGCACATACTCTCCGCCTGTGCAGTTTATCAAAAACACTGCCATTCTCCAAGTACTCAAATAATATTGACATAGGATCCAGACAATATCCGATAAATAGCACAACATTTGGATGAGAAAAGCTACATTGAAATGGATAGATTTACAGGTCAAAATTCATACACTCCCTTTTACAATCATTTACCGTCGCAATGCACCCATTTCTTTCCCCATCATCACATTCGGCTGTTCCCGGGAAAATGCCACCTGTCCTTCCTGAAGCATAAGAAATCCAGTTGAATACATAAATTATATAATTAATATAATGCATGGGAAACTTGGCCCTTAGGTTTGACAAAATTTAATCTCAAATCACCATGGCAATTTAAATCCAAGGCCACCATTACCAAATACCGTACATATAGAGCTTGAAAATTTGACAGTTTATGCATGCTGCAGCAGTGGTTTGTCGAGTAAGTATACTATCATTATGCACTCATATAATACCTTTGATAGCACTTTTATCGCCACATCAAGGCATTTCCTCACTGTTGCACGATAAACTGTCCCATAACCACCCTCTCCAATGATGCAATCAGTAGAAAAATTGTTGGTGGCCTCCCTTAATTCGGTGAAAGTGAACTCCATACTATCACCTATACGGGTGTACGTAGTACAATGATGACATTGTGTATAATTATTACTCATTGACAATTAAAACCTCACTTGGAATCTCCACTGTTGTGTCCTTTCTTCTAGTCGTCCTGCCCTTCCTTTTCTTACTCTTAACTCTGGGTTCTATCTTTTGTCTTTTTGAACTAAAATCATCACCACTTGAGTCAGCATCGTCACCTAATGGTCCAATAACCAAAATTATATAGATACAGTATCAATAATACTAATAATTTAAACAAACCAGGATCAAGCCGAACTTCCATCATCTGGGACGTCGCCTTTCCCTTACTAGCATTAACAACTTCACACCGAAAAATTCCAGGACGTGATACATACACAACAGGAGACGACGGAAATGATTGCTTCTGGCCTTGGCTTCCCACCACCTCCCAAGTGTATAGTGAATCATCATGATGAGATGGAATACATATTAATCGCACTGGTTCAACCATTGAGGATACCGTGGTGACTGGTGGACTCTGGTATGCAATTCTAAAAGGACCTGAAACACAGATGCACAAATACTTGCTACTCAGTATTCCTATTTAAACTACTTACCACTAGCACCAGCAACAGTTATGTACACTGTGCTTGGTTCATCAGGTGTAGACGGGTACAGTAAGTTGTCTTCCCCTGCATACACATGAAATTATTGTGATGTCTATATAATTTATAGCCATCACAGATAAAGGCCCAAGCTACAAAAATTTAATTATCGCTGGACATAGAAAATATCCAGTGGAAAGTCTTACCAAGTCACCATAATACCTTCTACGTGATAATTATAACAGGAAAAAAAGAGATAATAAAATTCTGCCAACCATAGCAGGCAGAAAAATTTGGCAAAATTTTCTGGTAATATTATGTAGCTAACATTGGAGGAATATTGCTATGCTTGTCATACCCATGGTCACTCGAACAACGCGAAATCCATAGTTCTCAGGAATCACAGGGTCAACACAACACAATTCTCTTCCAACTTCCCTAAGAGTGTACTCCTCACCAAAGATGTAACCCTTCACAGTTTCATACTTGCAATATAAAACTCGAACACCACGGGCGACTATGTGCGGTGAACTAGATGATTGTCCACTACTGGTAGATGGACCAGACTTAAGCATCGTTTCATTTCCACCTATACACTCCAAGCATGCACTATTAATAAATTTATGCTATTATGATAACTGACTAAATTTACTTGCACTGGAGGTTGCACTCGAGCTTGTAGTAGACACTGCGATTGCACTGATTTGCTATAGTAACAGTTGTTAAATGGAAAATACTTAAACAAGTCACACAACTATACCTCAATAGGGACAGATCCAACACCAATTTTGGTTTTTTCTGGTGACGTATGACACTTGCGTAGGTACTGCTCAAGTGTCCAACCCTCCGTAGCAGGAACTAATGACCCATTTAATTTAAATAAACACAGGACCTTGTCGGGCCTTTCTTGCAGCTTTAAAACCTCACAGGAACGACGCACCACATCTGCGTAGGTATCTGACCGATTGACTGCTAGATCCACCATTAGCCCCTCTCTTACGAATACATGTGCCTGCTTTCCACTCCTCATAAGGGTCACACCAATCTATAAAGAAATATCGTCATAATTATATAGACGGTAACACTGGCCCCTGGAACATGTTCCAAATATTGCCCATCAACATTCACTGTATTATGTCGAGAGAATATACAACACAATACAAAAATGCTGGACATGCATGCACTTCAATTACCGAGATCTCATCTTTCGAGCCCTGTGAGCGACTGTCAGCACTAAAGCGTTTCTTCTGCTGCTTTTGGATATCTCGCGTACGGGACAAGAGACTCCTGTTAGATTCTGTGAGCAGATAACACTTTTGACATTAGCCAAGTTTAAATATTCATGCATTGCATTCAGTCATGTTGCTGATCATATCATGCATCACTGAGCGGCCATAGCCCGAGTATCACCAAAATATACTATGAGGCAGTTTGTTTTATGAACGCCGAAATGACCAATGCCTACCTTGCTGGACTTCTAATAATCTGTGTATTCGACTTCTTAAACGAGTTTGTCGGGTATACAGCTCTGGGTCTTTACCACGCACAAACATCATTCGCTGACGAGTGCAAAGTACAGGCACTGAGCTTCTGTTTTCCGACGACCATTACCAATCCCAAAAATAAACAGACCCCCTCAGTATTAAATTTTGTACTATGCATACCAATAGAATAGTTTGATAATGTAGTAAACCAAGGAAAACTATGCCACCTCATAACTCATTCATGCAATCCGAATCCGAGTCAAGTACTGGGTTCAGTGATCACAACACATGATCAGATGCTCAATCACGTTGCGTATGGGCCCATTTTAATTAATTAAAGTTAAAATCTATACCTGGACTGTCGCTGCAAAGCTGGTTGAGAAGGGAAATTATTTTCTCTTTCTTATCTAACCTAGTCATCGTCTGCACCTCAGTCACATGATCACGACGTTCTTGCACGTGCGCCCCAGCTGACATGCACAATCATAATTATCACAATAATGATACTAATTATAATGCTAGACTTTTCTTTTATGTTCGAGGTCAACGATCTTCTGACAGCACGCCGGTAACTTCAGCAGAGTTCTTGGATGTTGTTGGTCTCAGCCTCCCAGTGCGTACCGTTATAGTATCTTGTCCTTGGACTTAGTCTTCCAAGTTGGCCCGCCAGTTGGCAGGCAATTTCAATTGAGCCACAGAGTTATAAACAACATCGCCACTCGAAGTGCATTCCTAGAACTTTGTTTTGCATCCATAATATCTTCAACGGCGCATAATACCGTCGCGATCGAAGGCGTGGACATTATTATATCAGGGTTAAAAGTTCACGCGTAGCCATGGCAGCCTAGCCACATTCGCGCGCACGCGCGAGGTTTTCTACCTTGACAAGTATAGTAAAAAGACGAGATAAAAGTAATAACCTTGGGCTTCCTTCTCTTCAGGAATGCAACCTGTACTCTCATCACTGGGAGCTGTAGAATGGTCAGCAAGGAATACAGCACTCTAAAATTAACGGTGATTTACAATGAATACTTAACTTACACCGAGTGGTTGCCATATCCATTGGATCATCTGGATCACTGACAGGCAAGCAGTCACCGCTTGCTGAATCCCATGCCAACACCTCAGCAACCCAGGTTTCAGCAGGAGTTTTGGGATGATATGCCGTTGATGCATCTAAATCCCATGTCAAGACATCATCATCAACCGAGGTTTCAGTGCTCTGGGCAACAGCAGGAGTCTTAGGATGATATGCATAGAGAACATCCAAAGCCTGTATGTCAATGTCAGGTAAATTAATATTAGTAAATGTATACATTAGCATGGATATTGATTTATACGGCAGGGTCAACGATGTGGTTGTATGCTCAACCCAAGGCACACCCTTACTAGTTATAATATTATATACAGAACATTCTTGGCTTGCAAACTTAACATGACTAAAACCTACAAGGCCACTTAGTTCCCAAACAGCTTGTGCACCCTCTATATATGAAATATATACCTAATGTTTCTTCTGCATGTATCAGTAGCATGTTAACTACTGTATATGGCGGGTAATTTTCGTGGGGTCTAATTTTCGTGGAAAGTCTGAAAAGGCCCTCAAAATCAATTTTCGTGGTTTTAAATTTCGTGACAGCAACCAGTCTAGGGCGTGGCACTGCTGCATAAGCGATGATGTAATCGATACACGCGCTCGCGATCTTCTTTGTTACTACGCCATACCTACAGAGACCTGGACAAAAGGCATGAGATGGTAAGATTATTGGTGTCGAAGACGCTATCAGCTGGATGACAGTGGCTACTGTTGCTTGCTAACACTGGAAAGTGTTGGCCGCGCTGCCACGATGTTTGTGGCCACGCTCATCATCATGGACTCCCATAGTACCATATCACCGTAGGCATTAATTTTCGTGAATGGGAAAATTTCGTGACTGCCAAGTCAACCACAAAAATAACGAATATTAGCACCCCATGAAAATTACCCGCCATACGGTATATAGCTACAATTATAGTGGGCTTCCATTAACGACCCTTTACCATGCACTGCATTGGTATACCTGATCTCTGTCAACTTTATACTCCGCTATTATCATCCTGGTCACGGCCTCTGGATACAGCACATTCATAGAGTACCCAAACACCTTTTATTAGTAATAATAATTTACAGTACACATTAAGTCATGAGTAAACTTACCAGATGAAAGGATTCTTTCATACCTTTTGGGCAAAAATAATTCACTAGCTCTTCATATAAAAGAGAGGCCTGGTTACTTGTGAGGCAATTTATTGCATTGGATGCATTCTTCATTTTATCTTTGTTATTTAAATTGGTATTGTAAAAAATGTAAAATGCATTGAGATGGCTTACTGATCAGTGCAGATCTCATAGTGGTATAGTCCTCGAAACTAGGTAGGTCTGGGCAGATTCTCTGCAAGTACAATAATTTATATATTTTGCGGTCTCCTCCTTGGATATTAATGGGAAAGCAGCATCAACGATGAACCCAATACCCCCCCCTACATGTATGTAATAGCTCTGTGAATACGCACACATAATCACCATTAAATTAGTGATCTTGGACCTCCAAGGCCTCTTAGCTTGGCTCTGGCTAGGAGTGCTCCATGTAGCTAAATGACAAGGATTTTTCATATTCAAACCGTACATGGAAAAAATGATGTGAGTTGCATGCATATTTACAAAATTAATGCTTTTGCAGGAGCATATGAGCCGCCGAAGGATTATGCAACTACCGTATGGGACGTACATGGTAGTTGCATGATCCTTCGGCATCGAAATACAAATTCAAGCTCAACACTTTCCATATTTGGAAAGTGCGTCTCTTGGAAATGCCTATTGCCATATACATACACTGATAGCCATATATATTGATTGATTCTAGCTATGGGCCCCTTTTGGGCCAATTGGAATTAGGATTTGCTACAGCAGACATGCACTCACATGACTCATGAGGGGGGTCAAACTGTCCAAATTAATTAATGTTGGGGAGTCCATAAACGAATTACTTGACGATTTGATCCTCTTATAAAAGCCCAAATTGTATTAAATACTTAAACTCCAAAAAGAGGGGTGCTTCTTCATGTATTAAACTTTGCCAAAAGGAGACTACTGTCACAATAGCTAGCTATATTAAATTTGGCATACCTTTCCGTCCTTGATTTCAGTAAGTATTGGATAGCAAGATCGCAAAAGGTGCACAAGTTTACAGTCGGAAAGCTCTCTAAACGAGGCACTTATCTCACTGGTTGTACATGTCATCTTGTATCTAGCATGGTCCATGGTACATGGTGCAAGATCAAGTCATGTGATACTGCGGCGCAGCGCTAGCGCGCGCTTGAAAACGTGGGTGTGGCCTGGACTTCGTGGAGGGGCGGAGAAAGGGTGGGGTCTGGGTGCTAGTACATGGACTCGCGGCTGACTTCGGCGAGGATCTTCGGATATGAATTCGGCGAAGCTTCGGAGGTGACTTCGGCGAAGCTTCGGAGCTGGGTTCGGCGAAGCTTCGGAGGTGACTTCGGCGAAGTATCGGAGCTGGGTTCGGCGAAGCGTCGGAGGTGACTTCGGCGAAGTATCGGAGCTGGGTTCGGCGAAGCTTCGGAGGTAACTTCGGCGAAGTATCGGAGCTGGGTTCGGCGAAGCTTCGGAGGTAACTTCGGCGAAGTATCGGAGCTGGGTTCGGCGAAGCTTCGGAGGTAACTTCGGCGAAGTATCGGAGCTGAGTTCGGCGAAGCTTCGGAGGTGACTTCGGCGAAGCGTGGAAGTACCGTGTTCGGCGAGACTTCGGAGCGAGTTCGGCGAAGCTTCGGAGTGCCCTTCTCGGCTTCCATAGTATCCTTACCACTACACTGTTACAGTAGTGTCCCAGACAAGTATGCACTCTTAGCAAGCGCCCAAGCAAGATCCCTACCTCCATGGATAGCTAATGCCAGGCAGAATCTGCATACCATAGAGTCCTGTGACAATCGGCATGTTCCTTTAAACACAAGTATAAAAACAATTGAATAAAATTGAAGAATGAAGTAGGGATGGCAGGATCAAAAAGTACACAAATAAGAGATATCGCAACTACTATACATCCCTCCGCTTGCTTTTCTCAACTATTAGCTATGCACCTATAATGTCAACGTGTTTGTTGAGTGTGGTATATGGGAGACATTCAGGTTGTTCCCTATATAGTTCATAGGTGGCGGAACCTTGCATGACAGTCCTTCAATACACATGCACCTATTAATTTTAATAATGTCAACGTGTTTGTTGAGTGTGGTATATGGGAGACATTCAGGTTGTTCCCTATATAGTTCATAGGTGGCGGAACCTTGCATGACAGTCCTTCAATACATCTCTATTGGGGTAGACATGTGATACACCCACTGTGCCCCCCCCCCCCCCCAGTCACAGCCGTCTTCCTCCGCCACTGTAGTTGTCACGATGGTTTGGGTTTATCAGTTTTGATTCAATCGCATTATTACTGGTTATTTTTGCATCCCTCAAAAAGCAAGCGTAGGGATGTATAGTAGTTGCGATATCTCTTGTTTGTGTACTTTTTGATCCTGCCATCCCTACTTCATTCTTCAATTTTATTCAATTGTTTTTATACTTGTTTCTGTTTTTTTTTTAATGCACTTAGTGTAATTTATCAATGCCATCTTACATGGGTTGCTCACAATTTTTGTCCAGTGTAATTAAGTGGAAGATGGGAGGTCACAGTACCGAAGTTGCAAAATTCGTAGCCACGCCCCTCATTAACTAGCGTTCATATGCCTTGTATTATGATGAAGCAGGCTGACAAAGAAGGCTGCTTTAGGCGGCCCAAGTAGTCATGAGACTCTTCTGCTTAGGGAGAAAATAAAGTTCTGTTTTATTGTTGGCAGCAGCTAGCTATACCCGGCATAATTTTATGATCTGTACTTTTATACCGCTCCTCGAGTCTTGCGATGGTATGATATCTATAATCGATCCAGCGGAGCACTAGCGCTGCACGCGCTAGCGAGTAACTCGCCTATGCCTAGCGCCTTACCGCTCCCCGAGCCTTGCACCTTCATACTGATATCCATGATCGATCCAGTGTACCGCTGCACGCACTAGCGATAGCGCTAGCGCTAGAGCTATAGCTCAACTACGCCTAGGGCCAGGCGCAGTCACATGACTTCACCATGGCAACCCATTCTGAGCATGCGCATTATATAAAAAAAAATGGCGTATTAGACACACCCAATAATTAATGCGCCGTACACACCCACGAAGGCAGTGTGTCTACGACTCCAGTTCATTGTAATTCACTGCTCCACATGAGTGAGGACTGTGTGAGGACACTCATGCTAGCAGACACTGAAAGTGTTCATACGTTTGCTCAGAAATTTATTGCCTTTGCTCCAGGTACATCTACAGTGGTGCAGTAGTGCACATAGAGCCTTGCTCATGGCAGGTAATGTTACAACACTACCACACTTGCCACTTTCAATATTTTTCCACTATACAATATGTATACCTGTGCTGGTACGTCGTACTGATGAGCTCCAATAAGAGCGAAACACACTGACCTCAAGGCAGTGTGTCTACCACTCCATTTTGCTATTGTCGTCAATCTCTTCTTTTGCAGCAAGTCATAGTATCCCACTTTTCACATGTTGGAAACGTGCACCCCAGTGAAGTATGTCGTACTACATGTACATGTACATGATCGCTATCCTGCTCCATCAGCAATCGTGCAAGCACTATAATAGTCAGTACATACATATAACAATATACAATGTCATGTGTGTTCATGCTTTGATACTTGATTTTTTATCACTAAATTTAAAAACACCTGTCCTTGGACTCAACGTTAACCATGCTCATGGTAATATTATTATCACAGCTTTATGATGCATGTACGTCTTACATGCCATCTACCACCATGAAACACCCATTAGCAATCAAATTTGCACCTTAACTGCAAGACTACACAGCCATCACTGAACTAAGTCACCAATGTCTACCATGACATTTTTATATTTCCATCCACTTGTTCTCCCAATTAAATCAATGTTCACAATTTTCATATTTCTTGTCATTATTAAAGCAGATTGATATTGCTAATATTGTTATGAATCAATAATATTGTATATTGTATATAATATAGTGCATTATCAAGTCCAAGTTTAAGCATTGCACTCGTACCGCATGTTGTCCACATTTCCATGAACATGAAAGATCTGCAAAGGTGACAAAAGACAAAGCATGTATCATGTATAAAGGTAAAATTTCATGCTGGGTACCAAATCTTGCACTGAACTTACTATTTGATAAGGCCTATACCGCCTCCTATTCCTCCTCCGTCCCCTTCCTCTAGCTCCACCAGCTCCACCTCTACCTCCACCACCTCCTCCTCCACCGCCTCCTCCTCCACCACCACGTCCACGACCATAATCGCCACTACTTCTCCCTGTGCCTCGACAGCCTGCAGCTCCACTTCGTCTACCTCTTCCTGTACCATAATCCTCGCTCTCCATTTCATAGCCACCTCCGCCACGCCGTCCACTACCTGCATCATATCGTCCTCTGTCTCGTCCAGTCGCACCTTCTTCATGTACATCACTTGTTCCTCCCTCACTCTCGGCATCACCATCCCGTCCACGATCACTGTCATCATCACCCCTCCCTACTTCCATCTCCCCACCTTCGTAGTTATCCAAGATCTCTTCTCCTTCCACTCGTTCACTGCGCTCAGTCATTCTTCGCACCAGCTCCTTCGTTAGTATCTGGAGGATACTACACCAGCCCCACCCTACTTCAAAGGCAACGTAATCAGCTCTCCCGCCTCGAATTTGAATGAGCATGCGCAGTTATAATGCTACTCATGCTCACCTTTCAGTGCCAAGCATGCACAAGTATGCACCCTATGGGGCTGATTGTCCAACAATAGGTCGCAACTTACACACAACCAAGGCGTAAATCATCAGATGAGTACCTACAAATCTTGCACCAACAAACATCTGTTTGTACAGTGTGAATGATCAGCTGTACCTAGCGCTCTGACTATCAAGAGGCAAAACGACCATTCACACTTAGTACAAACATATTATGGCACAGCCCAATCAATGGCTACCATTGCATGATGAAATGAAGTTGGACTATCATAGTTGGTATAGATGATCAATATTCACAGTACTGATTTCCAAAGTATGGGGTTATAATAATAATCATAGCTAGAAGTATCATTAAAAAGCAGCATTGAGTCCAAATAATATTATAAGAGCACTCATAGTTCAATGTCCATCACCTCCACAATCAGCTGCATCATTAGCACCATCTCTTCCCTCCTCATCATCAAATGGACCTGCATATGGAGACTCGAGGCCTCAACGTACGCGCGCGGCACGGCCATCAGCAGTCGACATAACAGCCAGCTCAGTAGTGACAAAGATAGTCGATAAATCAATAATAGCTATACTAGTACTAGAGACTCATCGCTATTTGGCCGCCTGAAAACAGCTAAGGCGAGTTAACGAAGGGCGTGGCTTCTACTTTTACGCGCATGCGCGAACAAGTGTAAAAACAATTGAATAAAATCGAAGGAGGACGTAGGGATGACAATGCCAAAAGTACACAAACAAGATTTTTAGGGATAAGAGATAATCACAACCACTATACATCCCTACGCTTGCTTTTCTTGATTATAATTACAGGCCTATTGATGTCAACTTATTCAAGGCATGCTATCCTTGGAGTGTTCTTGAATTGCATGTGGGAGAAATTTATGTTCTCACTGTCAATAATTTTTATATTATCATGCTACTCAAAAAGCAAGCGTAGGGATGTATAGTGGTTGTGATTATTTCTTATCCCTAAAAATCTTGTTCGTGTACTTTTTGGCATTGTCATCCCTACTTCCTCCAATTTTATTCAATTGTTTTTACAATTGTTTCTGTTCTTTTTTATTGCATGAGTGCAATTATAGTAAGTATAGATGGGAGGTGCCGAAGTTCGCGCATATGCGTAAAAGTAGTAGCCACGCCCTTCGTTAACTCGCCTTAGCTGTTTTCAGGTGGCCAAATAGCGATGAGTCTCTAGTACTAGTATAGCTATTATTGATTTATCGACTATCTGTCACTACTGAGCTGGCTGTTATGTCGACTGCTGATGGCCGTGCCGCGCCCGTACGTTGAGGCCTCGAATCTCCATATCCGGATCCCAGTGCAGTACTCTGAGCACTGCACGTGCTAGCCTCTAGCTAGATTCGCTTTATCGCGCTCGCGCTCGCACTGGCCTAGCTCGTGCGGGAGAGCCTGGCGCTAATAGCTATGGCTAGGCTAAGCTAGCTTGGTTCGAGGCACTAGCTAGCTAGCTAGCTTGCTAGTGGCGGTGGTGCGCGCCGCTGACTACAGTCATGACTTCACCATGGCAACGCATTATGAGCATGCATGCGCATTATATAACAAAAATGGCGTATCGGACACACCCTATCCTTAATGTGCCGTACACACCCACCATTATGTGACTGTAGAGATAACGCAAAACTAGCGTGTCACTGCACTGCGCGCTACAAAATGGAGTGGATTTATGTGAGAACTAAGGTGTGAGGTCCAAAGAGTCTTGAGTTAGCCTTCGAAATGACAAAGAAAGAAAGAAAGATTGACAAATGGCTATTTTATTGAACATCTGGTTCTGGCATATACAATTGAGTTGATGGATGATCTTGGTCTTGTTAGGTAGATAATTTGCTATAGATTCCGATTTTGACACTTAGAAATTTCATAAAGTTACCTGTTTTGAGATATTTGGATTTTTGCAATGCATTACATATATGGAGTAGGAATAGGAGGCGGTATAGGCATGTAGCGATAATCTCATACACCATACATCCATCCATACATCCCATACATCCCTATGCTTGATTTTCTCGTGCAAGGTGATTTCTTTATACAGTTACATTATACGCCTTTGATGGTAACAGTAAAGGCGACTGTGAGCTTTTGCATCTCGATCAAATTATCTATATTATGTTCATTATGGGTTGGTGAATAATACAATGTCATATTATGCATATCCCTAATCTTGTTCTGTTGTTGCTTAATTTAGACCCATAATATTAAATTTTTGGCTACTAAAGTTTATTATTACTCAGAGATTGACACCGTTGAGGCAGATTAACTTGCAGTGATAAAGCCATGTTCAGATTCTATCTATTGTGAGGCTTCAGTGCTACCGACTCATGATCACGGTCTGAAATCAATTCTGATGTCGATGTGAGTAGATATCTTGTAATTTTTAGCTGAACCATGGAGCTCAAAAATCAAGCGTAGGGATGTATGGATGTATGGTGTATGTGATTATCGCTACAACTCTTGTTTGTGTTCTTTTTGACCCTGTCATCCCTACTTCATTCAATTTTATTAAAATGTTTTTTATACTTGTCTTTATTTTTTTTGTCAATGACATTGCCAATACTTATTATTATTACGAACGATCCAACAGGTATCTGACGTCATTTCACGATGAATTGTTTGTGCGCACGCGCATGTAAGTATAAGTGTGCGCGCGTATGCGCGTTGGCTACAGCTGCTACTTGCATGCAATTGCAGTACACGATACGTTGACAACTATAATTCAGCTTCTTAACGCTAATAAGGAATAATACATAAGAGTAACACTTTTACATATCACTGAAATAACAATAATAATATAGTGATATTATAAGTAAGTTGATAAGTTAGTGGTATACATGTGCTAATGATAGTTAATTGTTACTTTACAGTTCTTTATCTGCATAATATTGAAAATAATGTACAGTGCTTTTCTATACCTTTGCGCAGCTGGATGACCGTGCCCTGCAACTAAGATATGTCCCCCCACAGTTTACACAAGTGCGCGCCAAAACTGCAATGTTGTACTTTGTACTGCCTCTAACTGTATTTTACAGAGGTAGCTAGAAGTGGACCAAGCTGGAGTTTCACTGATCAATGGAAAACTATGCTCACCACGGCCACCCCAACGGTAGTTTTGACGTACAATGGCGTCATTTTCAACCAAGCCTATCCATTTCCAGCCCCTTCAGTTCTGCGCACGATAGGCAGCAGTTTACTCAGGATCGGCATGCTGCCTGTCTTCCCGCTGTACCCCGGTGCCGGCGGTGGAAGCCAACCCTACCATTCTTTCAGTCAACAACCGTCAAATTCGCCAACTAATCCACATGATCGTACATGTATGAGGATGTAGATAAAATCATAGGTGATAAAAATTAATATAATTTTTAGAGGTGGTTGGCATTAATTAGAATAATGATCGATTTTCTTATACAGATGGGTACAAACTCTCCACCACCCTCTGCCCAGTACAACTATCTAGTACGCATCATTAACCCCAAATAGAAAACTAAATATTATTTATCACTAAAGTGTGGCATGATGTTCATGAGAAATTTCAGTCCACTCAGCAGTTGAAAAAACAGCTTATCATCACCTTAGGAGAAAAATTGCCCCCTCTTTCCGAGTTAGAGTGTGGCTATTTTGAAAAGCGTGCCACGGGAAAACGCTGGATAGAGGATGATAAATATTTGGATGCCATGTACAAGAGTTTTAATGCAAATGATGATATTACTGTGTGGTGTGAGGGGAAGCAAAGCTGTGATGATTCAGGATAAAAATTGGGGAAAAGGAGGAAATTGGACGATGGAGATACAGAAGAATCTGCAAGTCTTCTAAGCGTACTGCTGGGAAACAGAGATAGATAAAACCACTCAGGAACTACGTGAAATTCATGGCCTAGATAAATGGACATTACCCCAGTATCGACTATGGGCACGCATGAAGGTGAATGGACAACACGATGATCTAGATACCCCACCACAGATTCCATTATTTACTAATGTTATCAAAACAGCTAGCAAACAGAGAGACTCTTTGAAGGATGCACTTACAAGCGCTGCAACTGCTGTCGTGGGGATGATACGGGGCCCTCAAGCTACACGAACTCCCAGTACTACCACTGGTACCTTATCACCCAGCAAGCGAGCCCAAGTCTCAGGCCAATATCTAGAGCATCTGGAATAGCTGAAAAAAATTGCAGGAATCAGGAGTGCTCTCTCTTGATGAACAAAAGGGGTTTGCTCTTAACAATATTCGACAACTACAATAAACAAAATGAAACTGTACATAATATACAACTATTTCATATAGCCACAGTGATCAATCCAATTGTAGCAATCGTTAGATGTTATTGTTGCAAATGCTGCAATAATCATGTCTTTGATTTCACTTTCATTTAATATTTGTATCAAGGGATCAGTAGCACGTAAGTAACTTTACTTTGGAGAAGCATTCCTCAATAGGCATTATGTCAGGGGAGCATATATGGGGGTGGAAACAAAACCGTTGCTCCAGTGTCCTCAATTAGCTTCACCACTCGCTCGACATGGTGTATGCTAGCATTGTCCAGTATGACTATACTATTGGGGTTGACACCATTGAATGGCAGTAGGTAAGGTAGCAGGCAACACTCGACATATTCATAAAAAGTGTCTGCATTTACATTTTCTGCTGTTACATACACGTCCAGCATACCACCCATATGTAGGCCTGCTATTGCAGAGTACCGTTTGCCTTTCACAAGGAACTTCTCTGATACAGCTAGTCTACCTTTCAGTGCATATCCATACTTACGCAGTGCAGCACGCTTATCAGAGCCTGTTTCGTCAACAGATATTAGCATTTCTGGCTCAAAGATCGACACGTCAGTCAAAAATTTTGCCGTCAACTCCTCACTTCTTTGCTGTGCTCTAAAATTAATGTTAGTTTGTTTCTTGAAAAGTTTTGTTTTTGCAAATATTTACATATGGTAGGTATGCTGAGATTGTTGCCTGTAGTAATGAGGACTTTGTGTTGTAATTCGTGCAGATAGAGTGATGGTTGATTTACAATAGCTTCAATAATTGTAAGTTCATCATAGGTACTTAGCTTCTTACAGATGTTTTCATGGTAGCCTTGAATGCTACAAACTGTGCCTGTTTCTTCAAATAGTTGCACTGCCCTACTCACAGTGGAACGGTCTACATTGAGCCTCCTTGCAATTTCCGCGTTGGAAAGCCCCAGAGAATACTTTTGGTAAACCATACGCCACTTGAGATCACTTGAGTACGACCGCTCGCAGGAAAACATAGCCATACTTCCTGGGCTTGACTGAGCTATGGCATTTGAAATTTCAATTTTTGGCGCGCACTTGTGTAAACTGTGGGGGAACATACCTAATTATACTACAAGTGTGGTTGTAGGGCACAGTCATCCAGCTGTGCAAAGGTATAGAAAAGCACTGTAAAACAGTAAAGTGTAATAGGTTTACTTACTATTTGGAAGAATCCATCCCTCCTTGTTCCCCCTCGTCCTCCCCTGCCCCTTTCCCACCTCCTTCCTCTTCCTCTTCCTCCGAGTCGTCCACCTCCTCCTCCAGCTTCAAACCTATGGGTCCGGGGAGGTGACAGAGCTCCTAGCAATGGAGGGGGAGGGGGTGATGGAGACCGTCGTTCAGTTCCAGGTGGTGGCGGCGACAGAGGGGCCGGGGGAGGGGGCAGTGGAGCGGCTCCATCATGGTGGCCCGCTGGTGGTGGTGGTGGTGGTGGCGGTGACCCAGGGGGAGGTGGCGGTGGAGGCATAGCTCCAGCGGCTCCCGTATGGTCCGCTGGTGGTGGTGGTGGTGGCGGAGACGCCTCTTTCCGCACCGGAGCAGTGGTGTCTGCAGGAAAGGAATTTGAACAGGGCTAACTCTGTTAAAATTAAATTTGTACAAATGCTTGGCACTCTTTACCATACATACTCCATTATCGAGTCCATGAACCCTTCTAGGTTATAATACTCTTCTGAAAGATAAAGGTTTTAATGTTAGTGATAATAATAATAATACTAATAATATGGCAATGAATTCGAAATTACCACCTTCTTCTCCCATTAACTTGCCTGCATGAAATGAGTTTCGCGGCAAACGGCTGCCATCGAGATTACTATGCACGCATGCGCAACAGTGCAACGCGTGGCAAGCACATGCATTAAGCTTGCATCATGTCAGTAGGTACTAGGTACTAGGTGGCGCCGCAAGCTTGTTAACATGACATTGTTATGTCCAGACACAGTATACAGCACAATGATGATTACATGTACAATAACAATTGTCAACAGATCAAAGGTGTGTGAGAGAGAGAGAGAGATGAACAGCAGAATTATTCAATTATTGATCCTTTTTTTAAATTGCTTGAGATTTCGTCCCTGCACAATGAGGACATGAGCATTGATAATAATTAAAATTTAATATTAAAATAACTTGTGACAGTATACTTCTATTCACACTCCTGTCAGCATCAAAGGTTAACTACAGTAGCATACATTGTATATAACTTTTTTCTTGGCCAATCTTTGATTCTAGGTTACGGGACGAGGACCCCGGAGTGTATGGTAACCCAAAAATGTTTTGTGATCAACACACACTAGTGTGCTGACTCCACACGTCTGTGCACCATGCAGGCTAGCATAATATTATGTGTATGTTTTTAATACTCACTTCGACGGGCACACACAACATCAAAATGATCTGGTGGGTGTCGAATGAACATAGACATGTCTGTTATATCGGAACTAAGTATCCGATCAACATTGTGGGGTCCATACCGATCCCAACTGCGATATATTGGGTCGTACACACACACACACACACACACATACACACACACGTTTAACATATGGGCTAAAGTCAAAATTTCAACATCCGAACCCCACGTTCCATTTCTGTCCAAGTCAGTGTTTTCGATATACGCAGTGGCACTGAGACCCCGGTCACTGAAATGGGGCAACATCCAACGCTCAATAAGGCGCAAGCGGTCGAGAATTGCCCGACGCACTTGTGCATGCTGTCATTCAGTTCCAGTTATGATATAGGAAAAGGAACGGAACAAACAGTTGCCATCTCCTCTAATGGGTTTGCACCTACGTGGATTAGTGAGAGGGACATTGGGACCGCCTTCACCTAGGTCACACTTTGTCACGAAATTAACCCCAACACGGCGGCATGCAGCACGCTGCCAGGCTTCGTGTATGGGATGGAATCTGAATGGACAGGTTCCACTTCCTCCCTGTACATTTACAAGTATAATGTCATGGTCACTAGCACGTGGCACCTTGTTGGGTCTATCACAATCACTGCTCAGTGGCAGGGACCTCTTCCTCGTCTTGGTAGACGAAGTTTGTACTTGCTTAGGCAATGGTTTATTTAGCGTTTTTTTTTGCTTTGGCTACCGCAAGCTTCACCCTTTTGGCAGGATTAACCTCATTATTACCAGTGAGCTTACGTTTCATACCCGAACTGCTGGGTTGTACCTTGGATGGCATTTGATACAAAGGGATATCTTTCCTGTACTCAGTGCAGTTAAGGCATGTCACCAGTGAATTTTTTTTACTCTTTTTAACCTAGATTGAGAGCTTATTCTAAAAGTATTAGAACATGCAGTGCTGTCTTTATGGTGCTCATATGAAAGTTCAATCCTAGTACTATCCCCTTAATACTAAAGTAACTGCAAACAACAAACCAATTAAGTAGGAGGAGCTTCTGAAGTCACGCCCTCCAAACTTAAAAATCGAGTTTGCCAGAGGGGAAGAACCCCTTGTATCCCGACCTTAACCAGCATGTAGATAATACTAAAGGTGCTCTAAGTTTTTGTCGGAGCGATAGTGGATAAGTGCTATAGCTGAAGAGTTAACCGCAGAAGTGACAAAAATCGGTGGTTTGGCAGCCGACGTTTTCGCATGTAATGGCCGATTGACAAACTAAGGCAACAATCGCTCCTGCAGAACAGTTTTAAGCTTGGCAAAGAGTCGTTTGATAGTAGAGACGGAAATTTAAACGAACGTTTAGGGGTCTGGCAAGAATTCGGCGGCGATTTCGAGGCTAAAACTGCGATCGTGCGGCCTTTCCGCCGTGGCTTGTATGCGGTTGATATTGATGACGTCACGTTACAAGACCGCTAATTGGCTCGTAGTCGGGCGCGCGCGCAACAAACGGTGACTGTCCTTAACTGCACTGAGTATGCTTCTCTCAACCTATTAGCCTCCTGGAGGCAGGTAGTACTTACTATGATGGACTTTGGATCAAATGCCGACAGATGCAACCCAGCAAGTGATCTCACCCTCGACAATGCCACATATGCCATGCCTGCACTAAAGACTTTGTCGGATAGATCGACAATAGCACAGTCTAAGGACAGGCCTTGACATTTGTGTATGGTCACCGCATATGCCAGAATAAGCGGAAACTGCTTTCTGTAGACATAAAGTTTTTCATGACCATAAATTTAGTCTGTACTTTGTCTACGTCGTAAGGCTCGCTCACGTGATCGAACTGGACGGTTACGCGTTCGCTTGAAATGGAAAGTACCATACCGAGGGCACCGTTTACCAGTCCAGTTTTGGTGTCAATGTTGACGTAGCATGACTCGTGCACTGACAGCTAGCAATAGCTTAGCTTCCAAGCCAGCTGTTCTGCTACAGTCGTTGTTGAGCTTTTCCAGCTGCTCAATGGCCTTTTTGTTCCATTTTTTCGTAGACGAAGTTTGGTCGACTTCGTCTGTACACACTATTTCATGCACCTCACTGCTCAAGTGATGGAGCATTTCACTATTGAACTGTTTGCACATTTCTCTCGTCGGGAATTGACACACCAGTGCCTGACCCAACTGCTGCAGCTCATTGAATTTTTCAGCCTCAGCTACCTGAATGACTCTCTGCTGAAGTGTTAAAATAGTTTCGTTGGTTGGACAACCACACCTCACACAGTCCAGCATCGTGGCGAATTCTGCGTCACTCTTCTGGCGCTCGTTAATGGTGAGCTCATCGTAAACAACCGAGTCTCGCCAAATGTTAACAGACGCAGTGCACCCCAGTTTTTGCAGAAGTGCTTTTTGTGTTATGTTTTGAAATACAGGATTTCCATTTACTGGTTGTAGTTGAAGTAGATCTCCAACAAATATATTCCTACAGCCAAACCACTCATCGCCACCGAACAGCTCTTCCAGTCTCAAATGCATGTACGTCAATGTGAGACTGGACACCATGGATATTTCATCCACAACTATCAATTTCACACTGCGCAATTTTGTCTTCATGACTTTCTGCGAGACTTTACATAGCGACCAATATTCAGCTGACTTACCCTCGTGTTCTATTGGCAGCTGAAAGAGCCTGTGAATGGTCAGACCTCCAACGTTGAAAGCAGCTAAACCGGTGGGTGCAGCGACAGCCACCGTTACTTCATTTGACGGCCAATTCTTTCCTACCAAGAGCTTAATGGCTTCAATTAGGAATGATTTACCCGTACCACCTACACCACTGACAAACATTCAAAGTGGCTTGAAGTCACACTGACACTCACCTGTTTCGTGCTGCTTTTGGTGTTGAAGGTGGCTATCCACGCTATCAAATATACGCCTCTGGTCGGCATTTAGCATGGCTATCCTATCCTCATAGCTCAGCTGGTCGGATGTGGAGTGATTTACAAGCATATCTGCTATGTCATGCATGGTAGTTTTTGCTTCACCCATCAACTGAGGGTCGTCGTCGTCCTTGTTGACCCTCTTTTCCTCACCATCAGCCTTTCTGGCCTCGATCTCTGTCATCTTAGACTGGGCATCCAAGATCTTTTGCAACTTGTCATGGTAGGCAGAGCTGTCCTCGTTCATCAGCCTGTGAAAGGCCTCTGCCGTTTCATTCTCGAGAAGCAGACTACTTTCATCTCTGAATGGAACAAAGAGAAGTATGAGAGAGTAGAAGTAGTCCTCTCGTTGATTCTCCTTTTGAGGATCAAACAACTTGTGGTTTGGAAGACATCGTTTTTTGAGCTTGGTATACTGCCTTTTTCCGTTATCGTCAGTACTTTGCCACGAGTAGTTGGCCACCAAGTCGTAGAGACAGACGTCTTCCAGACTCTCCGGTCTCTTGGGATAGTGTGTGTCCAACAGACTCTCTTCGTATATATCCTTGTTGTTTGGATCATGCTGGGCCAGCTGTTCCAACTGTCTGTGGTCCTTCAGCCTACGGCTCCTTTTCTGTGGCATGGACACGTCTATCCACTTGACAGTAGCGGATTTTTCGGTGAGGTGATCGCCAAGGAACAAATAGCTGGCCTCGTGATAAAAAATCATTGCCCTCACTTTATCACTTTCACATACCTAGTAAACAAAGTACCTGCATGGTGAAGAATATTATCAAAGACGTATAATATAACTGTATAAAGAAATCACCTTGCACAAGAGAAAATCAAGCATAGGGGTGTATGGTGTATGGTGTATGTGATTATCGCTACAACTCTTATTTGTGTACTTTTTGACCCTGTCATCCCTACTTCATCCTTAAATTTTATTTTTTATACTCCATATATGTAATACATTACAAAAATCCAAATATCTCAAAACAGGTAACTTGTTAGCTTGCTAAGTGTCAAAATCAGAATCTACAGCAAATTATCTAATAAGACCAAGATCATTCATCAACTCAGTTGTATATGCCAGAACCAGATATTCAAAAAAATGGCCATTTGTCATTCTTTCTTTCTTTCTGTTTTCTTGGGCTAACTCGAGACTACCATGACCGCTCACCGTTGTTCGAATATAAATCCACTCCATTTTGGAGCGCGCACGTCTGTGGCACACTCGTTTTGTGTTATCAGGACAGCAATTTAATTGTGGGTGTGTCCAGCACTTTTGTGAGTGGTGTGTCTGATTAGCCATTTTGCCATATAATGCGCATGCTCATACGGTGTTGCCATGGTGAAGTCATGTGACCGATGGTAGTGGTGCGCATGCGTTGGCGCTTCCACGATTGATCGAGGACAGGCTCGAGCGCTTTGCTGATCTGAGCGTGAACTGTTGATTATGGTGGCTACTACCAACAGTAAACTGACTGGCCTATAAAATACACTCCCGAAATGGAAGGTTTTCGTCGCTACTTGGTTCTAAACAGCATTCTACTCTTTCAAGTTTGCCGATCTAGCCAGCTTCAGGATCGAGATAACGAGGGGCGTGGCTTCAATCGCAGGTCACTGGTTATCTGACCTGTCTTGAGAATCCCACTGATGCGTGTTCAATAGTGTATAAGACGTCAATACTGGTTATAAAAAGACTGCCTGGGATTTGCACTTACAGTAGTATTCAAGTTTGAACGTAGTAACCGTGCAGTCACGGTGTGTTTGGGGTACCATAGCTGCCTGACTCAAAGGTTAGGATCGCACAAATATGCTGAATCAGTGATGTACCGCTTCCCTATAATAATTATTGTATTATTGTTGGAGCATGGTTGGATGTAGCTAGGTCCAGAAAAAATTTTGTAATTGTAGCTGGTTCCATGCATTTCATAACAATGAATAGGCAAACTCAGAGGAGGTTGGACACGGAAGCACGGTCACGTGACTAGACATCGATCGCATGATTAATTTATGCATACCATACATGCCAAAGTCCACGTGGGCACAGAATCAACAAATCCGAGCTCATTTTTTGCCAGCACTGTTGTCTTGTATGGCGGTTCGAGCCGAAAAGTTTGACCTAGTGAATATCTACATTCTGGACATTGGGGAACATGTAGTTAACTATAGGGTCCCTAGTTTTCCTGTATTCTCCGCGCGACTAAGTAGCATCAAGTTTCAGCTTGGAGTTACCCCAGACCATAAGTCCTCCCTCAAGAAAAAAAAAGCCGACAATGTGTATGATGGTTTCATACGCGAGTGTCCATCCCTGCAACGAAGCTACCCGGCGTGGATAGTCGTCGATCGCTACGTTACTGGTGATTCGGTAGATTCTTTCTCGGTTTGTGTCGAGGAATTTTCCCAAGCTGTGGATGTGACCGATTTTGTGCTCTATGACGGTGGTGTTTGTGTCATTTGGAAATGGAATTGGGGTGAGGATGTGTATGAAGTACCTGATAGCCCTTTCAGTGTATAGCACACAAGTGATCAGAGTCCACGCCAGGAATCCCCGGTACCTTCTTCAGCATCTGAAGATGAACCAGAGATCGACAGAAGCATCACTCACGCTGTGGTATTCAAATGCATTGGATCAAACAAGGATACAAATAGCCAAGAGGTATTGCGTCAAGTTGCACAAAAGAGAGAAAATGGAGATGTCGTCGAAGTTAAGCTACGGCCAGAACCTACAAACCCAGTGGATTCCAGAGCAATAGCATTTGTTTGCTATCACAATGGAGTGTGGCAGCGCATTGGATACGTTGTGAAAGAATGTACCGATGCTGTTCACAGTGCACTAGCACGTAATCTTATTGTTACCGTGGAATTTAGCTGGGTGAAATACATTGTCCACTGGAGCAGGTCTGGGCCGGGATGGTATGCAGGCATCAAAATTGTGAAAATGGGCAGCTGGCCAGCTGATGTCGTACGTGCAGGAAGTACCATTTAATACTATTGCCGATTAATCCTTGGAACACAATTCACGAACTACATACCTACTGCTGAAATAATCCAGCTAGTCGGTATTCAACAACAATGCCATTGATCACTATGTTATCCCGTCACTATCTCTTATCCCCCTTTTTAAACATAATTATAATATTATTACAAACATATTATTATTACTATTATCCCTTTACATTGATCATACAATGATGGATTATTAACTGAATATTTAAAATTAGACAACATTTCACATACTCAGCTAGTGGATGTTGGATCTGCTGTATGGGGTCAGTATGAATGATCGTGAGCAACTGATTGACTGTTGTCTCCTTGAGGGGGAGGTGGAGGGGGCAAGTCCACAGGAAAGTTATGAAATGTAGCTCTAATTGAGCTGGTTCCCCGGGGTGCCATAGTAATTCGTCTACCAACATTAGCACCTACTTGTTCTCTCCTCGGAGCTCGTTTTTGCTTCTTGGGTTTTTCTGGTGCTTTTTCAAAGCTCGGAAGATCTCCATCATAGAAACGATCAGTTGTTGAGTAGTAGTAAAATGGCAAACTTGGATCCAGACGCTTGCCAAACTCTACACACACCTTTCTCCATCCATAAAATACCTACAGTTATGTAAAGTTGTAGTCATACAAACCTGCATACACATAATTAAGAATAGGTTATGTGTGCAATTCATACTAATTACATGGACCGTAAACAGATTTTAGATATATATGTACATGACACTAACTATATTACAATCGTACTTGCTTCATGGTGAAATCCTTGCCAATGCTGTCCCGAAGAATGCTAAAGAAGCATTCTACATCATCAGTGGTACATGATCGTGGATGCATAGCTGGGATTCCATGAGCCTTGTTGAAGCCACACCTCCACTCTCTTGACTCTATGTCTGCACACAGTGCAATTAGAACTTCCCGGGTGAACCCCTTGATATTTGAAATATCCCTGTATGCACGTATACCAGATAACTCAACATAGAGGTCCCTTATTACTAAGGGATTTTACCTGTTGACCTCCATCAAACTAAAGTCTCTCATACCAGGTTTTCTATGCCAAGGCATCAGATCATCGAGCATAAACTCAATCAAATCCTTATTGTACTGCTGTCGCAGATCTTCTGAAATCCCTCGCTCATCGACAGCACGACGCCAGTTACGAATGATACGGAGATATCTGGCTTCAACACTGTAATTCTTATGCTCCATATACGAGATCAAAGGCTCTCCAAACAACCGTTCTACATCCTCAATAGATTGTTTCCTTGTACCCACCAAAGCTGGATAGGTCAACCCTGAATCTGAATCTTGTAGTGCCTCAACAAATCTTTCCAAATGGATTTCCTGACATCCTCCGAGTCTCAAGCTTGTGCCTATTCTCTATCATTAGTGATCATATTATCATCACACACACAATTATGCACACTCACACACACTGACATATACGCACACCAACACATACACAGACACGCATACGTACACACACACAAACAAACACACATCCATGGAAATTCCCATTACTGATTCATGTACAAACCATCATCATAATCTTATACCCTCTACACAGTTATTTAAAATGCATGCTTCATATTGGTGTATACATGTGCACACGCATGCAGGTATATACTCAAATATTACGCACACAAGTACATGCAATCATGACTTTAATTGGGGTAATTGGGGTGCGTGAGATACTGGTTGAATCTAGGTATTAGCCCATGACACCCTGAATCATCCACACCCGGCAATTTTCCTATGAAAATCTTGGTTGCTAGAAGATACCCAAACCCAATCCAATACACACACACTCTCTCTCTCTCTCTCTCTCTCTCTCACACACACACACACACACACACCTTGAATACATGACCTTCATCTTCCATCTCACAAAAGCCAACACTGGTAATGGGGTGTACTTCAGGAATATACAGATGTTGTGAAAAGTTGACACCCTTTTGATCCCACTCCTTTATGACCATACGAAACTCCAGTTGTGAGAGGATAGAATGTAGCTTATCAGCATTAGTTTCATCTCGTCCTGTAATATTATTGACATTTGTAAATGATTATCACATAAATATGCATACGACAAACCTGAAACCCAAGTGTGGACATCATATCCTAATGGCACAGTTCTCATCCTCAAGCGTGTAATAACATCAACATCAGAACAGCCCTCGGTCTTCCATTGCCATATTTCTTTCAATAGAGTGTTGCTCACTGCAGGATTATGTACCTGTGCACTAATCACACCATTAGGGGAACCTACACGATTAATTGAATTACACAATAGTGGCACAAATAATTTGTGTATAGTATAATGACTTACATTGAGGGGTTAACATCTTCAACATTTTTTTTTCACCCATTCTGGAATATTTTGAACGAACATCTGATCGGATTTGAAACACAGAGAGTGGCCTTGTGTTTCCTTTGGTACGATTAGAATTCCATTCCCCATTGGTAACAAAACCTATACAATATTATTTTTTTTTAACTAATTAGCATAGATATAAAGTCATAAAACATACCAGCAACTTTCATGCCCCGCTTATGCATCTCCTCGATCACCTTATTCCCAATGTCCCTGATTTCGCTATCCTTTAATCCCTTATATGGTAGACATTGTACGGGTAGGGCATATGGCTTTCTGTTCCGCTCTTCAGCGCTAATCATTATGACCAGACAGTGAGTGGCAGCAGTACGTTGGTGACGAGTCAATATCTTCACAAACTTAGTCAGCTCACTTTGTAGATCTGTAATTCGCAATGAAACCTCATCTTCTTTCCTGCTTAAAGCATCCCCCTTCAATTTATCACATAGGGTGGCCATCTCGACACGTAACTTTCTTCCCATAGAAATCAGCTCCTCCAATTCATGTACATCCCATGCAAGGCCAAACATGTGTTTTTCTGATACATTAGCCGACTTTTGCTTCTTGCTATACTCGTCATTAGCCTGCTGTAGGACTGAGTAGATAAGTACACAATGTACCATGTTATTCAAGGCAACTGATGATTATCAGCAAGTAATGCAATAACCATCCATAGATATAGGATTTACGACAGGGTTTCATGTTCACATCAATATAAAACTAAGATGTAGTATGGCATTCCAGGGGATAAACTGTGACCAATTGAAGGACCTATCGGCATTTAAGGATCATGCTATTGACATACATGCACATACAATTTTATTTGTAAGGCTCAATAATTATAACTGCATACTTACGCTTGCCAATTGAACTCAAATCCTCAGCGGTGGGAGGCATGCAGATCTTGTAATAGTTGAGAATGTGACTTTCGTTTACCCAGCCCAACATTTTTGATGAAATCAAGTCGTTGAATGTAAGCATTGTACTGCTCCTGCAATGAACCGTCATTGAGATCTACATCTCCACTCCACTCCCTCCTCATTGATTCCCCTAAGCCGGGAACTAAATCAACACCATCTGCTTTCACCCACCACCAGGAATCCGGGTGAACAGTCACAGCATGATCCAATACATTTATCTACATTATCATAAAAATATTAACCTACATTGGACACGTAAGTCACATCAACCAGAGGTGCACTACCTGTATTTTGGCATTGAGCGTGATTCCAGTCTTTTCAAAGTCTCTTCTAAGGGTTCTTTCACTCAAACCAGGAATGTTAACCTTAGCCTAAAGATTCGTTGTTCAAAACTTAAATTTAATATACATGTGTATACTACCTTCATATTCTTCCCAACAGTGACGTCATCCAACTGATCTGATGCAGCTACACTCCAAAGTGGCCCATGGTGAAGTTTGGCCCATTTCTGTCCAAACTGAGCATACATCGTTTGTTGCCATAACCTATAGTCTTGTGGACACGGGTGAACCTGTATATTATTATGGTAGAGATTAAAAGTGACATTGTTATTTATCTCCCCAGACATACCAGATTTATGTTTTTGGACGAAAAGAAATCGGCCATGTACTCCAAAAGACCCATTGGCATACGTTTGCATGGGAAGCAGGAATCTGATCCATCCTGACGATGGGTACCAATACCTTTGGCTAAGTTGTAAAGCACATTGGAGCGACCATGACATGATAACTGCACCATTGCAGACGCTGAATGTACTAGATAGTCTCCAGGAATGGATATTTTCTTCTCTAGCATTAGTTGAGCAAAGGAACCCGATAGTGCTAGTAACTCATCGTTTTCACCATTAGAGGGTTGCAATGATAACTGTGTTTGACACTGTTTAGATTGTATGGCTACACCAGTCTCCGTCTGAACTGCAGCTTCACACAGAGATAAAGAACTCTCGTCATTGGAATCACTAACTTGGCTCAATGATTGGGAAGAGGAAGACGACACTTGTAAAAAATGGGCTTCAGCTTCCTTGGGAGTTGGATACTTTTTGCACAGAGATCCAACTACTTTAAAGCGACATGCATGGCCTATTATACAGTGCACAAATTTATAAAACATACGTAGAGTCACCAGCAGCATCAACTATACTCACCAGTTCGCAGGTGTCTAGATTTTGTGCGCTGTTGCACAAATTTACCAGCATGCTCCCAGAAATTCATTCTCTTGTGTGCTGGCCACTTGTTATCTCCCGACATCAACAGTAAGAACTCGACCAAAGCGTGGCACTCGTCATCATCCCAGGATTTCCCATCTGTAAAGGAACGAGAAAGACGTGAAACGGGATGTTCTGGAGCAGGTGACTGCCTCATTGGTACTCGCTCGCGCTTAGCGGGTCTGACAGGAGTTCTGAAAGTCGGGGAGCCCCTTGGCCGTTTCTTAGTCGTGGTGTCCGGGGTTTCTGCTCTTGTTGCCATAGTCCGGTCTACTCCTACTCCTACAACAACATAGGTGAATGGTAGCTATGATAGTCGGGGTTGGATGGGGTTGATAGCTCAGAACGTACCTTTTCCACGAAATTTAGGCAATACCGGCAACAAAAGACGGTCAGACCTTCACAGAACGACAGGAGCGCTATAGCCTATACAAATAGTACATATGCAAATTAAGCACGTGATATGTCACGCGCTGATAGGACTTCCGTGTCCAACCTCCTCTGAGGCAAACTATAATATCAGGTCACCGTGGTATACGTACAGTCTCATGCCCAGCCTCTGTCCCCACAAGAATAGTCAGCTACGTTGCATTGAAGAAAATTAATGAATATCATGCATGAACTACCCTGAGGGCACTAAAAAAAGAACAGTAACAAGTATAAAAACCAATTGAATAAAATTGAAGAATGAAGTAGGGATGGCAGTGCCAAAAAATACACTAACAAGGTTTGTAGGGATAACGTATCACATCCACTATACATCCCTACGCTTGCTTTTTGAGTAGCCGTGCACACACATTATATATGGGGCTCATGCAGGAATGTTGGATCAATATCAAAATATAGTGATACTTTACATACTGAATCAGAAGTGTATAATGTTAATTATCGAGAAAAGCAAGCGTAGGGATGTATAGTGGATGTGATACGTTATCCCTACAAACCTTGTTTGTGTATTTTGGCACTGCCATCCTACTTCATTCTTCAATTTTATTCAATTGTTTTTTATACTTTTATACTTAGCTGTCAACATTGGAACTACACGTACATATACATGCACACAAATGAAGAACCACTCACCACCGTACATGATAGCCAAAAATTCCTCTTCGGTGAGACTTTTCAGAAATTCTACCAGCTCCCTAACTAACTCCCAATCGCTTGCCAAATTGTAAACACCACACACACTTAAGATTGCATGACACAAAGAAGCTCAGAAATAACAGCTACGCATGTGCGGACCATATAATTATCGAGAAAAGCATACACCATACACCATACACCCCTATGCCTGAGAGCATCATGATCTAACCCAAAGTAGTGGAGATATCCTACAAACTGTAGATATCCACATGGATGTCATACTTCCGTACCATCTTGGTTGACAAGGACTCTCCACTGTGTAGCAAAGTATGCCTCAAGTTCAACAAACATGTTTAAGGTACATGGCAGTGCAAAGCCAGGACTGATTCAGCTCTGACATATGAGCATGCAGAATGTTTAAAATTTCAGCATCAGCAAGGTCTATACATTGCTTTTTATCCAGTGAGGAAGCAAAATTCAGCTCTCTTTGGTGGCTAAATACATAGTAAACTGCGTCATAAGCTAGTGGATTTATACTAATGCATCCTAAATAGCGAGCTATTTCAATGTGAATATCTAAAGGTTTATATTCAAATAAAGCCGTATCACATAGTATTATATTAACCTACAGTACATCTATAATGTAGTATACCCGTAGGTTCTCAATCGAAGGTCACAGGCAATGGAAGCACCAGATGAGAATGTCACTTGTGCTGCACTAACAGTAACTGTTTGTTCTGAACTATGAATGATCTGCGTATAATATTATAGCTAGAATACTAAGGTGTGACGCCAACAGACAATTGACTAGTTATAGGCTGGCATAACCGCGCTTATCACTGGTTTAAACTGCCTGCATGTTGAAGTATGACACTTGGCTCCAAGTATGTGCGCATGCGCATTACCGGTAATCAATACCAGGCAGCAGAGCAGTTAAGTTTGAACCACGTAATCGTTGCAGCAATAATATTAGTATTCTTGTTATTAACGCAAGGCTGTACTGTAGTCCTTCTTTGTGTGAGAGTGTGTGTCTGTTACCACGCCAGGTGCTACATACATGTACTTGGTTTATACGATGCAATCCGTTTTTACGGTATTTTCAAGATATGAACTGTGTTGAACCCATTTTCTGTCCACCATGGCCTTCTTTGTATATTGACAAGCTCTCAATCGATGAAAGGGACAGCGATGGCTTCATTTCCAGATTAGTAGCGTGTAGCTCTAGCTGTAGTTCTTATAACTTAACTGACTCATCTGATCACAGATCACTTAGTCTCGTTCCCTAGCCCTAGAGGCCCTGGACACGATCACGTGCACACAAAAAGTGGGCGTGTTGCCCCATATGCAACACTGTACAATCAAGACAATGTCTTGAAGATAGTTTTAAATGTGAAAGCAAGTTCAAATCCTAGAGAAAAGAATACCCCGTCGATACACCCCTCATTCTTCTTGCAAATTGACAAAACCCGTTTCTAACAATAAAATTGTATTTGTCGATTGCCATCGGATTCTTTTGATGTTACATTATATCTATACGATTCATCTCTGTTCCAGCTTTAGATGTGGCCATTGTTACAAATGCAATCATTTTAGCTACCAGCTTTACTCGCAAATGGTATTCTTTTGAAAGCGGCAGCATAATTGCATACCAAGAAATGCTGCTTAAATACGCGCTACCTTAGATGTGCTGATTGGGTATGCATAGTGGTACTATTATGTAATAGCATGCAATCCGTATTAGTGCATTCTTGTGGTTACTCTCAGTGACTTGAACTGTACACTGTACTGTAACTTGCTTGGCTTAGCTTGGCAAATTTGCAACATGCAGACTAGCTACTGCTATTGTGCCAAGGGTTTTGCACAATGGTGGTGGATTATTAGGGAGATGTAAACCATACTGCACAGGTAGTATATATAGCCTGGAGAGAATTAAGACTACAGCTTAGCTCACTGGTATTAATTTTGGTAGCAAACTTGGTTACATGCATACATGTAACCGAGTATGTGTTCTTCAGATATTGTATGTCTAGACTATAATAGATCCTTGGTGCTATAAATACTGTTTTTGTGTATTGATGCCTTACCTTCTTACAGTCTGCTTAATTTGCATAAGGTAGCACAGTGGTGAGCTAGCTACATTAGTGTACACAAATTTAAATATGCACATGTGCTATGAGCTACAGAGCACATGGACTTAGCATGCATACGTAAGTACAGCTATTCTGCGACTCACTCTTGCATGCATAGGCAGTCTCAACCAGTCACAACCAGTTATATATGCCAGCCAAAACTAGTGAGATGCTGTGTGTATTATAATTAGATTTTTATCTGTGTCAGCATAAAAGTACAGATAGTATACAATTTTCTGCCACGGTGGACATCAATCACCACTTACAATTTATTACATATATACCTGACTTTCCCTCCTGTCCATACTATATTATATTATACATTATAACTGTGATGCTGGTCACTGTAGCTGTTACACCATGCATTATGACCGTAAATTCCATAATTAAATATACAACCATTGAACACTGTTATCTTATTATGTGGTTCACTATGGTTTTGTATTATGGCAATCTGAATCCCTTGCATTTACACGTAAGTACAATACTATTATAGAGAGAGCTACATAATATTATGAAATGTCAGGGACTGATAAAGCTGAGGCTACAATATACATCTTTCAAGATAGATGATTGAGAGAGGATAAATTGGGTTATGGGTGTTTAAACATGCACAATGATAGGGTATGTGGTGGTTGCACCATGTAGGGCTGTAATATTATGACAGCATAATACAATATTTTCTATCGAGTTACAAGTGTGTATTGCCTTTGGAAATTGGAATTAGTTCATAGTGTGCTCTACTTAATAATTAGATACTGCATGTACATTACATCCAGTAGTTGAATACAATGATTACGCTAATCAAACACAATGTAGTAAATCATCATTGTGTACCTTTACATAATGTATCTCTACATACATAGGTAGCTTTACCAGGAAATGAATACAACTTTAATCAGAAATGATGCTCATGCAGGAAAAAAAAGAAAGTTAATAAGTAGAAGTATAGCTAGAGTATTCTGACCAAGTAATTCAATCAGAAATGGGCACAATAGAGGTACCCGAATCAGATAAGCGAGGGAATAGTGTTCGATTTCCCAGACACTTGCAAACTGGAACAGCCTGCCAAGGGAAGCTTCACAGACTAATACTATTGCAGCATTTAAAAGGCATATATTCCACTCTTTTAATCATAAATAATTTATTTTATTTTGTCTTTCATAACATGGGCACGCATTTTTTTATTAGCTTATTAGCTATTTTGTGCTGCCTTGCATACTTATGCAGAACTATTATAGACATTGAACACTAAGTAGAAAAAAAAAAAGATTTCCATTATTGGCACTCTGGGGAGCGGTTGGGACCGTAAGTTTTATATGGGCACGCAGAATGGCTCAAATTACGAACTTTGATCTCGAGACTCTTGATTCACACCCTAAAATTAAAGTTATGGCTCTTTGAAGTTTGTATAGGAAGCCATTCACTTGCAATGTTTGCCAAAAAAATTTTACGGGTGCGCGGGGTATGTTGACGACCCTTTACCAAACATTGTGCATACTGCTGTTTGGGTGCCTGCTTGCCATTGTATGGCTCTACTGTGCATCCAGCTCGACCGTGTGGTGGTTTTCGGACCATTTTTTCTGCTTAGTGTGTGGCCCCCTTGTTATACTCTAAGTAGAAAAAAAAAGGAATTTATATGATTAATTAATGTTTGGGAGCACTTGGGGAGATAATTTTTACATGGGCACGCAGAATGGGTCGAAACTGGAGATTTGACAGCGGGTAATTTTGATTCACACCTTAGAATTAAAGTTACGGCCCTTTGAAGTTACCCTATAGGAAGCCATGCATTTGCAATGTTTTCCGCCCACACACTATGTGAGGGGCGGAGCCACGCGCACACATCAACGTGACGACCATTACCCATTACCCACTTTGGTCAAAATTGATGTATAGGCTGCCTGTTTGCATTGTATGCCTCTACTATGCATCCAGCTCAACTATGTGGTGGCTTTTGGACATTCTTTTTCTGCTTAGTGTTAACCCAGTTAGATGTCTCAGCATAGCCTGTGAATTCACTCTATAGAGCACTGTATATCTCACGTACAGGGGGTTCAACATGCTCTGAAATACACCTGGACACATTACACCATCCCTTGTCAAGGGTAGGCAGGCAGGTGGCTCTGCCTTTTCTCGGATAAAACAACTAGCCTGAATAGCCAAAGGGTTTCTTAACTGTTACCTAGTGGAACATTAACCTTTTTTATGTATATTAGCAGCGACATCTACATTTATATAGGTACACAACATCGTAAGTTTGATACCAGAAGGCCGGAGACCAGACCAGATACAACCACCTTCTCTAGTGGACTTGTCATAGCCACCATGATAGGATAATAGCTGGAATGCAGTTTGCGGTAAAGGCCATTGAAGCTGTTCTCCCATAAACACAACAGGTTAACCCAACCCGGAAATGTGCAAATGGGTATGACTCACACCTTCCAGCCGGCACTAAGGAGCACAAAAGTTCAAGCTAGAATTATGCATAATAAAGAAATGTAATAATTATTATGTAACAGTCTATAATCTTATTATGTGCTATACAAATTACTTCTCACTTGCTGGTTTAAACTTGTTTTAGCTCCCTAATCTACTTACGGTAGAGGTAGAGGGTGGATTAAACTGGTCTAAACCAGTGGTATACTTTCTATATAATAATACAGAGGCCGCATAGCATCTTTACATCACCTCAATGTAATGGAGGCGTCCACACACAAGATCCCACTTGAATGGCAGTTTCTGGTACTGCTGAGAAAGAACTGAATATGGTATTAATATTACAATCAAATTTTATCAATTGCTCTGCAAATGTGATATGTCTACCTGGGTTTTACATTAGGTGAAAATCCAAGTGTGCCACAACGGATTCTGAAGAATGAACTTGATATGAATAAGGTTAATGTATTATACCATAATAATTGTTATATCCCGTTACTATGTTGTTGCTATGTAAAATATACACCATAATGCACTTCCTAGAGACAAGCAGTGCAATATGAACACCCTCAGGTAAGCCACAGTGCAATATGAACAGCTCCAGGAAACCCACAGTGCAATATTAGTGGCCCAAGGGAAGTCAAAGTGCAATATTGAATACTGCAGGCCTTGAACAATAAATATGTTGGTAGCAACAAAAGTAAGACTATCAATGTAGCATCTCGCGAGACTGAATGGAGCGTATGGCTGGAAAAGTAGAGGGAGATCGCCAGTTCGATCGAAGCGATGGGCGGAGTCGTCGATCGATCGATCGATCGCGTATCTAGGTAAGCTTACCGCGTAGGCACGTAGCCTTGTTTTTAGGACGGTCAAAAGCTCAAGCTTCGTTTCTTGGCTTCCGAGCTCGACGTTGCAGGTCACGCTAACGGTGATAGTTCATCATCAAGAGTCGGATGGCTGTAGCTACGTAGCCAGAGCTGTGTGTGTGGAATTGACCACACCCCTCGGTCACGAGACGTTCAGACGTTCGAGTGACGTTCGACAACTTTTCTCAGAGAGCGACTGTGTGTCCGTTTCGATTAAGATAAGCTTGTCTTTTCTTTCTTTTTTTGAATTAGTGTTCTATGCGTATCTACGGTAGCTATGCCCACGGGATATAAACTAGTTATATCACGCGCACTCGGGATGCATGGCATTTATTGCCCTCAACCCTCGGGCACAAGGCCCTCGGGCTTCGGTGCAATAAATGCCATACATCCCTCGCGCCCGTGATATAACTATTACTTATACTATAGCTAGTATAGTTCATTTGCACTGTTGAAGTTGCCATGGGGCAGAGCTGCCAGATTGAGTGATAGCTAATAATTGATTCCCGATTAGTGTCAATTAGTGTGGTGTCAGTGTAAACTCTCAGTGTAGTGGTATGTAACCATGGTACAGCCAACCCTGCATACAATGCAACATATCAGTAGTGCTGTGCACAAGCAAACAATAGTAATAACATATGATGATCACCATTGTGACTATTGGTATTCCCATGGGGGACAAGTTTATAGCCATAATCACCTTGTAGCCTTGAGGGGATTAATTATGACAGTAAATTCCCACTCTAGGCTATGCAGGAAGTATAGTACATGGGATATAATATTATTACACTATTATGATGAAAAGCATGTCAAATCATAATTGGTATTATACTAAAGGTGAAACAGAACAAAGAACCAAAAGCCAGAAAGAACAGAATGAAGTAACTGAAACAATTAATACCATTGTATCGATTACAGAGTAAAATAAGTTTGTGACCATTATTATGATTAATTCTTCCTATTGGATCAAATATATATTATTATGATGATAGTTAATACGCATAAATTACCGTATTCACTCAGATGCCACTCTCGATTAGTCACCGCTCTCAAATAGTCACCACACCCCCAGAAATGCTCAACGAAATAGTCACGGCTCTCGAATTATACCTGTGCCACACCTAGACCCTAGACCTAGTAGTAGTATTACAGAACTCCAGAACCTGGACATGCCTCGTGACTTGTTTTCAATGGCAGGTACACGATTAAACAGTCTTGAACAAGTTCTAACCTTCTACATCAGCAAAAGGGGCCAGAATCTCGTAGATCAGTGGCGTCAATCAACTGTTTATCTAAGGATTGCCTCTCTGGCAGCTATTGGTATTAATAAACACCACTCTCGAATAGTCACCGCTCTCAAATAAACACCGCACAAGCTCGGGTGATGAAACAAATAGCCATGGCATCTGATCGAGCAAATACAGTGTGTGAAGAGTGTAGACATTAATTAGTATCACATGCCAAATCCCAGAAATAGAGACTAAACCACTTTTCTTGTGTAGCAGTGTTTCTGTTGAATTGAATAATCTTAGCCTGACCAGCTGAAAAATGCTTCCGCCGCCGTCCCTGTTAACAACCTTTAGCAATGTAAAATATGTGCATGTTCTAGAACCTAGCGACCAACTGCATCATGTACATACATAAATTACATCAGTTTTTCTCTCTCTCATAGTGTGCCGCATTTAACTGTAAGTTACCACTTTTGAACAACCCTGACATGCTCACAATTGCATGAAAACCAATCAAAGTGTAGCCATATTTTGGATCTGCACAGCTACAATTAAACAGCTTGCAGTGAATTTGTTACTACCAAAATGCCTGGTTTAGTCCCTCCCATATGAGTACAAGTACATGTCTAGTGGCCTTAGGGACCTTTCAATATTTGTGACCGGATTTGGGAAAAATCCTCCGTATGGAATTTTTTCTGAAAATTGAGTTTGATGCATGGTTGATAAGATCGCGTGCTTCGTTGTGGAGATACAGCGCTTTATTTGCGATCACGCCACACCCCCAATAATCGAGAAATTATGGTCTAAAGGCGTTGCTATGCACGCGTATAGCGTTTCCGCATACTACGTGTGACCCGGAAATCAATTAAATGGACCTGGGCGGAGCCGTTCGAAATGAACGTAAACATTGAGCAAGAGTTCAATTTCGTTGTTGACAGCCGATTGTTCTTAGATGCTCAAGAAGCTAAAAAGGTGAACGAACGTACAGTAGTTCGATGAATCTAGCTGTATCTAGGTAGAGAATTCTAATTAGCACCCATAGCAACGCACTCCGGGTATGGCAGCAGGGCTGACTAGGTGGGTCCAAATGAAGGCTTATTTCGCCTTTGTATAGCACGATTAGCCTTCGTAGAGAACGGCAACAGTTAGAAGAAGGGTTGTTTGACATGTATATGACAAAATCTGGACTTCGACAAATTTCAACCTGAGCTGCTAAAAATGCGCATTGCGCGGATCCCTTACGGAAGGTTTTACCAAATCCGGTCACATCTATAAACATGGAATTTAATATTAATTTTCTTTTAACATTCTTTAGAAGCAGTCCAACTTCTCTGATTGAGAGCTCTACGCCATAGCATTTGCAATGGCCATCTCTAATGAAATGCGGCCAGAGGAGCTACTTTTTGATGAAAAGCATATGAGGCCTCACTTGAAAGCTTGCCTTTTGGATGGGCAGATGAGGCATTTCAAAAAAGGATCATCAAGAACAGAACCAGAAGGGGCAGTTCGAGTATGGCAATATGATCTCTTGTGATGAGTGGTTCCACCAGTCCTGCATCAATGGATATTCCTTCTTGTGGGAAAACAACTAAAGTACTGATCTCTTTTGGACATGTAGGTAGAAAATGTAGCAATTCTTAAATAATTTCATGACCATAACTCATTTCAACTGTATGCATTGCACACTATAATAATTACTATTAATCATTTTGACAAGAAGCCAAAATGCAGTGTTGTTGGAGGGGGCCCTAGTTTTATGACAGGGTCCCCATAGTATTCATAGAATTAATTTTATGGTACCTACTAATTATGTGGGTGGATATATCCCCAAATTGCCCCAGAAGCACTCATATAAGTCTCTTTTAGCCGCTTACCTTTTGCTGAGCATTTCTAGCGTTGTAGGAGACATGAATGACTCCGTTTGGTATCTGCTGTCGGTCGTCAATTTTAAGGTCAAAGGTCGTGCTTTCAGCCCCACCCCTTCCAAATGCGCATGCATCAGCCCCTCCCCTGTCCATCTGCGCACGCACATATCATCCATCGTGCCACGTGAACTTTGTCTGCGCACTGCCGAGATAATTGGTAAGTTTTGTCTGTGTCTGTGTCTGTCGTGTGTGACACGATTTACGCAGCTACGCGTCCCATTATCATAGTGTAAGTAATCTCATAGTTGTGAGATGATCTCTATTTGTGTGAGCATAATATAATAATATAGCGTACTGATATTTTTCTCGTCTTTCCCGACTATCGAACTATATGTATGTCACCTGATTTACTGGGCTTGGAACGCTAGGTTTGTATTATCACTGGGGAGGAGGAAGGTTCTGGTATTTTGCCTATGTATAATAGTACGAGACTAGTACCTGCTGCAGCCAGGAGTGGAGCCCAATCAGATTATTCCACGTCATCACCAATTTTACAGGGCTTGCTAGGCTACTAGACTACATCTCACGAGTGAGGTTTTGCACACAGGAGCAACAGCTAAACACTGGTACAACTCCAGTATGGGCACAACACCAGATCCTCCTCCCTTGTGAAGTGGCTGGCCCACCAGACTATGTCAGACTATGATATGTTACGAACGGAACGGAAGTTTTCCCAAAGTACCTGATTGCATATTCATATTCTCGTACCCATACGCACATCGGAAAAAGAGTGTGGTGAAATGTTTATTCAACTTTGGTTCCAGATGTACACAACATAATATTATTATGATACGTAAACAAATACAGCGGACACCATTGGGACCAAAATTTTAGTCCGCTATAGCGAGGTGTCCTTAGCTCAAGGGTAGTGATTGACCATGCCCCTCCTACAATCGAGGCCAGCTATGATAGAGCATTACTGTGGGACCAAAATAAGTGTCCGTTATATGGAATAGCGGGGTGTCCGCTGTTGAGGTGGTTTGAATATATTGAAGTCTATGGAAATACAATCCGGACATTTAGAATTATCCGTTATATCGCAGGTGTCCGCCGTTGAGGGATGTCCGTTATGCAGGGTTCCACTGTATTATCAGTGATAGCGTGATCACGATGTTTTGCTTATATGTACAATTCATGCAGCCTTACACCCAGCCGTGGCCTTGAAAGCACAATCTTGGCAAATTATGGAGTCTGAGTGTCTCAGTGCCTGATTCTCAACCAGACGACAAACGGCAGCTGAGATTTATCTGTCCCAGTAGGTAGGCATGGATCATCCACATGCATCCTCGCCATCTACATTTGAGCTTATCGCCCTCGTCTGAACTTTACGGACACTATTCTGAAAGGACGCAATGAGATATTGCCGGAACCATGCGCATTTCATCATACTTCTATTTTCTGCATACAACAAAGAGGCTGGGCACAAGACTACTGATTACAGGGATAGTAGTCTCAATGTGGCTTGTACTTGCACCATGCATTGTAGCGAGATCAAAATTGCCATCACAGATTGATATACAGTGCTAACTCAAACAGCAACAATTGAAAAAAGGCTGTGTCTACCATACCGGCACAAGTACTGAAAGTTTAGCGCTTTGAGTACCGGAAAACTAGCCCGCCAAAAAACTTGGAAAATTTTTCGAAAGTGGAAGAAAAAAAATCTAAAGATCAAGCGGGATTTGAACCCACGACCACCGCTCCACCAGCCCCAGCCCTAGTCCGCTCTGCCAACCCAGCTTGCTGCTGCTGGATGTCGTTTTTTGCCACCTTAATACACCTTGTCACTATAGTACTAACCCTTTGTCAATAACCATAGCCTAAACCCAAAACCCATCATCACTAACCGATTACCGAAACCCAACTCCCCGCTACTAGCCTCACTAGCCGTCTAGCGCTCAGTATTAGTGGCTATTAGTATACCGGTAGCTAATAATATAGCTACCGGTACTCCAAGCACTAAATCTTGGGTACCGGTGCCGGTACATTAGACAGTGTTGAAATAAGTATCTGCAGAAACTAAAACTAGGCTATAACTAGCCATACATTGTGCCCGTGTATGAGCAAGAACTGATGAAAATGTACCTGATGATACCTACTTTTTGCGCTTGACAATGTGATGAACATTGTTTACGCTTTGCCCAACTGAGTATATTATGTGCTCAACAAGGGAGTCGCTGCCATATGCCCCCGGAGCAGCTAGATCTCTTCATCATGCAGACAAGCTAGCTAGCATTGGTCTATACCTTGAGCTACAAACTCGAGTGCTCTATTGTTTTACACAGCAAACGCTTCCGCTACTTGCTAGTTAGTTGGCGAGGCTATGGGGAATTGTACGTACAGCACCACTTACTTGTGTAAATCCAGCAGAGTCTATAGATACTTGTAGCCCAGAAGTGAACGGCTGACTGGGTTATGAATAGCAATGAGCTTCCTCAACTTTAAGGCCTATAATCTTAGTCTCAGAGCTGTGCAACATCATTCATTCCATGATGACACTCCTGCATATTGTGGCCGGGCGTCCCTGCTTTGCCCATAGCATCAGTGAAATTTATCTATAATCAGATCTGCTGACATGGCCTCCTAATACCAGCATGAAGCCTTTCAAGTCAAAGGCAGGAATAATCTTGCTCACCATATACCTAAGCTGACAGGGCCTAATAATATTGCTTAATACCAGCATGAAGCCTTTCAAGTCAAAGGCAGGAATAATCTTACTACCACACATTTGCAATGTTTTCCGCCCATGCGCTACGTGAGGGGCGGGGTCACGCATAATCTTGCCCATACCCAGTGCACTACGAAACAGTTGGGAGCTCTATAGAGCACATACCCCGTCACACATTGCATCTGCATCCACATCTGTTTGCATAGAAATGAGAGCTGCAGCAGTAGTGGGCATATGTAGCTGACGTATACACATGGCCTGCAGTGGATGGGTCGAGTCGATAGGTGTCGCCAACAAGACGCAGTGTTTGCGATGCTTGTGGGCCTTACCAAACCATTTGAAGCATAATGAAGACAAATTGTAGAAGACTTGTATGGATTTGTTGTATTTACTAGTGCTCAGATGCCTAGATGTCCAGATCTGGCGATTTTGTGGTGACAGGCAGACAGACAGACAAAACCAATTACTTTATCCCTTGTGCATGTGAGCTGGCAATGTGTTCCTGGTGTTGTTCACTAGCTCAGCATGTGGTAATGGGGCTATATTAGTGTCATAATTATGGAGGGTGTAGTCATTTTGTGAGAGGGGTATCCATCTTATTTGGGGGTGGTCATTTAGAGGTAGAAATTTCTTCTTGCTGTGGTGTATATTTCCTTGGGGGTATAGTATTCTGTATGGGGAGTAGTACACTGTAAAATTTGGTGGGGTAGCTATCTTCAGTAGGGGTATGGCTACTTTTCATATTGGGATCGTATATTTATTAATAGCTAGTACTATTGTTTTGGGAGGGGTGTTCATTTCATTTTGGGGGGGGGGGTTATTGCTGGAGGGGTGGGCCATTTCTTGGGGTACCGGGTATAAGTACCAGCCACGCCCCTACATGCACAGAGCCAGCTAGATAGCAAAGGTCACGTGATCAGTTATTGTCCTGTAACAAGGTCAAAGGTCAATGATACGGATTGAAATCTTTCTTTTATCGCTGTGCGTCCAACGCTATTGTATTTGATGGTTATGAAGGTCTTATGGAAGAAAGCTAATAAACGTTCACATCTTGGATTGTGAGAGCCATCTGATCAATGCCGTGGCGCCAGTTGCTATCATGCAGATTTGCTGAGAAAATTATATGATTAGGAACGTACTGTTACTATTGGCTTAACACGCATGGTGATTTTAAGGGATTCTGGACTAGCTAAATATGTTGTAGTTTTGGACAAGATGACTCAGCTTTGATCTGCAAATCAGGCCACCAATGATCTGATATATTCAGCAATTGTCCTTGTGGCATTCGAAAGCACCTATGCAATGGTATACATTTATTCTGTGGTGATGCTATTAAATCACTTCTATAGAGTTTTAATGATCTCACGGACCATCAGCTGGCTCTTAAATCTTCAATGATCAATAATGAGAATATTTACCAATTATCCAGCCGAAGTTCATAGACCTTCACAACTGTCAATATTGGATGGATAGCCTTAAAAAAGATATAAAGCACTTTATCATTACCTTTGACCTTGTATATGGCAGCAACTGATCACATGACCTTTGTTCTCGGTGTGGGGGTGTGGCTGGCAATACGCCATACCCCATGCCAATAAAAAATACCCCCAAGAAATGGCTCACCCCTCCAATAAAGACTACCCCCATATGAAATGGACACCCCTCCCAAAAGCATAGTACCCCCGCAAATGAAATGGACACTAACGAAAGATCCCGACTCCCCCCCCCCTCCTCCCCCCAAATGAAAATGGATACTCCCCAAAAGAAAAGACTACCCCCAAATATGGGTTACTATCAAATGTGGGTGTATCCATAATATATTATTACTATTGCTACAATTTTCTGAAACTCAAGGTACATGTACAGGTGCATGGTCTGTTTATGTGTTGTGCTGATTTCTACAGAGATTTGTGTTGGAAGTTTCAGCTGTTTATCCAAGTTTTGTTATTCAACATATTAACGTGAGTATACGTACCATAGTGTGATTGTGACCATAATGGAGTGCTTGCATGGTGATACTGTATCTATTCATCTTCTGCAGTGATATGGAGTCAGTTGAGAGTGCTGATGAGTACTTGAAGAAAATATTAGCCTCTGACCTGAGCGATTTTTACACAGGATGTGTGTGTTACATAGGGTATGTATACGGTGTCTGGTGATACACCAGAAAGGCCGGTGATAGACAGTATTGTCAAGGTAAGGTGACAAATGTATGTTATAAGACTTTGTGGGGGAGGGGGGTATTTTTGCAATAACGAGGTTGGGTCCTATCTCCAAGTTTAATTTCCGCCAATGTTTCTGGTCCATAGGCGGATTATTACATGTATATCACCTGATGATTCTGAGGGGCGGGTGTCTACTTAATTATAATCGGTTGAATGAGCAAACCATGTAAGATAGAATTACGCTGAGAGCATGTCCGGCTTTTTCTGATGGTTGAGGCATACAAGATCAGCACAAAGATCGTCCAATGATACTCTATCTTTCTGGACTGAAGATCATAGCGATCACAGTCATCACCATAAAGATTCAGCTCCTCCAAGTCAGTGGTTACACAAATTCCATGCTTGATACCAGCGATAGACAAGAAACGCAAATTACGTTAAAAAAATACAATGTTCATGTTCAAGGCTGGAACAATTTCCCATCCTTTAGGAACTTATCTTAATTTAATAGTAGCGAGATGGAATATTAAATTCAGCCCCTTAATTTGGATCAACCTCATAATTATACTGAACGTTATATTCCCACATCCGGAGTTTGGCCACACATCATGGCATGCAGTGATTTCATAATTTTGATGGTGCGGCATACCAGCGATACCAGTGGGGTGCTGGTGGCTTCCTCTTATGTCCCCCCTCTGTCCCCCTTCTGTGCACTATAAGGACATGCCTTGGGCACAAATACCGTAGAGTCTGGTTAATAAGCGCATGCGCTTATCACTCTCGGTGGTAAGGAAATATGCGCCTATTAGACGATGTGCGCTTAATAGAGGGTGAAGTTTTGGCCCCGCCCACTACCAGCACGTTCGAGCGTTCAATCATAAAGCTAGCAAGTTATGAACACAGCGATTCTTGGACTAAGCTCTGTAATAGTTCATGGGAGTATGAACGGAAGCCATCGCTGGAAGAAAACCGTGGAAAAATAGCCGACTTCTTTGGCGAGACTCGCTTCGGTCGAGCCTGTCAAGAGTCCGAACCCGTCTCAGTGGAACATCGCAGTGTTGAGTATAGCCGATCTTCGTGCAGCTGGCTATCTGAAAATAGGTTAGTAAATTAGTTCTAGCCATGTGGAGCATGGAACACTCTTGATCGAACGATGACTTTTACTGTCGTCTTTATTGGGCGCATGCGCTTATTAGACAATACTTAATAACAGGAAGGAAGCATGCGCTTATTAAAAAATATGCGCTTAATAAGCATGTGCGCTTATTATCCAGACTTTACGGTATAACCATAAAGTAGGGGAAAGAAACGCGAAATTCTCAGCGTTGTAAGAATGTTAAAAAAGTGCCAATAATACGAGGAATCCCGGGTAGAATAAGAACTGGAGAGATGTAGTTATGCATAATATAGGCAGACACACAGTGGGTGGGCATGAGACTTCCAAAGGATATACTTTACATACTACATGACCAAGGAGTGATGACGCTTTACCATTTTGTTAAGTCTGGATAGTGGGGGAGGCCTGGGTGGGTGTACACTGGACTGGGAGGCTGATACATTTCGCTTACATGACATTGTACATGTTCATTGAAAGAAGTTGTCTGTATGCATGCACATCACCGTTAGTTTTCTTTGCCATTTAGGATACTCCCATGTCAAATAATGATAGTCTCAATGTGACAGTGGAGAGTGATGAAGAGACTGAGTCTCAACGTGACAGTGGAGAGTAATGATGGCTCCCTGTATGTTCCAACCCCTCAAAGAAAGGTTAGAGAGAGGATAGAAAATACGTCAATTATTCCATCAAATATTTGCTTCATGGACTTGAAACTATTGAACAAGTTCATCAAGCAAGTGAATCAAATATGTGACCGTGTCTGGGAAAACCCGGCATATAGCGAATTTTATGATTTTTTAGTTAGCTACATATTTGATAAGCTCTACCATAGGGCTAACCCGCGTTCAAGTTTCAGAGCGACTGTGCGCTTCGTTGTGGAGATACAGCACTTTGTTTGCGATCGCGCCACACCCCCAACAATCGAGAAATTACGGTCTAAAGGCGTTGCTATGCACGCGTATGGCGTTTCCGCATACTACGCGTGACCCGGAAATCAATTAAATGGACCTGGGCGGAGCCGTTCGAAATGAATGCAAAGATCGAGCAAGAGTTGAATTTCGTTGTTGACAAAGACAGACGATTGTTCTTAGATGCCCAAGAAGCTAAAAAGGTGAGCGAACGTACAGTAGTTTGATGAATCTAGCTGTATCTAGGTAGAGAATTCTAATTAGCGCCCATAGCAACGGGCTCCATGTACGGCTACCGTACAGACTAGGTAGGTCAAAATGAAGGCTTATTTCGCCTTGGTAACTTACGTTTACCCTCCGTAGGTGGTGGCAAAGGTTAGTAGAAAGGTTCTATGATATGAATATGACAAAACTCGACTTTGACATTTTTTGACCTGAGGTACTAAAAGCGCGCATTGCGCTGCTTGCGCGTTCTCGCGATATGCCGGGTTTTCCCAGATCCGGTCACATATGTTGTTGCGCCACACCTGGTTGTAAAGGTGCATTGTGTCCCATTTATGTGAAAAGCCTTGGGCTGGGTGGTGCTCTTTCTATCACCTATGCTTGTAACGTTGTGCTAGTCAGTGGGCATTGTTTGAAACATCATCTAAATACGAACTTGGATGTGCTACCGAAATTAGAATTGCTGTGCAGGTGGTTTTTATCATAGCTGGTTGCACGCATGTGACTTATTACAAGGTATTGAAGCATGCACTTGGGATTGAAGGAGTTAGTTGACCAATGTTTGACTCGACCATCAAGATGTGCAGTGATGCAAAGGATGACATGCAACGCATGGACCAAATGAACTGGGTTTATGGAGTCGTGCCGTCACGTCCGCTGATGGCACGTGGATGACACGTGGTCATCACAGCAAGAACGCATTCGAAACTACTACAATGGAGCTATTCTTTACCGCAGCATCTCTGTCAGAAAGGCAGAGATGTCAATTAAAGAAGAGCTCTACCAGGGGACCTCCAAGGGTGCCGAAGGCTATGCCACACGCCTTACGTTAAAAAAAGCCAAGGACGAAGGAATGAACATTGCCATTCAGTGGCAAGATGCCAACTCCTCCTCTGCTAAGGCAGTGACAGACCACTTTCCCAATGCAGAGATCATGATCTGTGGTGGGCATGCCAGTAGGGCCCACAAGAAGCAGCTGGAAAAGCTGCAGAAATTAAGTCCTTCACTGTTGATTTAATAAGAAAGTACAAGTGGTTCTCATGCTCAGCATGTACATACCTTGTTCTCTGCATATCTCTGCTCCTTCAAAACATCCTATCACTGGATTGTGGCTATGCATGTAGTGAACAGCATCAGTGATTTGTACAGCCATTGAAAGTGATTGGTCAATTGATAGCTACAAAACAGGAAGTAACTAGTATATACTTGCAATTTCAAATTGTAATATGGCTTACTTTGGCATATTTTTAGAAAAAAGTACCCGTTCTAAATCAGTTCCTTGAACAAACTTCATCACTAAAACCACTTCAGCCTCGCTCATTGAGTATGCCAGCAAGTGTACAATGTTAGGATGGGTAAGATCTCCGTATCAGACATTATCATTAGTCCAGGAGATATACTGTGTAACAATAGAATCAGTGTGATTACCTTAGTACAGCACCTTCATTTGGTACAATGGAGGGATCACTTCCGGGAGGTAGACGCATACGCTTGAGGGCAACCTCCTGCTCATTCCACTTACCCTTGTGCACCTCAGCAAAGCTACCCCAGCTTATAATCTCTCCAAATTGTAGTGTGTCCATATCTACAAGCAAATCTGTACAAATAATAAACTAAATTATGTAAGTCATCAATAATATAATTCACGTATTAATACCATCATGTTTTCCACCTTCCTCACCAGGACCTATAATTATTATAACACAATATTAGCATAAGGTTTATAGTTATTACTACAATCTTACCGGTTACTTGGAAGTGATAACAATCATTCTCCACTGTGCATCGGCCGTTGAATTCACATACAAAATACATGTTGATGGAATATCTATTACTTTCCACGCCCAATCCCCCTTCTTCTGCCACGCGTAGGTAGGTAACCAATCCATGCCTAGGAGACAACGCTAACAAAGTTGCAAAATCATCCGTAGAATTTATTTTCTGCTGCCTGTGGGATCAGATAACTCTTCTCTAGTGAGAGCAATACATGCATTTCATAGTAATCAATTTTAGACTTTTTAACACATGTACATTATAATTACGTGAGTTACCGAGCACATGAAACTTGAGATCTTTCACATCACAGCTGACATCAACATCAACATCTGCCCGCAGGTATGTAAGAGCAGGTCCTCCTATACTTTTATGGCTACTTATTAACTAGTTGCTAATTATAATTGAATATTAATGCGTACATAAATCTCAACTACAATGAAGCTGCGCTCCTCAGGCTGAAATGGCTCCATTTGTTTGGAAATATCCTCCAATACACGCTGATCACTGTCGATAGTCTCCATATGTGTCACTCTCCAAACTCCAACTATTCCTACCGCCACAATACTCATTGAGAGGTGATCATCAACCATAAGGCCATACTTCACTGTATATTGCAGAAAAAAGGAAGAATATACGTGCATTGCAGATGTTATACAATACTGAACAGCCAGAATTTTTGGTAGTTTGCAGTATACTCTACTACGTATACATAATAATATGCATGGTGATCCCACAACGAAGCACCAAATTAAAATCCATCCATAATTACTAAGGCCACACTTTCAGTTTTCTTATATCAGCTTGGGCCATTGACCTACCCACAATATCTTCAACACCAATTTCTATTGGATCGGAGTCCTCACTGCCATCACTACTGCTTGTAATATGCACTGGTATCTCCTTTGTAGTACCAGTATCGGACATAGCTCTGCGCTTCTCTATGAATTATTAATATGATTGTGTAATGAAGTGTGTGTGGGGGGAGGGGGTGGGGAAAGGAGACATGGACATATCGTAGTGTCCCAGGTAAGCGCCCACGGGTGCTTAAATATACTCATGATTTTGGCCCTCATGAATCAAAATTCCATACATTTGTATAGAAGCTGCTACAGTGGCCCCTTAAAATGCTGTACATGCATGGGTGTTTACTTGGGAGTGCCACTTGCCCGGAACACTACAGTAGTATGAACACTTACAGAACCATTGCAGGAGGTGAACATATGTGACCAGCTCTGAGAAAAGGGACCATTTGGAATTCATGTTTGTCGTATGTAGCTCGTAATAAGGGAATAATAATAAGCTGTATCCGCTGTATGTTGGTGTCAATACCCTGATACAAGTATATTTACTATACTGCATTTGTAGAAAGCAAGTTGGTAAAAAATTGGTCTTGTTTCATACTCGGTCTACTACTGCGAATGGTCCCTTTTCTCAAAGCAGGTCACATATTATTATAATAATATAGACATTGGTACGGTGTATATTAATAAATATCAAGCAAATGATAGCTATTTGGCATACTTGAAGTACTCAAAGTGATGTTGCTCCTCTTTCTGTCCAAGGTAGAACCATGGCTACTCACACCCTATTATAAAATACATATCAAAAGCTTCTAGTATGCGTAATGCTGTCCACTTACAGAGTTGAGGGTACTGCTATCTACAACTTTCAAATTCTCCTCGACACCAATAGGAACATATATCCCCCAACATTAAATTTTTTACTTCGATTTACACTGCCACAGTTTAACTTGATATACTCTCCCAACGTCCAAGGTTCATTGTTGATTGGGACGAGACCTCCAGAACATAGGATCGAAAGCTTGACACTACAATTTATTCCCAGCCCTCTCGCTCCCTTAATCAGGACGTCATGATGACTATCAGCATCAGTAAAACCTATGACTTGAGTATTGGGGTGCTTTTTGTGTATCCCTTTAAATTTCGCCTATACTTTGCAAAATTGAGCTGAATATTGACATGATGGAAGCATAAAACATGAAGCAGTAATAATAGTATTAAACTTACAGAAAAGAATAGAGTAGTACTAGTGGACTTAGGCTTGGTTGCTTTTTTGGCTTTACTACAAGCAGATTCACGATACTTCTTAACAAGGTCCTTGTATGAATCAGTAGAACCTAAATTAGATAAATATTATTATACTAGTTCAACTTCATAATTACTCCTACACGTGATATTAATTTTGTATGATCGCGTGTGAAACTGCTGAATTAGCATTTTGGGCGATTGCTGAATTGGCAATTATTTCTGGCCACGTGCATAATTATAATACTAGTAGATACTCTCCCAGTACCATTGACTATGGAGAATCTGGTCTCCTATGGTTTAATAATTATAGACGTGCATTATTATTCGAGTTTCTTACCAGATTCTGTGTTACGCTCTTCTCTCGTTGGTGCAGCACTCTCCAAGGAAGATATCACAGCATTTAAGTCATCCTTCTTCTCCAATACTGCTTTTAAGGCACTGGTAAGGTGTTCAACCATGATTTACGCAGCAAATCAACTTGAACAAACACTACTTAAAACTGCACTGGTTGAACACTCGGTACTGTACTGAGGCCCACGGCACGCTTTTCGTTGACCACACCCACAAAGTTATCCATGTGCGCATGCGTGATCGATATCATACTAGCAAAGGGTGCCAGACGGTATGGACACTTCACTGGAATGACAACGACGGTACGGAGGTTCACGCTAGCGCTACGGACGGTGGCGATACGGACATTTGCGCTATGGATGGCGGTGACGTGGCGGCGGTACAGAGACTGAACGGTACGGACATCGGTGTTACGGACGGCGGCGACGTGACGACGGTAGGAGAGGATACTGGAGTGATACGTGATAGCCACTGGCGTGACGCGTGACCTCCAGGGCCACCGTAATACGGATAATTGTGCACATGGTAACTTGTGCCCCCCCTACTCCCGACATCTTCCGCCTATGCGAGGGAAGTAGTGATTGGCAGCAGCGACAACAGTGGTGGTGTAGTTGATGGGGGTCTTGCGTGTGCAACAAAATGTTGTGGGTTCAAATCTTGCTTTTTTCGCTTGTCAACATTTTTCTAAGTTCTTGTAGGGTCAGCCGAGCAATTCTAGCACTGAGCCAATATAGTACGCTGCACCACTGAATAAATATAACTCACATTTTGCATCCACATGCATGGGTGCTTACCCCGGACATGAATTATACCAGGAGTACATTACTAGGAGTATGCAACCCACATAGTAGTAGTACAATTATTACCCCGCGTGCGCGCATGTGCAGCAAGGGGTAAAGCAATCGGTTTGTCTGTTGTCTGTTGTCTGTTGTCTGTCGTCTGTCGTCTGTCAACATAAAAATCGGCAAATCTCAACATCTAAGCGAAAGTAGGATCAATAAATGTGATAAAATAATGTAAGACAGCGAAAAAACACCATATGTCTCGTTCTTAACCCTAGGCAGTACCTAGGGAAGCTATAAATCATACAAATGTATCGACCACGCCTACGTTGGACATGCCTACCTAGTACCTTATGAAGTCTATTGCGCATGCTCGAGCTTCTGGAGTCTACTGCGCATGCTCGAGCTTCATGCTTCTAATGTCATTTATGATCATGGTTCTCAGAAGAGAACGAAAACGTTTGTGAGTAGCAAGAGATTAAAATTCAAAGAATAGAGGCCTCTAAGAAGAGATATGACCATGGGTGACATTGCCATGGCACGCGGGGTATGTGCTCTATGAGCTCTAGTCCCTTTCTAGATTTGACATCACAGAATATCATTAATAATAATATGCAACCACTAAAACTATGAAGCCATGAAGGTTGTGTCTGCACTGTCCTATCAGTAAATAGCTGCAGCTGCATCTACACACTACACAGAATGTAACTACACAGAATGTAACTCAGTGGTTGCAACTTAAGTACCTTCTACTGATATTCAGGCCCACGTACAAGGGTGGTTGTCATGTCACATCTGGAAAGAGATGTTTGTACTACTATTGTGTGCGTTCTCCTGGTAATGTACTCCTGATTATACGTATTAATAGTATTATGTTCGTGAGGCTGCTACATTGACCACTTATTAATTGAAACAAAATTCGTGACACTGTAATATAGGGAGTGGGCACTTTTGGGACACGATATAGGGTATACATGCACCTGCACTCCAACTTGCTATAACATAAGCTTATTATCTAACCTAAACTCACCACTGCCAATGTGTATATAATATAATGAAACAGTATGCAGCATAGGATATATTATGCTAACTATTATAATATTATTCTTAACAGAGGGCTATGATATGATTGTTGTGCACCTATCAATATCAGATTCAGTCCTGACTACCCCCACACGGAGAACGATGAGCATTTGGAGGAGTGGGATGGGAAATACTGCAACTGGTGTACAAGAGACTAGCCTCTCTCTTGGCTGAGAAGCATGGCACTACGTACAGCACTGCCCTCCATTGGCTCAGGTATCGATTGAACTTCTCCCTCATACGATCAGCAGTTATGTGTCTAAGGGGTCACGCACTATCTTTCATTGGCAAGCCAAAAAGATAATGGACACAATTGACCTTGCTTGTTCAGAAGGCAGGGTCCTAAACTTTTGAGTGTTTATTGCACTATTATAAAATTAATGTCATACTACCCTTTATAAGTACACGTGTATCACTTGTTCACTTTTATCTCATGCTCACTCTATGCAATTGTTCTCATTTGGAGGGGTTTATAGTAATTAGTAATTCATTCTTGCTACTAACCCTACAATGGGGCACATCTGAGTAGCCATTATTGGTGTATTAGCTAATAAAACTAATCATGGTTACTCCCACTTTCACGCACGCACACAATGCCATATTTTAATAATTGTACACACTCACACTCCATCTTCAGATGTTTCCCAGTACTATTATTAGTATATTACCTCTTTGGACAAATTTTAAAGGTTAATATTTGAAAACCCCCTATGTTGTCCCCCCCAACTAAACCCATACAATAAGGGGGATAGTCAGGGATTATACTCCCAAATAGCTGCATTACTACCGTGATTCATGTTAACAAAATTTTTGACAATGTGTTATATTATAGAAATGTTTGTACACTAGAGTCTAACAATATTTCTGTCAACTTCAAGCGTACCCCATAAATTCACTCTGCAAGTTAATTAAAGCTGGATAGTGGTGAAGGTAGATTGAGTGAGCATAGCTGCTCAATATAGGGATGGCCAGAACCCAGAAACAAATTGAATTGAAAATTTTATTTTACTTATTTACTGGTTGTCATGCGGAAATGTCACAATCCCGCGAATAAGCCCCCTCCCCAGTTTTACCTAATACTAGCATACAGAAAAGGAGGGCGTATTCGCAGGATTCTACTGTATTATGTATACACTGTATACTGTATAGCCAAAATTTTCGCCTGGAGAAAACTTTCGCTGATTTCGCCACCTACCCTACCTACACCTACACTCCTACACTCATTGGTGGAATTTTTATCCTTCAAATTTTCTGACCCGCATTAATGGTTACATTGCAGGATAGTACCAGAACAAAATCAAAGAGCGGTACTGTGGTTAAACATCAAAGGACATTTTTTGTTTAAAAAACCATGTAAAAGGTCATTTTAAAAGCAGCGCATGCGCCACTCTACCGCTCTTTAGTGACTTTCCTGCATTGAAGATATGGCAACCTTTACCACATTGGCGAAAATTTATTCCACCGAATATTTCTGTAGTGCCAAATCTTGAGATCTAGGCATCTATGCATGTTGTAAGCACAACGAATCGGTACATGTCGGTGAAGAACTGGTTCCTGTGTGCTTCAAATCACTGAACATGGCTCACAAGTGGTACAAACCGTGCATTGTCCGTTCAACATGGCTCTGGTTTACCGACCGCACCCACTCTGTGGTTATACAGCTTGTGACATACAGTACCACAAGTGGCATACAGTACTACAAGTGGCATTTGTACTCAAGCACTTCCCATGCAGCTGTTTGCACATACATATATACTTTAGGTAGTGCCTTCTGGACTTTAGTGAGTAAAATACCACAATAATGAATAGCTGTCTTGTTCTAATACTACCTACACATCCCAAAAATAACCACAATTACACCTTGCACTACATTAAAGTCTTAACTTTAGTACGTTAGATGAGATCCTCCATAAACCCATAAACCCATAATTTTATCAGAAGTCCTGATCGTTTCTGTGAAAATGTGCATGCAGGAACCTCCAGACTATTTCCATAAACTATTCTACTCTTCCTTCTAGTCACAGGAGGTGCAGCTAGGGAAAGTATATCAATTTTGATCTCTCTTGGTTTGTATCTACACTGATAGTCTCTCCACACTAAATAAATCTTCGATGCCACTTGCTCTTCATTACCTTACTCTAATCTTGCTACAGATTATAGATTCGCGTAATAATTTGCCTTTAGCTTAATGGGATTTGCTGGAAATTCCCAGATTTGCAATTCCTTACGTTAAATTGGATCATGTGTACATTATTACAAAGAAGATATGACCCCTCAACACAGGCGCTGCTGTGCACACAGTGCAGTCATGCTTATAAAAGTGATGCAAGTCAACCTATGCACACTATGTACTAGTGGTGATGAAAATTGTCTGTGCCATAAGATTTCTACACGAATTTATGAAAGATTAAGCTCATGGTATACCAAAGCAGCATATGTCAAGTCAGTCTGATCACGTGATTTCACATGAGTATAGTCGCCTTAGTATATAGGCCGCTTGGTACCTGCGTGAGAAGCTTCACGAGAGTGAAGGTACCTATTGATATACCTATAGACTGTTAGCAGTCCAATGATGTAGATGTAGCCAGCCCTGGGGACAAGCCTGAGACTTCATGCTCAGTGAAAAATGAAGTATATATTACATAGTATGGAAAATCTCCAGTGATGTTGACTCTGGACCTGAAAATTTCCAGTTTCATGCCTTTACTTGCAAATTATCTGCAAAGTTTGTCACAGTGCGAGCAAATGCGCATGATGACCACTATCTCTACACCTACATGTTGTTTTAATTTACACGTTTTAATTTAACTCTACTCACTGAAATGATCACCCCACAAACGTACATACAGTACACATACATACACACACACACACACACACACACGCACACATAACCACTTTCTGTCCTTCGTGTATTCAAGGCTCACTCAGGCTATATTTTATTGTAGCCTAGATCACTGAATAACTAGACTTACTTACGTTGTAGTTATATCCTGGTGCGAATACAATACCTGGATATTGTACGAGCGTATCCGGGGCGATATTTTATTTTGGGCACAGTTGGGAGATTAAAGGTCAATCCTAACCCAGAAATTACACACTAAGTAGAAAACAAAAAGATTATTGTAAATAATGTTTGAGACTCTGGGAAGCTATTCACAACAAACTATCCATATAATATATGAGCACGCAGAGTGGATCGTATCTTGGAAGCGGAATTTTAATTCACAACTTAGAATTTAAGTTATAGCCCTTTAAAGTTTTCCCATATGTTTGTATAGGGAAGCCATGCGTTTGCAAGGTTTTCCGCTTACGCGCTACGTAAAAACGGAAAAATACCCGTGGTGTGCGTTATTTAGAAACTATCTCAAAATCGGAGTATAGGTTCCCTAGTAAAAATATCTTGCAAGATCACAAGAGGTGATCTCCCAAGATAATGCAAAGATCTTGTGTAAGATCTTTCGTGGTTTTGGAACCACGATACATAAAGATCTTTGCTGGGATCTTGCAGGAATCTACATAAGATTCTTACAGGATTCTGCATAAGATCAGGGCTGTTCTTAAAGATTCTATGTTGTCATTATCCACACATGATTTTGAAAGATCTTGAATTAATATCCCTGTATAGGATCTTACTTAATCCTGCATGATTTTGTTAAGATCTTGCACTTTAGTTAGATAATCCTGCAAGATCTGTAATGACTTCTGTCTTCAGATATTTCATCTTGTGGGATTCTTATGCAATCCAGTAAGATTTTTAGTGATAATTTCCTAAGACCCTGCCTTGTGGTCACTTATAAATCATGCAAGATTCTTATCCCAAGATCTTGCCATATTATTATTAGATTTGGCATATGGCCAGTATACACATACTAAACCAAGATCTTACTAGATCAAGATGCAATGTAATACACTTGAAAAATTGAGATAAAATTAATGCAGCATTATTATGGTACAGTACAAGCCAGAATCGTGAAAAAAATGGGGGAATGAAAATGAATGCTTCCTTTGTTGTGTTATGAAATAAAACGTGAACTTAAAAATTAATACTGAAACTCAGTGTTATGGTACATAATGTTCACTTATCACAATCCATTTAACTGTCAGGCTTGGCATCCCTGCACTTCTGGTTCAGACTATTAATCAGTGTTGTGTGGCAATAAGAATTACCATATCGTTGCTAAACACAAGCTACAAGAAATTCAGTAAATTACGAGCTACCGTATAGCCGGAAATATTGGCGGGCATTAAATTTGGAGGTTGAGCCCAAAATTGCTATTGAAAGAATATTGGCGGATGTAAATTTGGCGGTTCGGTATGGGATCGCCATACGTATATATGCGAGTAGGAAATTTTGGCGGATTTTAATTTGGCGGTTGTAATAATAGACTGCCAAACCGCCAAATTTAATTCCCCGCCAAATTTTCCGGCTATACGGTATACACCCTCTATAATCTGCTTACCAAACATTTTCTCCACACGCACTGGGTCCAAGGGAGGCTTCTTAGTTTTTTTGCTCTTTAATACTACCTACAGACGCCATCTGCTCTTGTTTTGAAAACAGCAAATCTAACAGAGCCCTCCCATAAGCAGATGCATCCTTGGCAGGAACACGTAACAAATTCACACCGTCAACATACACAGACAAGAGAATGATTATTGAGCTTTTCAATAGCAGTGGAAACAATTATAATTCAGTACGTTTCGGTCCGTGGACCTTCATCAGCGGAGAAAGCCTCTCTGACCACCAAAACCAAACAGAAGTTGAAGTTCGAGAAACTGAGTCATGCCAAATACATCCCCTCTCTGGACCCCAAGAAGGTCGTCAAGAATGCCAGCAGCAGGACACTGACAGAGAATGAAGAGTACTCGCTCTGGGCCTGAACTTCGCTGTTGCACCCAGACAGATACCGTATAAAGAAATCATCGCAGTGACAGAGTCAACAGCAAGACAACTTGACACAGAGAGTGCCAAGAAACTCCGAGCAGGAGTCAGCAATGCCCTACGCACAGCCAGAACCCCACACAGCAACCTAGACAAGGGAATGATGAGAGCACTGAAGGACCTGAGGGAAGATGAAGACATCGTCATACTACCAGCAGACAAAGGAAATGCAACGGTGGTGTTGGACAAACGTGATTATTTGACGAAAATGAACCGGATGCTGGAAGATGATACGTACAAAGAGCTGAAGAGGGATCCAACATTGAAAGTGGAGAGCAAGGTCAACAGATCCTTGAGGGAGCTGGAGAAGAAAGGCTACATCTCGGACTAGGAGAGGAAAACCCTCTTGCCACAGTGCTCCAACCCCTCACAAATGTACGGCCTCCCGAAGATCCACAAAGATGGAATGCCTCTCAGACCCATTGTCAGTGCCATAGGTTCACCAACCTACCAGCTGGCCAGGAAGCTAGCTAGATCCTCTCCCCACTCGCGGGTAGAACGAACTCCTATTTAAAAAATTCGGCTGACTTTGCCGACCGCATCAAGATAACCACCATCGAGAACAATGACACAATGCATGCTCAGTTTCGACGTAGTGAGCCTGTTCACCAAGGTACCCATCGCAGACGCGCTGGAGACGATCTCTGACCTCCTATCCCAGGACGAGTCACTTGGAGAACGAACAGCCATCCCGGCTGAGGACATCTGCGCGCTGACAGAGCTCTGTCTACGGTCGACATACTTCAAATTCCAAGGTACATTCTATGAGCAAGTGGATGGGGCGGCCATGGGCTCACCACTCTCCCCGGTAGTCGCCAACCTATTCATGGAGGTTTTCGAGACAAAAGTACTGGAGCAGGCCCCCCGCACCCCGACGCCCCCAAATGTGGGTAAGATATGTGGACGACACGTTCGTCTTGTGGCCACACGACATTGAAGATCTTGAAGCTTTCCATGCCCACCTAAATGCCATCAATCCTTCCATACAGTTCACGTGCGAAAATGAGAAAGAGGGAGTGCTTGCTTTCCTTGACGTCCACGTGAAGAGGGAGAACACCATCTCCACCAGTGTGTACAGAAAAACTACACACACCGAGCGGTATATAAACTACTCCTCGCACCACCACCAAAGAATCAAGACTGGAGTGGTCCAGTGCCTAAACCGGAGAGCTGAGAGGGCTGCGATGGGGACTCCATCAACCAAGAACGCAGACATCTCCAAAACACCTTTGAAGCCAACGGCTATCCACGCAGGATTGTGCAACGCGCACTGAAGAAGCAGAGAAGTAGACCTGAAACGGAAGAAACCAGCAGTGAATGCGAACCAGAGAATACCAAACTTCTCATCCTGCCATACCTCAAGAACACATCTGAACAGATTGAACGCACCTGTCAAACCCTCGGAGTAAAGGCTGTGTTCAAGTCCCAGGGTACCCTCCGCCAACATCTAACCAAGGTAAAGACAGTAAGACCTGAACTGAGGAAGAGGAGCGTCATATATGAAGTACCATGTATACCATGTATGGACTGTGACAGCAAGTATATTGGAGACAGGAAGAAACTTACAGAAAGTTTAGTTTCCAATTTTTCATGTTTCACTATTTTAGATAGACAATACTTGCATATAAATCTAGTTGTATCTGTGCACTGTTCTCATTCAGCTGATGAAGGTCCACGGACCGAAACGTACTGAATTACAATTGTTTCCACTGCTATTGACAAGCTCAATAATCATTCTCTACAACTTGAGTCATAGCAATGAGCCTATATCAGATTGTCCATACACAGACAAAATTAATGCATTTTGTAATGACATTGTGGCTAAAGATCTCCCTGAGAAACGAGAGTGATGTGTATACTTGAGGTGACATACCACAAATTCTTCATCCTTCACAGTAACCTTGGCAATAGTTTCACAAACATTTTGCCCTTGCAGTAGATTGAACACCCGATCCACCTTTGCCTCTAACCGAGACAAATCATCAAGTTTCTCTTCAATTCTAAGCAGGATATCATAAAAAATTATGAATAGCATTGTAACTAAAACATGTATAGTACCATTACAATCACTTACTCTGTCTGTGGCTTGATCTTCTTCCTCCTCACCATGTTTGAGCAGCTGTAGTAAAAAAAAGGAAGTAAAAAAATTGTTATAGGATTGGTTGGCCCTAATGTTATAGCCCACACCCCAATAATGATGGGTCGAGCAGTTGGTCTCCTATCACACTGAATCGAAAGCCTGTGAAGCCTGCTAGTGCTGAGTCAAGTGATTGTGATTTGGATGTGTCTGAGTGTCTTTGCCTCGATGTTCAGCTGCGTGAGAATGTACCTGGTGTAGAGATCGAGACCCATGATGATAGCTTTTGGGTGCCAGTTTCCCATCGAACTTGTTCCCGCCTGAAGTCATCTACCTGAATTCTGTGCTATGTTTATTACCTACGAACAGTACCCTTCTGGAATTTAATTTTTACTTTACTATAGGGCCGTTGCACCTGTTGTGGTGTGCTATTCAAATCAATAGCATGCACTAAGAAATTACCTCGTTCTTTGCAGCCATCAGATTCTCTGTTCACTGATTTCTTCTTGCTTGGCTTAGGCAAAGTCCCCTTACTGGTACTGTCTTGGTTTCCCACCTTTCGCTTTTTCCGGCCAGTGTGAGTGCTATCATCAGTGAGTTGTCTCTTGTGCTTTTCAGGGTTGGATCTGGCATCCATGAACAGAAACGTGCATGGTGTGAACAAAGAGGTTTACGTTTGCACGCTATATTACAATAATATATTTGTACCAATCATACATGAACTACACAACGGGTACTTATTAAAGTTATGAGAAAGGGGCATTAAATGCAAATAAACTAAGAAGTTATCCATTGTGTTCATAATAAATACATCCTATTAATGTACGTATCAATAGTGGGAAACTTTCGAGGGAGAAAACTTTCGCGGATTAATAGGAATGTAGCATTTCACGGAACGTTAACCGATACCACAGATGAGTGTGGCATATTTAAATTTTTATGGAAAATTTTGTTGCGGGTGGCTTTAAAATCATGAAATTCACAAAGGTGCTCCTTTGAAAGTTTCCCGCTATACAGTATAAATAGCCATACTCAATATGAAATTATATCAAACCAATAGCAACACCCTATTACCTAACATCCAACATAAGTACAATTGGAATAAACTTACTGTTTACCTGAGGTTCAAGGGGAGAAACAATCTTCTGAAAAGTTACAGGACAGGGTTTTTTGTTGAGAGTCATGACTAGCTGAGCACCAGTAACCAGATTATCCTTTTGCAATGGATATCCATCCTCCCTAGACAGACTTGCGACTTTGACATTAAACAATTTTCCTGTCTGGTTGCATTTTACACGCAATTTGCCTATAGATCGGTGAAAATACAAAAGTAAGTTGATGCACGTATAATTTCACACCTTGAATTCAGGCCAGATCTATGATGTAGCTATTTTTGTACAGTTACACGTACACATAAGCAACTTACTGTCAACTGCTAAGTCTTCTTCCTTGGATTGAAAGGCTTCGCGATATCTTGCTGGTCGCTTCTTAGATCTCATTCCCCTGACTTCTTGCACCTTTTGCTGCTCTGAAACCAGTTCTTCATCATCGTATTCTTCCTCGCTCTGAACAGAATCCTCATAGTAATCACTGCCACTAGTGTCACTGGCCATCTTATTCTTCAACTCCTCTGCATAACTGATCTGCGAATGATCTATACTTGCCAGGTACGTGTAACTGTAGCTTTAGACTAGATGTAGTAGCTAGCTAGCTGGTGCGATCTCACGTACATGCTCGGTTGAGCAGGCTAGCGCGCGCGAGCGCTAGCGGTAGGCGGAGCTAGCTAGCTAGAGCCTAGCCAAAGATTGAGTATTGGTATATTATGTCAATATGGCATCTAGCAAAAGAGGAACGTGCCGGCAATATATACGAGATTCAACCGCCCCAATGCCGAAGACTATGCAGTGGAGACTAAAAAAGAAAGGACAACACCCAAGGTAATCACTGAATACAAAGAATATTAGTTATGCTGTGCTCTTATTAGAATGGCATAAATTTTGCAGGATTGATATGACTGATGAATTGCCAACAGTGGTTGTGCCTTCGACATCTGAATGTTCAAATAAAAGCACAGTAGACTACTTTCTACGTCAGATTTAAGTGGTAATGTTGAGCCGAACAGTACTGTCAGTCCAGAACACTCGACTGCTGATTTCTCCATGGAGCCAGATCCAGATGTAGTACCACTGGACCTTGATATGGACATCAACCCTGAGCTGTACTCAAGTATATCAGATGACTCTGACGCTGATGGTGCTGATCTTGATCCAACACGCTCCAATTCCGACTCGGACGCTGACTCAGAAGATATTGATCCAGACTTTGATCCAGGTATTTCAGGCAGTATTCCAGAGTCCGATCACTCAGACACTGACCCAGACTGTGACCCTGAGCACGATCCACAGCTGGATCCTAATATTGATTCTGACCTTGATCAGGATGAAGAAATTATTATGGATACTGACGGCACAGAAACTGACAGTGAGATGTTTATGCCCTTGTATGATGGTGCTAATATAACAATTTGTGGAGCTTATTGTGCCATCATGGAATTTAAGCGTGCCTGTAGAGACTACCATTTTCCGCCATTTCGATGCTGCTTCAACTACTGCAACTACTTTGTCCAGCAGGAAATCGGCTGCCTCGGTCTGTTTATATCTTGAAGAAGTTTTTTAAGAAGCATTCAACCCAGCATGATAAACAATAGTTTTGCCCTCAGTGCCATGCTGAACTTGACAGAAAACAGCGGAAGTGTAAAAATACTAGCTGCTAGGGTGGGGAACCGAATTCACTTATCACACTGAAACCTGAAAGAGCCATCAGTAACATTCTGAAACGTAAGTATAACAGACATAATAAACAGCTTATTCCGATTTTGTTAGCAGCCCTTCCCCCCCCCCCCGAAACACCAATAATACTATGCATCAATTTCGTTTTCATATAGGTAACTGGAGTAAGCTAGATTACTGTTCGAAAACCAAAGGCCATTCCATATGCGATATACACACTGGAAGTGGATATCAAGCACCCATTAGCCATTAGCCGTCAGCATATGGGAGTAATGTTCAATACAGATGGAATCCAGCCATTTAAATCAGCATGACTTTCGATTTACCCAATTTTTTTAGCCTTTGCTGGTCTTCCACCTAGTGTCAGAATGAATAGAGACAATCTCGTTACAATTGCTGTATGGGTTGGAGGTATTAAGCCACAGATGAATATTTTATTGAAGCCTCTTTTGAAGATGCTGAAGTGACTGTCAAGTCATGGAGTGTGTATCAAACTGCTAGATGGACTAGTTAAGACAATAAGACTTCACTTCAGCCACTTTTTGGTGCATTTAACCTCATAGCAAGAGCTCCTGCAATGAATAGGAAGCAGCACAATGGTTTTATGGGCTGTCCCACATGTGTACACCCTGGTGAGACTAAACAGCGCACACGCGTGTATATATCTACCTGGAACCGATTATCCGCTTAGAACTCACAGTTCAGTTGTTTCCGATGGAATTGAAGCCCAAGAAATTGGTGAAGCAGTTAATGGGATTAAGGGAAGGTCTTCTCTTGAAAGTATTGTTGACTTTGTGAATGGCATCCCTGTAGATTATATGCACTGCGTATTGGAAGGTGTGACAAAGAAGCTCCTCAATATGTGGATAACATCTATGAGGTGTCCCTGTTACATTGGTAGATTTGTAAAACACACAAAAATTTTTTGAAGCAGCGTCCTCCACACGTGTTTAGTCGCATACCTCGTAGTGTTGAAAAACATTGAAATTATTGGAAAGCTAGCGAGCTCAGAAACTGGTTACTTTATTATGCTCTCCCATTATTGCTACATGTGCTTCCTCCACTCTTTCTTCATCACTTTGCTTTGCTGGTTTGTGCTATGCACATAGGCGTAGGAACATATTTGAGGTTGGGGGGGCCAAACAATACCTGCGCACGAACTTTTGACCACGCCCACATTTTGTTCAAACCACGCCCACTTTGCATCGACGAGGCTGTGTGACAGCGAGGCAAGAGGTTTTCTGGCTGTAGAACGAGCAGTAAGTCAAGCAGAGCACACTCTTTAGCTGTTTATGAAATTTCATATGTTGACTCAGTTTAGTAGGCCTGTGCCTTTGCTGAAGTATCTGTTGATACAATGATAGGCCATAATATCTTGGGCTCTCTGTCCAGTAGCCAGTCAGATGGTTGGGGGGGCCATGGCCCCCATGGCCCCCCCGGTTCCTACGCCTATGATGCACATTCTTCTTCAATCAAGAGTTACCCCAGTCCAGATACAAGCTGCCGAGGATATGCTTGCAGTGTTTTATGAGCTTTTACCAGAGCTATACGGAGATACTTCTTGTCCATTAAATGCACATCTTCTTGTACACTTGACCAAGTATGTCAGGCTTTGGGGTCCCCTTTGGACACATTCTGCCTTTGGATTCGAAAGCATGAACGGTCATGTGTCTTATATGATTCATTCCATATACAGAATAGCCAATCAATTAGTCTTCTCGATTGATGTCTCAAACACATTGAGTGCCATAGCAGACCAACTTTTGTGTCACGAAAGTGAAGAAACACTCACATTTCTTAGTCCATATACTTCAAGAAGGAAGAATATGTCGGAGCTAACTCCTGGAACATATTCCGTGGGACTTCCACAGTCGTCTCCTCTTTCTCGAGAGGAACAAAGAGCCATAAAAGCATGCATTGTCTACTTCCTTTGTAAATTTGACTCATGTTCTTGTATTCCATCGTCTGTATCACCAGGGGTCAATGCTACATTCTATCCACTATGGCAAGGATGAACTAGGAAAACGAGACAGTTCCATATGCTGCTATCGTGATGGAACCTTGGAACGCTATGGTGTAATTCAGAAATTGTTTGTGTCCAAGTTTGCCTGCTGTAGTTCTTATTCGACCCTTTGATGTATCGTCAACTTCACTTTTAAAAAGCATTGGTAATTCTGGTAGAGATAAATACTTACGCCAACATTGATCTTTTGAGTGCCTTTTTCATTTCTGTTTCAAAGGAATTACTACACATTACTGCTGTACCTGTCTCCCAGATAGTTTGTGTGTTCGAGTGTGCTGTAATGACTTAAGTGTTGACTATATTATTGTAAAAATTCCTAATAATTATGAGCATCATTGATTTTTTTTATTTGTTGCCATCACTTCTGTTCTGTATTCCCAACCACTATAATAAAACAATATTATAATTTCAATTTCTAGTTTGACAAATCATAATAAAGTTAAGTTATGCAAGATCTTAGGATAATCCTTCAGGAATTTATGTGATATAATATATAGAGATCCTGTAGAAATCATTAAGATATTGTTGGACAAATCCCAGTAGGATCATGCAGGATCTTGGACGATCCCTCAGAAATCTATGTAATAGAGATCCTATGAAAATTATCATATTTTGCGGGATAAATCCCAGTTTTGTCATGCAAGATCTCAGGATGATCCTTTGGGAATCTATGTGATAGAGATTGTCTAGAAATTATCCAGACTTTGCCAGATAAATCCCAGTTTTGTCATGTAAGATCTTAGGATGATCCTTTGGGAATCTATGTGATAGAGATCCTGTAGAGAAATTAGCAAGATTTTGTGAGACAATCCCAGTTTGACCATGCAAGATCTTGGGATGGTCCTTTGGGAATTTGTGATAGATATTGTGTAGAAATTATCCAAATTTTGCCAGATAAATCCCAGTTTTGTCACGCAAGATCTTAAGGTACCATTTAATTGCGTGGGTGGATATATCCCCAAATTGCCCCAGAAGCGCTGATATAAGTCTCTTTCAGCCGCTTACCCTTTGCTGAGCATTTTTAGCGTTGTAGGAGACCTGAACGACTCAGTTTGGTATCCGCTGTCGGTCGTCAATTTTAAGGTCAAAGGTCGTGCTTTCAGCCCCACCCCTTCCAAATGCGCATGCATCAGCCCCTCCCCTGTTCATCTGCGCATGCGCATATCGTCCATCGTGCCACGTGAACTTTGTCTGCGCACTGCCGAGATAATAATTGGTAAGTTTTGTATCTGTCTGTGTCTGTCGTATGTAATATGGCGTACTGATAGTTTTCTCGCTTTTCCTGACTATGGAACTGTGTGCATGTCACCTGATTTACTGGACTTGGAACGCTAGGTTTGTATTGTTATGACTGGGGAGGAGGAAGGCTCTGGTGTTATGCCTATGTATACGAGACTAGTACCTGCTGCAGCCAGGAGTGGAGCCCAATCAGATTGCTCCACGTCATCACCAATTTTTACCGGGCTTGCTAGGCTACTAGACTACATCTCACGAGTGAGGTTTGCACACAGGCATAGCAGCTAAGCACTTGTACAACTCCAGTATGGGCACAACACCAGAGCCTTCCTCCTCCTCCTGATATGTTACAAACGGAACGGAAGTTTTCCCAAAGTAACTGATTGCATATTCTCGTACCCATACGCAGATCGGAAAAAGAGTGTGGTGAAATGTTTATTCAACTTTGGTTCCAGATGTACACGACATAATATTATTATGACACGCAAACAAATACAGTGGAAACCCTCTAAAGCAGACACCATTGGGACCAAAATTTTAGTCCGCTATAGCGAAGTGTCCTTAGCTCAGGGGTAGTGGTTGACCATGCCCCTCCTACAATCGAATCGAGGCCAGCTATGATAAAGCATCACTGCGGGACCAAAATAAGTGTCCGTTGTACGGAAGCGGGGTGTCCACTGTTGAGGGGGTTTGAATGTATTGAAGTCTATGGAAATACAATCCGGACATTCAAAATTGTCCATTAAATCGCAGGTGTCCGCCATTGAGGGGTGTCCGTCATGCAGGGTTCCACTGTATTATCAGTGATAGCGTTATCACGATGTTTTGCTTATATGACATTGTACAATTCACGCAGCCTTACACCCAGCCGATGCCTTGAAAGCACAATCGTGGCAAATTATGGAGTCCGAGTGTCTCAGTGCCTGATTCTTAACCAGACGATCAAACGGCAGCTGTATAAATGAGATTTTCCTGTCCCAGTAGGTAGGCATGGATCATCCACATCCTCGCCAGCTACATTTGAGCTTATCGCCCTCGTCTGAACTTTACGGACACTATTCTGAAAGGACGCAATGAGATATTGCCGGAACCATGCGCATTTCACCATACTTTTATTTTCTGCATGCAACATAGAGGCTGGGCACGAGACTACTGATTACGGGGATAGTAGTCTCAATGTGGCTTATACTTGCACCATGCATTGTAGCGGGATCAAAATTGCCATCACAGATTGATGTACAGTGCTAACTCAAACAGCAACAATTGAAAAAAGGCTGTGTCTACCATACCGGCACCGGTACTGAAAATTTAGCGCTTCGAGTACCGGCAAAATAGCCCGCCAAAAAACTTAGAAAAAGTTTCGAAAGTGGAATAAAAAAAAAATCTAAAGATCAAGCGGGATTCGAACCCACGACCACCGCTCCACCAGCCCTAGCCCTAGTCCACTCTGCCAACCCACCTCGCTGCTGCTGGATGTCGTTTTTTGCCACCTTTATACACCTTGTCACTATAATACTAACCCTTTGTCAACAACCATAGCCTAAACCCAAAACCCCTCATCACTAACCAATTAGCGAAACCCAACCCCCCCCCCCCCCCCCCCCCCCCCCCCCCCCCGCTACTAGCCTGACTAGCCATCTGAGTGAGCTGCCGGTACTCCAAGCACTAAATTTTGGGTACCGGTGACAGTACAGTAGACACAGTGTTGAAAAAAGTCTCTGCAGAAACTAAAACTAGGCTATAACTAGCCATACATTGTGCCCGTGTATGAGCAAGAACTGATGAAAATGTACCTGAAAATACCTACTGTTTGTGCTTGACAATGTGATGAACATTGTTTACGCTTACCAGCATGAAGCCTTTCAAGTCAAAGGCAGGAATAATCTTGCTACCACACATTTGCAATGTTTTCCGCCCATGTGCTACGTTAGGGGCGGGGTCACGCATAATCTTGCCCATACCCAGTGCACTACGAAACAACTTGAGCTTTATAGAACACATACCCCGTCGCACATTGCATCTGCATCCACATCTGTTTGCATAGAAATGAGAGCTGACGTATACACATGGCCGTGGATGGGTCGAGTCGATAGGTGTCGCCAACAAAGACGCAGTGTTTACGATGCTCGTGGGCCTTGCCAAACCATTTGAAGCATAATGAATGGACGACTTGTAGGGATTTGTCATATTTACTAGTCGCTCAGATGCCTAGATGTCCAGATCTGGCGATTTTATGGTGACAGGCAGACAGACGGACAAAACCAATTACTTTATCCCTTGTGCATGTGAGCTGGTAATGTGTTCCTGGTGTTGTTCACTACCTCAGCATGTGTATGGGGCTATATTAGTGTCATAATTATGGAGGGTGTAGTCATTTTGTGAGAAGGGTATCCATCTTATTTGGGGGTGGTCATTTAGAGGTCTGCAGAGCAATACTGGGTTACTATCAAATGTGGGTGTATCCATAATATATTATTATTATTGCTATAATTTTCTGAAACTCTAGGTACATGTACAGGTGCATGGTTTGTTATGTGTTGTGCTGATTTGATCTTGCATAATACATGATTGTATGTATTTGATTAGTAATTAGGTCATCTTGTGTACTATATGGGTCATAATTTTCGTGGATTACTATCTGCAAATGTGGCTCAGTAAAAAAAATCGAGCGAGATCAAGAGCGTTTAAATTTATCAAAGCGAATCTCTTACATGTACGTACATGTGTACAAGTTAATTGCACCACCTCCGCTCCGCGTGCAGTGTAAAGATGCCACTTGTGGTAACTTCGTTGTGATCTTTCAGATAAGGGCACTACTAGCATACACTAGGATGTATTTACCCCCCCCCCCCTTAAAATTTGCTATGTGTTTGACCCCTCTTGCTGATTGTCTGATAGCCTTTGACCACAGTACCACTTGGTACTGAAGTACAGCTAAAAAGCTATAGGGCTTATTACCAGCACAATTTTTGTAATGCTCTGAAATAGTAAATCAAGTCAAAAGTTGACTAAGAGTTAGGTTCATGCAGAGATAGTCACAACTTTTTGGAATACTGTAAAGCAGCAAAGAATCGAGTCAAACACAGAGTGAGCTCAGTCACAAGGTAGTGTTTGGTTTGAGTTGCTTGCAGTTGATGAGGTCACTGGTCACCCTGAACCAGAGTGTCTCATCCTTAAGGTACAGCACATTATAACTGGGCTTGTATCCTAGGGAAGTGTGAGCAATAAATTTTTCATGGACTAATCCGTCTGGATCTGTAAAAGTGTAAGCGAAGTTGTTCTTATCTTCATGATGATTCAAGAGCTCAAGTTTAACGCTATTTAGCCACGATGGCATGTTACGAAGAGCCTGCTTCCAGTGAAGACTCACCGAGATATGGGTGCCCTTCCCCTCACCCCTGCCGTTTATTTCAATTATGATGTACCAGTTCCACTTATCAGCACTATACTTGAATGACTTATCTAATGACTGACAATACGAGAAGTCATCTATCTTGAAATATGCTTGTTGCTTTTGCTGCTTGTGCACTAGAGATGCCACCATCAGCCCTGCATGAGCATCGAGATTACTCTTGTGTCGCTGATGTTCATCCCTGTCCGTGTGAGGGGACGTATATGTGCAGCCGAGTGTTTCGTATCTGCACGGAATGCTTTCATACAGGCACGCCTATCGATGTTCTGGAAGGTAGAGATGGACCACCCTTTCTTTACATCCCTCATTCGGACACACCACTTCCAGCTTCGAACACTCAAGCAAGTGCCTGTTGGCTACCCACTGGTACACCCCACTGATACCACAGTAGCCACATATGGCCTTCCTCCGTGGACACTCCAATAAGTGATTTTGAACGTCTTTTTTAGGCATGGTTCTGGTTGTATATCTGGCCTCGCCTGCCTCAGGGAATGATGGGATTAAGCACAGGTTAGGGCATGGTATGATGGCGTTCTCGTCGCAATTGGCTTCATGTTGTCCAAGCTCTTGGCCTGCAGTGTTGAGGCTGTTGCTGCACTGGACCTTTAGCCGCTTGATAGCTTGACATGCTGCAAGGGATATTATTATCAATGCACGTAAAAAATTCCACCTCAAGATAATGATGCAGCATATAACAAGTCCTATCACATACATGTACCCCCTACAGACCATGTGAACGTCCATGCATTCTATACTGACACTCTGCATAATAGTTAGACACTGTTTAGGAGGTTTCTATGTGATTTAGAAGACCAAAGGGCTCCGTGTAGAATCCCGAGCAAAGCGAGGGTTCTACTGAGCCCTGAGGTCTTCTAAATCACATAGAAACCGACTAAACAGTGTCTAACATGTTTAGATCCTAGCAACAATGCCCAAAAGCTAGACACATAAACTGCTGCCTAGCAACAACCCTAACCATAGGCAAGAAAATTTATATGATTTTCTACAGAGCTTTACATGATTTTCTACAGAGTTACATGATTTTCTATGAAGGATAGATACTTCAGTTTAACCAATCAGATTACAGTATTCATTACAAGTAGGATCTAAATTGTACAAGTGCAAGTAGGAAGCAATATATGGGTGAGAGAACCTGTAGCTATAACGACATGCCTGTGTGTGTTTGTCGAGTCATACCTGCTGCAGCTTCTTGGGTTAGTGCCCTCTTCCTGCACTGTGGGCAGTTGTCGGAGTGTTTTTTGCTGTGTGGGTGTTGATTGTGTCAACGTCCATCAAATTGTCCACTGGGGTGTTGCCTCAAATGTGGAATCTTACGTGCAAGAAACCGGAAGAGCTGGGAGGGATGGACGGGTTGCTTGTGCCACACTTTTTTATAAAGTATCTGATCTTGATTCCTGAAGAGTCAGCAATTAATTAATTAACTACTATTGCTAGCTATGACTGCACAGAGCAACACAGAGCAAGATTCCAAGATGGCTAATCATTGTACACGTGATGGGTACATGTTTTTTTTATATAGTAGCATATTATAAGGGCCCAACATGAAAGTATCCCATGATATTGTTAGGATACCACTGTCGCTTGAAAGTAAACATAATAATAATTATTATATAGGCTCGGCAGACGTCGATCACTGGGGAAGGTTCAACCTAAAAGAATACAACTGTTTCATGCAGTGACTTTCTTACCCTTTGCTGAGCATTTTTAGCGTTGTAGGAGACATGAATGACTCCGTTTGGTATCGGCTGTCGGTCGTCAATTTTAAGATCAAAGGTCGTGCTTTCAGCCCCACCCCTTCCAAATGCGCATGCATCAGCCCCTCAGACATTTTCCATGTTCAAGGCACACAATCTCTAGGGGGGTCTGGGGGCATGCTCCCCCAGGAAATTTTTGACTCCCTGAGATTGCTTCTGGTGCACTCTCAGGCATTAATTTGTTGCTGCGCTTGTGCATGTATTTCAGCAATAATGATGACCCCATGATGCGATCACACTGATCTAGCCATGGCCTTATTTTTATTGTCAGACAATCCCCTCGTCTATAGATGATATAAATTGACAGTCATTTGTTGTTAATGTATGGAACAGAAAAGGTAGAAGGATAGCACTTTAGGTAGACAATGTACAATGTAGTATTGGTGACATTTCGAATGCTCTTAGTATCTTGTTATCATTACTACAATGTATATTATTCACATTAAGGCTATTTCTTGGCTTTATGCAGTATGATAATACTAGCTTTATGGGGGGGGGCAAGGGGGGGCAAGAGTATATCAAGGGGGGTGAGCGCCCCCCCCCCAAATGAAGCCCTGATAGTGCTTCATTATAATAATTATAGTGCTTGCAGAAAAAAACCCACTCATTAACAGGTTACTAAACCATGAGAACTGCAAGTTGTGGAAGCCACTAATTCAGTAATGAGAAGGTGTAAGAATGATGAAAATGCTGCCAAAATTCTGAAACTGCAATATTCATCATAACTCTTGTTATAATATATTTTTGTCTCTGTGCTGTGCAGGAGAACTATCCCGGAGAGTACATAAATCTGACAATGTTCAACTCGGATATACTTTGATCTCCACTGAAGCTGACATTCATATAACTGAGGACTCCACCATCACAAGGCTACAAGTTAGTCTAATATGTTATAGTCTAGTAATACCGTATAGCGGGAAATTTTCGAGGGTAGCAATTTTCGCGGATGTGGGATTTTGAACTATTTCGCGTTTTAATTTTCGAGGATCAGCCCAGACAAAGCCACACCCTCAAATTGGATGCAATAAACCACGCCCATCTTCTTTCATACGTGCGTGGAAATCATAGCAGGTAGTTTTAAACACGAGCTAACTATGTCTGAACTATGAAGCTGTGTTGTGGAGGCGATGATCCGTGGCTACCACGAGTATCAAAGCATTTGGGAGGCTGAAATTGGAGAAAACCTGACGTGTATCTGAGAGCCCGGCAACGTCCGTGGACCCCTACGCTGTAGCTGTCACAAAACCCGAGTCTTCTGTTCAACAATAGTTGGACACGTCCCAAGAAAACTGTCAGCTATATGTTCGCTCTTTCTTCGAAAAGGAGGCAGTATCTTTCGAAAATGGCTTGCTAACGCTACAAATAGTGCATTCTCTGTTCAGCATGCCTTGTGGTTTATATCAACCACACCCATTCTACTGTGCTGGTGGGACTGCGCATGCTCGAGCTAAGTCAGTGTAGGAACGGGTCGTCAAGTCATACCGTATAGCGGGAAATTTTCGAGGTATAAAATTTCGCGGATTCACCCTGATCCGCGAAAACAGCGAAAATTAATACCCTCGAAAATTTCCCGCTATACGGTATTGTGTCTGCATGACTGTCAATGGTGCAATGTAGCAGAGGGGGAGGCAGGCTATGCCCCCTTCCTCCTCCCCCAAGCCCCTTCCTCTCTCTTGTCTTCGCAAGAGGGACTCAAGCTGGGGGGGGGGGGGGGGGGGGGGGGGTGGGGGCGGGGGGAGAGATCCCACCTCTGTATATGCAACCCTGTTGTACTGGATCACGATACCAGGCCTGGTAGAGTAGTCTCGTGCCCAGCCCCCTTCATGCACGCGCGAGAAAGGGTCTGGTCAAAGGGGTCGCACTTACACGTCCGGCTGGAATGCAATAATTGGCAATTCAGGTGTGCGTACAATAGAAACTAACCGCCACTTCCGTACTGTGTGCATAGACCGAGCGCACGCGCGTACGTACGGATCACGCATAATTAGGCCATACCAATTTGAATATATGTTTCTCGGATCCGGCCTGGGTCACATTTTGCTGAATTCCAAAAAAAAAAAAAAAGTGTGTGGTCAAGTGTTGGCAAACACTGTATATCGACAAGGCGCATGTGCATAAGTGCTGTCCTACGTAATCAACAGTGCACATGTTGTCAGCTGATCTCTCGAGCTAGCTATCTTTGATTAGAGAAATGGCAGTGTGTCATCTGCGTGGCTAAGCGTCGTTGTCTTCTTTTAAAGTATGGAAAATTAATTAGTTTTGGGGCTTCGTTAACAGACATGTGGCTTTTACATGTATATTAATTTATGTCACTGTATTGTGGTTTTGTTTGAACTTTGCATTGAAAATAATCAGATTCAGATTTTTATTTTTTTTTGCCTACCACCTGGGTCTCTTGATGGCATGTCTCTCCGAGAAACATATATTCAAATTGGTATGGCCTTACATACCTTCCACTAATATCATGTGACCATGGTTCTGCAACTAGCGTAATTTTGGTGGATACCAGCTTAGCCTCATTGATAATGGACGGGAAGCTTTGAGATAGGTCGCCCGCCAACCTCTGCCTCTACCGCCAAGACATAATTGGTCCGGAGCCGGAGAAAAACAGCCTGAATCTGAAAAGGTCCATAGCGGCCCATTCGTGGGCTCAGTCGCTTCGCCGCTCTAATGACTCTAGCCTGCGTGCGGATCTAAGGATAACACCAACGGTATGGCACGAACTGGCTAACGCTCGCCAGGTCAGTAGTCGCCTGATATTACTTTACTTTTATAATTTTCTTCTGTGCAGTTTAGAGATAGCATACTGTGCTTTGCAAGTCAGTTGTCCAGTGGAAAGGGTAAATAGGCAGTGGCTCTCAAGCGCTTAATTCAGTTATACTTTACAAGTCACAAAGGCTTTCAATTTATATAGTGACAGAGACAGGTGCCATTCCCAAACTTTCCTAGACAACTGAGCTGCAAAGCACAGTATGAGCAAGTGCAAACTATTACAAATAATGTTATTCATACCCTCTCTCTCTCTCTCTCTCTCTCTCTCTCTCTCTCTCTCTCTCTCTCTCTCTCTCTCTCTCTCTCTCTCTCTCTCTCTCTCTCTCTCTCTCTCTCTCTCTCTCTCTCTCTCTCTCTCTCTCTAGTATAGTATGAATAACATTATTTGACGCATGTCAGACGTTAGTGGTTAGCAAGTACTTGTAAGGCCCGCCCTATAGTAGTATAGTGTGGACCATGGAATATGCTGTAGCTTGAAACCCACAAGTAGTTTGTAACAAGCTAAGCTATATAAGGGGGGTAATGATTCCTGTATATCGCTCCATTGGAACACTACAAGAAATCCAGAATTAAAATTTTTGGAAGGCAGGCCATTCTAGGCTCTGTCTGCATAATAAATAATGCTAGGGAAATGCACAGTATTGTGGGGCGAGTATGAGCGACAGTGATCGTGCATAGTGATTTATGTTGCGCCACGGCTAACTTAAGGTACCTACTAATTGCGTGGGTGGATATATCCCCAAATTGCCCCAGAAGCGCTCATATAAGTCGCTTACCGTTTGCTGAGCATTTTTAGCGTTGTTGGAGACATGAATGACTCCGTTTGGTATCCGCTGTCGGTCGTCAATTTTAAGGTCAAAGGTCGTGCTTTCAGCCCCACCCCTTCCAAATGCGCATGCATCAGCCCCTCCCATGTCCATCTGCGCACGCGCATATCATCCATCGTGCCACGTGTGCGCACTGCCGAGATAATTGGTAAGTTTTGTGTCTGTGTGTGTGTCTCGTGTGTGACAAGATTCGCGCAGCTACGCGTCCCATTATCGTAGTATAAGTAATCTCATAGTTGTGAGATGATCTCTATTTGTGTGAGAATAATATTATAATATGGCGTACTGATACTTGCCTCGTCTTTCCCGACTATCGAACCGTTGTATGCATGTCGCCTGATTTACTGGGCTTGGAACGCTGGGTTTGTATTGTTATGACTGGGGAGGAGTAAGGTTCTGGTATTATGCCTATATATACATGACTAGTACCTATGTATTATAATACGAGACTAGTTCCAGGAGTGGAGCCCAATCAGATTGCTCCACGTCATCACCAATTTTTACAGGTCTTGCTAGGTTACAAGACTACATCTCACGAGTGAGGTTTTGTATACAGGCATAGCAGCTAAGCACTGGTACAACTCCAGTATGGGCACAACACCAGATCCTTCCTCCTCTTCCCTTGTGAAGTGGCTGGCCTAGTCTCGCAAGCCACACCCTTCAATCTCCGAGAGAAAGAGGGTCTGGTAACTTCGCGTACATAGAGTTGTGCTGCTGGAATGCAATAATGGACCGTTTTACGTGACATCACGTTAAGTTTAGATTGCGTGGCGCGCGCTTGCCTAGCATTCATATAGACACGCGATGTTTAATAACAATGCGCGGTTATTGCGCTATGGTAATGCTGAAAAGCTGCAATCTGATTGGTTGCTCCAGGATCTTGGAGCGTGTACAACTCCATGTACGCAAAGTTACCAGACCCTCTTTCTCGCATGCGGAGATTAAAGGGTGTGGCTTGCGAGACTATGGCTGGCCCACCAGACTATGTCAGACTATGATATGTTACGAACGAAACGGAAGTTTTCCCAAAGTACCTGATTGCATATTCTTGTACCCATACGCAGATCGGAAAAAGAGTGTGGTGAAATGTTTATTCAACTTTGGTTCCAGATGTACACGACATTATGACATGCAAACAAATACAGTGGAAACCCTCTAAAGCGAACACCATTGGGACCAAAATTTTTGTCCGCTATAGCGAGGTGTCCTTAGCTCAGGGGTAGTGGTTGACCACGCCCCTCCTACAATCGAGGCCAGCTATGATACAGTGGAACCCTGCGTAACGGACACCCCTCAATGGCGGATACCTGCAATATAACGGACAATTCTGAATGTCCGGATTGTATTTCCATAGACTTCAATATGTTCAAACCCCTTCAACAGCGGACACCCCGCTATTCCGTATAACGGACACTTATTTTGGTCTCACAGTGATGCTTTATTATCAGTGATATGATCATGATGTTTTGCTTATATGCACCATTCACGCAGCCTTACACCCAGCCGGAGCCTTGAAAGCACAATCTTGGCAAATTATGGAGTCCGAGTGTCTCAGTGCCTGATTCACAACCAGACAATCAAACGGCGGCTGTATAAATGAAAAATGGGAGATTTTCCTGTCCCAGTAGGTAGGCATGGATCATCCACATCCTCACCAGCTACATTTGAGCTTATCTGAACTTTACGGACACTATTCTGAAAGGACGCAATGAGATATTGCCGGAACCATGCGCATTTCACCATACTTTTATTTTCTGCATGCAACATAGAGGCTGGGCACGAGACTACTGATTACGGGGATAGTAGTCTCAATGTGGCTTATACTTGCACCATGCATTGTAGTGAGATCAAAATTGCCATCACAGATTGATGTACAGTGCTAACTCAAACAGCAACAATTGAAAAAAAATCTTTGCAGAAACTAAAACTAGGCATGAAAATGTACGTACCTGACAATGCCTACTCTGACAATGTGATGAACACTGAGTAAATTATGTGCTCAACAAGGGAGTCACTGCCATACGCCCAGAAGTGAACGGCTGATTGGGTTATGAATAGCAATGAGCTTCCTTTGGACCAGCAACTTCAAGGCCTATAATCTTAGTCTCAGAGCTGTGCAACATCATTCCATGATGACACTCCTGCATATTGTGGCCTGCGCCCCTGCTTTGCGCATTGCATCAGTGAAATTTATCTAGTAGGACAGGTTTTAATTGCGTAATTTAATAATTGCATTCTAGTCAAGTCAAGCCAAATTGCGAATCTAATAATTGCGATGGACGACCCCGTACCGTACTGTAGTATACGTGCATGTTTATGTTTGCGAATCTATTAATTGCGAAACATAGAAAAACTCGCAATTCGCAATTAATAGATACTCGCAATTAAAACCCGACCTACGGTACCAGGATGAAGCCTTTCAAGTCAAAGGCAAGAATAATCTTGCTCACCATAATATTATGCCTAAGCTAATAATATTGCCTAATACCAGCATGAAGCCAAAGGCAGGAATAATCTTGCTACCACACATACCTAAGTAGAATAGGGAAGAAGAAAAGTCTTAGGGCTCTATAAAGCATATTCATGCAACAATTTTTACATGGGCACGCAGAATGGGCCGAAACTAAGGATTTGACCTTGGGGGATTCACACCTTAGAATGCAATTATGGCCCTTTGAAGTTATCCCGTATGTTTGAATAGGAAGCCATGCATTTGCAATGTTTTCCGCCCATGCGCTAGTGAGGGGCGGGGTCACGCATAATCTTGCCCATACCCAGTGCACTACGAAACAGTTAGAGCTCTATAGAGCACATACCCCGTCACACATTGCATCTGCAACCACATCTGCACAAAGAGGAGAGCTGCAGCAGTAGTCTGCATATGTAGCTGACATATGCACATGGCCTGCAGTAGATGGGTAGAGTCAATAGGTGTCGCCAACAAAGACGCAGTGTTTGTGATGCTCGTGGGCCTTGCCAACCTAATGAAGACAAATTTTCAACGACTTGTGTGGATTGTTGTATTTACTAGTCACTCAGATGCCTAGATGTCCAGATCTGGCGATTTTGTGGTGACAGGCAGACAGAACCAATTACTTTATCCCTTGTGCATGTGAGCTGGTAATGTGTTGTTCACTAGCTCAGCATGTGGTATGGGGCTATATTAGTGTCATAATTATGGAGGGTGTAGTCATTTTGTGAGAGGGGTATCGATCTTATTTGGGGGTGGTCATTTAGAGGTAGAAATTTCTTCTTTGCTGTGGTGTATATTTCCTTGGGGGTATAGTATTCTATATGGGGGGTAGTACACTGTAAATTTTGGTAAGGGAGCTATCTTCAGTAGGGGTATGGCTACTTTTCATGTTGGGATCGCATATTTATTAGTCACGGAAAGATGTATAATAATAATAGCTAGTACTATTGTTTTGGGAGGGATGTTCATTTCATTTTGGGGGGGGTGTCTTTTATTGCTGGAGGGGTGGGCCATTTCTTGGGGTACCGGGTGTAAGTACCAGCCACGCCCCTACATGCACCGAGCTAGCTAAATAGCAAAGGTCACGTGATCAGTTACTGTCCTGCAATAAGGTCAAAGGTCAATGATACTGTGCTTTAAATGGATGAAACCTTTCTTTTATTGCTGTGCATCCAATGCTAATGTATTTGATGGTTATGAAGGTCTTACTATTGAAGAAAGCTTATAAATGTTCACATCTTGGATTGTGAGAGCCATCTGATCAATTCCGTGGCGCCAGTTGCTATCATGCAGATTTGCTGAGGAAACCAGATGGTTATAGGAACGTACTTTTAGTAACACGCATGGTGATTTTAAGGGATTCTGGACTGCTAAATATGTTGCTGTTTTGGACAAGATGACTTTTAGCTTTGACCTGGACTTAAAAGCAAGTCAGGCCACCAATGATCTGCATGTACCTTCAGCAATTGTCCTTGTGGCATTCGAAAGCACCAATGCAATGGTATACATTTATTATGGACCTTTGGTGATGCTATTAAATCACTTCTATAGAATTTAATGATCTCACGGACCATCAGATGGCTCTTAAATCAATAATGAGAATTATCCGGCCGAAGTTCATAGACCTTCACAACTGTCGATATTGGATGGATAGCCTTAAAAAAGATTTAAAGCACTGTATCATTGACCTTTTACCTTGTATATGGCAGCAACTGATCACGTGACCTTTATTCTTCATGTGGAGGCGTGGCTGGCACTACGCCATACCCCATGCATGCCAATAAAAAAACTACCCCCAAGAAATGGCCCACCCCTCCAATAAAAAGACTACCCCATATGAAATGGACACGCCTCCCAAAAGCATAGTACCCTGCAAATGAAATGGACACTAACGAAAGATCCCGTCTACCCCCTCCCCCCTCCCCCCCTTCCCCCGCAAAAGAAAATGGATACCCCCCAGAAGAAATAGAATGGATACCCCTCCCAAAACAATACTATACACTATTCAAAATAATATATACCACATGATTGCATTGTCTGCAGAGCAATACTGGGTTACTATCAAATATGGGTGTATCCATAATATAGAATTATTGCTACAATTATTTTCTAAAATTCAAGGTACATGTACAGGTGTATGGTCTGTTATGTGTTGCACTGATTTCTACAGAGATTTGTGTTGGAAATTTCAGCAGTTCATCCAAGTTTTATTATTCAACATATTAACGTGAGTATACGTACCATAGTGTGATTGTGACCATAATGGAGTGCTTGCATGGTGATACTGTATCTATTCATCTTCTGCAGTGATATGCAGGGCTTCATTTAGGGGGGGGCAGGGGGGGGCGCTCGCCCCCCCTTGTCCCCCCTTATAAAGCTGGTATTATCACATGCATAAAGTCAAGAAATTACCTAACGTGAATAATAATCATGATATTAAGTATTCAAAATGTAGTGCCTGAGAGTGCACCAGAAGCAATCTCCGGGAGTCCAAAATGCAAAAATTTTCTGGGGGAGTATGCCCCCAGACCCCCCTAGAGATCGTGTGCACAGATAATAGTCTTGCCCCCCTTGATGTCATACTAGCTCGCTGTGCCCCCCCTTGGGAAAGTTTCTAAATGAAGGCCTGATATGGAGTCAGTTGAGAGTGCTGATGCACAAAAAGTGAGTACTTGAAGAAAATATTAGCCTCGGACCTGAGCGAAACAATTAACAGGATGTGTGTGTGTTACACAGGATATGTACGTGTATACGGTGTCTGGTGATACACCAGAAAGGCCGGCGATAGACAGTATTATCAAGGTAAGGTGACAAACGCATGCATATCTGCCAACCTGCGGATAGTTTTGTGCTTGAAGTTTGTATAAAATGTGCTTGATTTGATAAAATGTGCTTTGTTTGTAGTAGTAACATTGACAATAGTATTATTCTGTCATGTGCGTTTATGCAGATCTGAATGAATGATAAACATGCAATAGTTCAAGAAGGTCCCGAGGAAAGAGGAAGGGGACTATGCCAAAGACGGTATGGAGAAATGGAGCACCATCCACAAGGAACCCACCTAAGGATGCTCCTGATTGGACTATTAATGCAGGTATGTGCACCAAAATTAATATACACAAATGTAGTCATTAACCCTCAGTGCATGCATGAGGGTTATGGTAGTCGTTTTATGCGAGTGTTGTGTGTGTGTCTGTTACCATGCTACCTGCTAGCTACATACCTGGTCTATACATCGGAAACAAGGCTGCTGGCTTAGCTTACAAATTTGCAACATGATGGCTATAGCAGGAGTACATGGCTATAGCTATTGCAACACGCCCGGGAATTTACACTATTCAGTGCTTTATTATCGTATAATATATATAGTGGGCCTGAAATTTTATGGACTTGTGTAGTTTCCATTGGCAGACCACACTGAGTGTCATTATCAATGCTAATGATATATTTTATATAGGACATATACAAAGGTCAAGATCTATGTTGAACTGGCGTAGATTAGATTCTCTATGGACCATGGACACCGTATATTATTATCCACATTGTACAATATAATATTATTATTGTTATTATGGTGATATTGACCTTATATTATGGTTATGAATTAATTATCATTGTTATTATTAGAATCTAATGGCTGTGAACTAGCAGTATTCAATAGTGCTCGTGGAGTGGGCAAAAAGTGTGCAAAGGTGTACTAGCCTCAGAAGTGCACAAAGTAGTGTACAAGATGTGGCCAAAATGTGTGCAAATGTGCGCAAGCTGTACACTCCAAGTATGACAACCTTGGATACTCTCTTGGGAAATTGAGTTCATTTCCCAAGCAGTTTCCAAGTGGCACACAGGCAGTATTCAAACTTGTGCACCACTTGGATACGTACATGCACAAGAGAGTTTCCAAGCTGCGCACGGCCTACTTTTGTGCTGTGATCGAAGGTAACCGAGAAACGAAATTGAATTTAAGGTGAGTTACTTCTGGTCCCCTGATTTGCATTGTTCATGAAGTATTAGTATCATCCAATGATTTGTAGCATATTATAGCATGAGTATCATTGCAATAAAGCTATTAAATTGATATTTGTATCAGTATTGTAAAAAGTTTTAATGTGAAAATTTATAATTATCAGGGAACTATACACATGTACATAAGAAAAATTGAGAAAGGTAAAGGTCCTTGATATACTGTTGTACAAACTCCACTGCTGATTCAGAAGCAATCAGTTCCCATACAACACACGTGACGTTAACGAATAAGGACCCTAAGATGCTCGCATAGGTTATTAACAGCCAAAACAGAGCCAATATATTTAATTGCATCAAATTTTAAGGGCAAGTTAACACCGTTATAAGTGAGGGAGCAATGGATTACTCCAACCATTCTGTCAATGAGAAGGCCACTCATTTGGCACACTTTGTCAACAGATTTCTGTTTAGATATTCTATGGATAAGTTTGCTGACTAGCAGCAAGTGTAGGCCTGCAAACACTTCACCCACTTTCTCCGGTAAGTCAGTACGATAACTTTTAAGTTTTGTTGGTTGGTGCGAATTTTCAATTAGTGTAGTCTCGTCTTCACTGCTTTCCTCCTCCGCTACTCCAGGATTGGCAGTGGAAATCAACTTGTTCGAGTTGATTATAATATCTGGAGCCCCTCTTAGCAAGAAACAATCAGCCAACTTTTGGTCAACTTCAAGCACTTTGGGAAGAACTTTTGTATTCCACTGTAGCCCATCTTCAGCTGTGTAGTGGATTCTAGCATGGGGAAACAACCTTTTCATGCCATAGCAAAGTCTATATGTCCAGTCATTCTCATGCCAATCGTACACTGATAGAGATGGTTCGTAAAATAGAGTATATTCAGTCTCCTGTGGATTCTTGCTCTTCAGTAGCTCAATATCCTTCATAAGACCCAACTTTACTTCCCCAGAAGCTGTACTGACTTTTTCCTGATACACATCCAAGACGTACTCATTGCATTTGAAGTAAGGCTCTAACACAAGGTGATCATCATTCGTGCAGTTCAGCATTTTTTCTTGCTTTATTTCAAAACTCACACCAAACGCAGCTAGATGTGTAGCAGTTACTTTTGAACATGCTGCATGTGCAGACTTCCCATGGTGGTATATGTACACACCACCAACAAGAACAAACTGCCCTTTAGGTTTGAACTCCTCGTTTCCTCCGACCTTAGCAAGACGCAACTCTTTCATTTCCTTCTTAATCATATCTGCCATTCGTTTACTGAGATCAGTGAACTTGTCAAAGGGGAAAACGTTTCGCAGTTCTGAAACTTGTACTTTGGAATGAAGAAAAGAAAGACCGAAGTAGTAGAAATCTGCTTGTAAACACGGTTTTTTTTCTGGCGAAGCCATCTCTGTGAGGTGGGAAAAATAAAAAAAATGTGATAATGGTCAACACACACACACACATGCACAACTCATAATAAACTTCTAGTAATAAACAAAGTTTGACTGGAAGTTTATTAGAATCACTAGAAACTAGTCTACTTCTAATGCTTCTAATAAATGTCAAACGTCTAGTCTATTTCTACTTTTCATATAATATTCAAATCAGAATAGACTTACAGGAAAGGTTACACATGCAACATGCACAACATGAGTATCTGATAAGTACATCTAAGTTGACTAGAAGTACTAAAATTCTACTAGAAGTGGATTAGTATTGGACTATAGGTGGATTAGAGTACTAGAAGTGAATATAGAGGTACTAAAAGTGGACTAGATTAGATAGTAGAAGTGGATTAGAGGTAGTAAAAATGGACTAGGAGAGGATTAGCCATTACTAGAATAAGACTAGAAGTGGATTAGAGGTACATACTAGACTAAGTCGATCTATACCGTAGGTCGGGTATTAATTGCGAGTATCTATTAATTGCGAATTGCGAGTTTTTCTACGTTTCGCAATTAATAGATTCGCAAACATAAACATGCACGTATACTACAGTACGGTACGGGGTCGTCTATCACAATTATTGGATTCGCAATTTGGCCTGACTTGACTAGAACGCAATTATTAAACTAAAACCTGTCCTACGGTATGTGACCGTCCACTAGAAAACCATAATGCGCTGGATATCAATCTGAGATACAGGCCAAAATAGTTGCCTATGGTGATTTTCATTTTTTTATATAGATCGATAGAGGAATCATTCCTCTACACAAGCTTCTGCCCACGCGCTACGTGAGGGGCGGGGCCACGCGCGTACATGAACGTGACGACCATTACCCACTTTGGTCAAAATTGATGTATAGGCTGCCTGCTTGCATTGTATGGCTCTACTATGCATCCAGCTCAGCTTTGTGATGGTTTCTGGACAATTTTTTTTTCTGCTTAGTGTGTGGTCTCCTTGTTACACACTAAGTAAAGAAAATAATGTAATGTAATTAATTAAATAATGTTTGAGACCCTGGGAAGCCATTCATGACAAACTATTCACATGAGCACGCAGAATGGATCACACCTGGAAAATTCTTGGAAGCGGAATTTTGATTCACACCTTAGAATTAAAGTTACGGCCCTTTGAAGTATCCCCATATGTTTGTATAGGAAGCCATGCATTTGCAATGTTTGCCCATAAAAAAAATTACGGGCGCGCGGGGTACGTTGACAACCCTTTACCAAACATTGTATATATGGGTACTTGGATGCCTGCTTGCATTGTATGGCTCTACTATGCATCCAGCTCGATTATGTGGTGGTTTTTGGACCATCTTTTTTTCTGCTTAGTGTGTGGTCCCCTTGAAAAAAAAAAAAGCTTATTAGGCCTAATTAAGCATGTGGGCGTGTTCCTGGCACTGTGTGGAGTGTGTGCGTGTTCGTTAATGCAGGTTTTATTGCTTCCGATTGGGCGTGGCTTCACAGGCCAGTGCTTGGATATCGGCGCCTGGGACTTGGCCTCAGCGATAGGTGGGCGTGTCCCGGAAGCGGTGGTGACCTTTGAACCCCGCAAGGAGGCTTTGGGGGCGTGGCAGGAGGTCAAAGGTGAGGCCATGTCAGTTAATGAGGCACTGTACGCCGGTGCGATGGAGGGGACCGTACGGCTGGACGGAAGCTGACGATGGTTTGAAGCGGATGTGGTTGTAATGACGTGTTGTTACCCCGCCCACACAGGAAATGAGGTGAGCTCTTGTGTGGGCGGTGTGGCAGAACGGCCTTGAAGTGTTTGTGTGTGTTTTGGCCTTGAGGAAGCTATGTTTTAATTGGGATTGATTGTGGGCTTCCGGTGGACATCCGGTGGCAAGTCGGCACTTGATTGAGAATGGTGGTCCTTGAGGCACAGGGTGGTGCTGTTTTGGGCGTGGCCTGGCCCCTCCCTTCCAGCTCGGCTTCCGGTCCATTGAGGATATTAAATGAACACTTCCGGCTCTAGCAGCCACACCCCTGAGACCTGGGCAATTAAAAGGGCGTGGTTACACAATATGCACCTCGCTTATGACTTTGATGTGGTTTAGGTGTCATATTCCCCACCTCACGCCCACGCAATTTAATGGTACCTTAAGGCACAGGACGTCCCTTTTTTGACTCAAAATATAGTGCTACAAAACTACTTGTATCTAAAAAATACTTCGAGATATATTACTCAGATAAATGTTGGTACCCTAATCTAATGTAGGACCAATTTTGGTTACCATAGCAACCATCCTGTAGGCGTGGCAACAAAAAACGACACACAATGTTTACTCACAAATTCCGGAACAGAAGATGGCCTTTGTTTCCCTCTCAACTTCGTGAGGTACTTAAACAGATGCCAATGTATCTGAAACTATCTAGGAGAAACAGTAAAACCTTTGTTCTTGGACTTGTTTGCCCAACAAGCCCCAAAATCCAACGCTAGTTCATGTATTCCTTGTTACCGCTCACCTACATGTACATACAACTTCACCTAGATGAATATGTGAAGCATAAGTATCGAACATTCTGAAGAGTCACTTTATACCATCATCTTCTGTTCTGGAAATCGATCACTAGCTTCTTAGCTACTAGCTGCCCCATGGCACAATACAAACCTTATGGCAAGCGATAACGTGCACTCGCATTAATGATATGCAAATGATATTCATGAGCGGGAACCGCTGCTATGCGCTCCCATGCCTTAGTCTACACGAGTACAAAAACCAAGTGAACAAAATACATACATTATAATGACAGGTAATAAGAATACACCCCTGTTGAGGAACACTTTTGTAGTTCCCCCCCAAGTACAACTAATTGGGTTAATTTACCCCCTAAGACGTGGAGGCGGTAACCCCCAAGACATAGTTAAAATGGGCTTGTTTACCCCCAGGACATCGTTAAAATGCCCAAAGTACCCCCCCCCCCAAGACATCATTAAGACCAGAAAACCCCCCAAGACGTAATTATCCTTCCTCGACAGGGGGGTATCCTGGAATAGCCCATTTTCAAAGACAGTCCTGTCTACAAAAACTAAGTGCACGAAATACATACACACTCACACACACACACAAACTAGCGTTTTTACCTTCTTGTAGTGAGCCTCCGCTCGATGACGGAGGACTAGTGTGCTGGATACGGGAGAGACAATCTGCTCGGGGACCAAGGTTCGACAGCTGGAGAGGTGTAAGAAGAGAGGTCATATACCTACGTAAAGCTGGAAATCGTCATTATAATATTTTCGAAGACAGTGATATCTACAAAAACTAAATAAACACACACACACACAAACTTGCGTTTTTACCTTCTTGTAGTGAGCCTCCGCTCGATGATGGAGGACTAGTGTGCTGGATACGGGAGAGACAATCTGCTCGGGGACCAAGGTTCGACAGCTGGAGAGGTGTAAGAAGAGAGGTCATATACTTACGTAAAGCTGGAAATCGTCATTATAATATTTTCGAAGACAGTCCTATCTACAAAAACTAAATAAACACACACACACACACACAAACTTGCGTTTTTACCTTCTTGTAGTGAGCCTCCGCTCGATGACGGAGGACTAGTGTGCTGGATACGGGAGAGACAATCTGCTCGGGACCAAGGTTCGACAGCTTGAGAGGTGTAAGAAGAGAGGTCATATACCTACGTAAAGCTGGAAATCGTCATTATAATATTTTCGAAGACAGTCCTATCTACAAAAACTAAATAAACACACACACACACACACAAACTTGCGTTTTTACCTTCTTGTAGTGAGCCTCCGCTCGATGACGGAGGACTAGTGTGCTGGATACGGGAGAGACAATCTGCTCGGGGACCAAGGTTCGACAGCTGGAGAGGTGTAAGAAGAGAGGTCATATACTTACGTAAAGCTGGAAATCGTCATTATAATATTTTCGAAGACAGTCCTATCTACAAAAACTAAATAAACACACACACACACACACACACACACACAAACTTGCGTTTTTACCTTCTTGTAGTGAGCCTCCGCTCGATGACGGAGGACTAGTGTGCTGGATACGGGAGAGACAATCTGCTCGGGGACCAAGGTTCGACAGCTGGAGAGGTGTAAGAAGAGAGGTCATATACCTACGTAAAGCTGGAAATCGTCATTATAATATTTTCGAAGACAGTGCTATCTACAAAAACTAAATAAACACACACACACACAAACATGCGTTTTTACCTTCTTGTAGTGAGCCTCCGCTCGATGACGGAGGACTAGTGTGCTGGATACGGGAGAGACAATCTGCTCGGGGACCAAGGTTCGACAGCTGGAGAGGTGTAAGAAGAGAGGTCATATACTTACGTAAAGCTGGAAATCGTCATTATAATATTTTCGAAGACAGTCCTATCTACAAAAACTAAATAAACACACACACACACACACACACACACACAAAACTTGCGTTTTTACCTTCTTGTAGTGAGCCTCCGCTCGATGACGGAGGACTAGTGTGCTGGATACGGGAGAGACAATCTGCTCGGGGACCAAGGTTCGACAGCTGGAGAGGTGTAAGAAGAGAGGTCATATACCTACGTAAAGCTGGAAATCGTCATTATAATATTTTCGAAGACAGTGCTATCTACAAAAACTAAATAAACACACACACACACACAAACTTGCGTTTTTACCTTCTTGTAGTGAGCCTCCGCTCGATGACGGAGGACTAGTGTGCTGGATACGGGAGAGACACTCTGGGGACCAAGGTTCGACAGCTGGAGAGGTGTAAGAAGAGAGGTCATATACCTACGTAAAGCTGGAAATTGTCATTATAACATTTTCGAAGATAGTCCTATCTACAAAAACTAAATAAACACGCACACACAAACTTGCGTTTTTACCTTCTTGTGGTGAGCCTCCACTCAATAACGGAAGACTAGTGTGCTGGATACGGGAGAGACGATCTGCTCGGGGACCAAGGTTCGACAGTTGGAGAGGTGTAAGAAGAGAGGTCATATACCTACGTAAAGCTGGAAATCGTCATTATAATATTTTCGAAGACAGTCCTATCTACAAAAACTAAATAAACACACACACACACACACAAACTTGCGTTTTTATCTTCTTGTAGTGAGCCTCCGCTCAATGACGGAGGACTAGTGTGCTGGATACGGGAGAGACACTCTGCTTGGGGACCAAGGTTCGACAGCTGGAGAGGTGTAGAAGAGAGGTCATATACCTACGTAAAGCTGAAAATCGTCATTATAATATTTTCGAAGACTGTGCTATCTACAAAAACTAAATAAACACACACACACACAAACTAGCGTTTTTACCTTCTTGTAGTGAGCCTCCGCTCGATGACGGAGGACTAGTGTGCTGGATACGGGAGAGACAATCTGCTCGGGGACCAAGGTTCGACAGCTGGAGAGGTGTAAGAAGAGAGGTCATATACCTACGTAAAGCTGGAAATCGTCATTATAATATTTTCGAAGACAGTCCTATCTACAAAAACTAAATAAACACACACACACACACACACAAACTTGCGTTTTTACCTTCTTGTAGTGAGCCTCCGCTCGATGACGGAGGACTAGTGTGCTGGATACGGGAGAGACGATCTGCTCGGGGACCAAGGTTCGACAGCTGGAGAGGTGTAAGAAGAGAGGTCATATACCTACGTAAAGCTGGAAATCGTCATTATATAAATATTTTCGAAGACAGTCCTATCTACAAAAAAAAACTGCACGAAATAAACACACACACACACACACACACACACGTACGCACACGCACACGCACACATACACAACTTGCGTTCTTACCTGGTCTTGTAGAATCTGGTGAGCCTCCGCTCAATGACGAAGGACTAGTGTGCTGTGATGTGCGAGGGTCGGCTACGCCAGACTAAGCGCCAAGCGACTCAATATTTATAGAATCGGTAGGGCTAGGGCTAGGGAGGCCCGGACACACCCGTATTACCAGCGATACATGTACGCGTACACTGAATTGAAGTGCACGTGGGTTATCCGGCCTAGCTCCATGGTCCATATATCCCATGGATCCAATTAGCTCGACCTCTCGCGCGCGCATGTGATCGCTCAGCTATATACTAGTAGCTCATATCAGATCATGACCTGCTGAAGTGTAATTTTTATTGTTGCATATGCACTCACTTGGCAGTTGCCCAGGCTTGCATGTTTTTGTGTGTGTGTGTTTGAGAGGTTGTGGCACAAAAGTTGTTGTCCCCACCCGCATAATATATACCTACAAGTGAACCATGTTGCTACCCTCTGATTGCACTGTGATCACAAAACGCCACTGCTGATAGTGGTGCTATGCCCCATGGGGTTGGCAGGTGATCATGAGTCCAGTACTGCTATGAAAATCACATAGCCTGACCTGAGCATATGGTCAGTTCAGTGAAAGCTGCATCTTTAGCCATAGGGAGGGTAGGTCACTAAAATAAGATTAACAGAGCTGCAATCTGATTGGAACGCTCAAATTCCTTTCCGTATAGTTAGCCCAAGAATTATGTCCATATATTCACCAGACCCCTTTTCCTCCTGGAGGGTGGGGTCTGGGCACGAGACTATTTGTTCATTGCTTGCTCCTCTCTACCTCCCCTGTTTCTGTTCTGGCTCTGCCACTTTTATAATATTCAGCAGGTATATATAAGAACAAGATTGCTTACCACAAAGTCACTGAAATTTGTTGTACAATATTCCTCCTGTGGGCCGGGGAGACAGGTGAAAGAAGCAAAACCAAGCACCCCCTACCTATTGTACTTTCAAGCAGATTTCCAAATACAAACCAAGTGTCTAGCAATATGTGCTGGACCAGCTCTGGTCTGGCCAGTATCAGGCCTCATCGTGCATGTGTTTATAGTGTTTATAGTTTGTACATAAAGTTGCGTGGTTCTCTCCTCCAATATTTTGGGGGTCAGTTAGTGACACTCTGCAGACTGTGAGTACAATGAAAATTGTTTAACATTGAACACACTGCCTTGCAAAGGTATCTGTACTCCGAGCCATTCCTTGAGCAGAAGCTCAATCCTTCTTCTGTGATTGCTGTGCACACTGTTACATGTACCCCGTCTCTACAGAGAGGGAGAGAACCTAGTGGTGATTCACCACTGGTGAATACACCTTTCATGAATAGGCTTAGTTGTACTATAACTATGGTGGTACACCTAGGTCAGTAGAGATCTATTCTATGCTGCTACAGTGTGGAGCTCCTGAGGCACTGCCAGATGGTCAGTGTTCTTTACCATACCCCATTGCAATATACCGTAGATCGGGAATTTTTCGTCGTTAAAAATTCTTCGTTGACAGCCTGTCCCGACGAAAAATAAACTATGCAAAATATTTTATGCGTATGGGCGTACACGTATGCGCGCTGGCAACGGTAATTAGACTATGGTACTAAGGTATACTTGCGCATGTACATGAACCATTTCTAAGCCTGGCATGTACATGTAGTTTAGCTGTGACCTACATGTACACTCTGTTTTTATCAGAGCATCTGCATGACCAAACTATAATAATCTGTTCCTTCAGGTGCACATCTACCCAGATAAAAGAGGAGTTGACATGTGTGTGTGAATAATACTGAATAATAATTATGTGAATGTGTACAGAAGGTGAGAGACCTTATGTAGCCAGCTCATATGCCTATCAGGTGCACATCTACCCAGATAAAAGAGGTGTTGATATGAGATTGCAGTGTGTGTGAATATGTGAATAGGGAGAGACCTTATGCCTACCAGATGGACAAAAAACTTGGCTTCAGTATGCTTCATGGGTCAAGAGGGCTACAGCCTATTAACTACCCGCTCACATGCACAACTGACGTAGCAAGCAAATGCGTCTTCTGCTGTGCTGTTGCTTTGCCCTCAGATTGATCCAGATGAGGTGCACAGGGTATGTGCTCTAGTACGCGTGAGAGAGAGATCAAAGGTAGACATCCTTCGAACTAAAGCACATACCCTGTGCACCTCATCTGCATCAATCTGATACACACACACACACACACACCAACACAGAGATGCACAGATGTACACATATGTGCCTCAGCATAGCAACTCACAAGGAATAAAGTAATTGCCAAAGTTACCTGCTATACTGAAAGTATGTAGTGAGCATTGGGTATGTAGTACCTGTACATACTGCCGAGCCACTTTGGTGAGTAGGGAGACTTCCCTGGGACAATAGAGCTTTTTTAAGACTACCTGGGTGGCTCTGCCTTCAGTAGGCAATGGAATGGTCACCCTTTATAGGTTTGGGATTGGGGTAGTAGAATTAAAACCTATACTTGCGCCATTAAATATGTAATTGAAAGTGCAGGGCATGTGCTCTCAGAGCTCTAGTTTTCTTTTGCTATGGGAATGTGGATGATCACAGTACCTACATAAGTAAATTAGACCCACCAAAGATGAAAGACAGTGTCAGATTGTTCTAGCTAGTGATATGATTGTAATATAGCATACCTACTGTTAGGTACATGTACCATCACAAGATGTCCCAGCCTGATAGGAGAGACACCATCACATATTATATGGCCACAGATTACATACCAAACACCCTCACCTAAAAGAAGCCATCACACTGCAGTAGTACCACAGTAGACCCCCAAAACACATTGTATTCCCACCCTCAGACCCATAAGATAAAGGTGACCAGCAACAAGTCACAAATCAAGCGAAATAGCATCTATCAAGGAACCTAGTATTTAGTATCTTGAAGACAGCTGTGTATGTGTGTGTGTGTGGGGGGGGGGGGAGTGTGGGGACCAAAAAAGGGTCTTCTAAGGACTGGCGATAAGCAGTATTTGATTACCATTGGTGTGGACTAGTGTCATGATTTGGAGTCTTTCACTGATGATTTGGAGTCTTTTGCTGGCCTTACTCTCCAGAACACCTCCAACACATGACAGTGAGAGTCAACCCCGGACAACGCTATCTGATGGAAGAGGATAAAAACAATAATCACAGACCAAAAGTCATTCAACACAACAATATAGGTGACCTTCATAATGAATCATGGCTGATAATCGGTTGGTTCTTGGAGCATTCCTACTCTTCCCACTGTTCCCATATTCCCAGCATTTCTACTGTTCCCACAGTTTCCAGCGTTTCCACAGTTCCCAGTGTTCTCAGTTTTCCTCGAGTTCCTCATGTTCCCAGTGTTTTTAATGTTCCCAGCGTTGAATCCCAACATTGCTTGCATTCCCAATGTTCCCAGTGTTTCTAATGTTCCCCATGTTCACAGTTGCTCCTAGTTTTCCAGTGTACAGGTAACATTGGAAATGCATGCATGCATGAAGAACATTGGGAGCAGTGCATGGGAATGTAGGGAACACTAAGAACACGGTGAACAAAAGGAATGCTCTCAAACAGTAGGAACGCTGGGAGCATAAAAAAATTCTGGGAATGCAGGAAATGTTGAGAACACTAAGAGCGCTGGGAACAGTAGGAACGTTAGGAATAGTAGGAACACTGGGAATGCTGGGAACAGTACGAACGTTGGGAATAGTAAGAACACTGGTAACATTGGAAACACTGGGAACATGGGGAACAGAAGGAACGTTGGGAATAGTAGGAACACTGGGAACACGGGGAATGCTGGGAACGTTGGAAACACTCGGAACATGGGGAACATTGGGAACAGTAGAACACTGGGAACATTGGAAACACTGGGCACGCTGGGAACATGGGGAACAGAAGGAACGTTGGGAATAGTAGGAACACTGGAAACACGGGGAACGTTGGAAACACTCGGAACATGGCAAACATTGGGAACAGTAG